>CM022756.1:8406631-8909131 GCA_012411365.1 Ameiurus melas
CCTCTAGTGTCCTTTTATTGCTCTTGCCGTGGGTTCAGCAGGGTGAAATCAGTGTGTCGCAAAAACAGTAAAATGCCCATAAAAGGAAACGTCTGGGGAGATGCAGGACTTCAAGAGGAGTGTGTGGTGGGTGAATCACAGCTTGTCTAATGAATGTGCTCTTTCAACACATTTGGAAGGTCTTGCTTAGTAAAACAAGTTTTAGCTAAGACTGATAAAAAGCTTTTTTTTTTAACGCTTCTGTTGAGTGCGGAAAGGACTCAAGGTCCTCGATGAGCGATGACACGCGAATGTTACAATGCTGGTGTTCAATGGAAATCTGTCCTGCAGTCACATTAATATGTGCCTCTAGAAAACCTGGTGTCATCACTCTCTTTAATGAATACTACAGCGTGATCTGATCAAAGCGACTTTATGAAGTTAAAACACACGTTGACTCCAGTTTGTTGTGATACATTCTTTAAAAAAGAAAAACAACGAGTTCCTCAGGGGGTTCTTTTTGGTGGTTACAACGTTCTGGAGCAGTGTCTCAGGGATTTTGGTTGCGATTTCAGGGATTTCTGAAAGACAAAACTCTCTGCTGTAGAGTTCTACATAGAACCTTCAAACATTCTCCTAATAGGAGAAACTGGAGAACGTTATAGTGCTTGGTGAAGTTCAGCATGTACAATGTAGTGTACTGTCCCTTCAGAAACTATTGGACCAGCAAGGAATACCAGTTCATTGTGTTTGCTGTAGACTTAAGACATGTGGGTTTGACATCAAAAGATGAGACGAGACGAGAGTTTAGGATTTCAGGATTTATTTCCTGGTATTTACATCTAGATTAACCTAAAACATTTGATATCAGACCACCCAATGTGAGGTGAGCAAAAGTATAGGAACAGATAAGACTTGAAGTAAATGAAAGTAAAGAACGCTTAATACTTGGTTGCATATTCGTTGCTTGCAATAACGGCATTCAGCCTGCGACTCAGTGACATGATCAAACTGTTGGGTTCTTCTTTTGTGTTGCTTTTTCCAGGCTTTTACTGCAGCTTCTTTCAGTTATTGTTTGTTTTGTGGGGTTTCTTCCTTCAGTCTCCTCTTCGGGAGATGAAATGCTGTTCAATTGGGTTAAGGTCTGGTGATTGACAAGTGAATTCATTCTGTTGGTACCACCATGAGTTACATCAACAATAAGGATTAGTGAGCCCATTCCATGCAGCCATGCAAGCCCAAGCCGTAACACTACCTCCACCATGTTTTACTGATGAGCTTGGATCATGATCAGATCCTTTCTTTCTCCACACTTTGGCCTTTCCATCTCTTTAGTAGAGGTTCTAGAATGTTTGTGGCTCATCGCTGCATATCTTTGTGTCTTCTTATAAACACTGTATTGTGATATCCTCACCCCTGCCCTGTGGAGGTTGTCGGTGATGTCACTGACTGGTCTTTTGGAGGGTTTTATTTCCAGCTCTCACAATGCTTCCGTCATCAGTTCAGATCAAAGTTGTTGTTTATTTTCTACTCAATGTGTCCCTTTCAGAAGTGGTTCAGAGGTAGAACCTATTTCAGAAGCTACGAGTCTGTAACTTTCTAAAGAACCTTCTCATGAATAACAGTTTGACGGCTCATGCTGCATCACAGGGCAGTGTAACACACACAGAGGAAAGCGCTATCTGTACTCTTCAACATATATGAATGGTATGTGTTTCAGAATAGTAGCTAATATTCAGCTTTTTTTTTTTAATGAAATATATGCTAATCAAATGTTTAAAGTGGACCAAGCCTTTCAAAGATTAAAAAAAATATATAAAAAGTTAAATATAAGGTTTCATTATTGGCATCCACATCCCCTAATTTGCGAATAACATGTTTTAAATAGGATTCATTTGGATTTTTTTTAAGTGCCATTAGCTGGCGTAAATATTACACACAAAATGATATGAAGGGCTACATCTAACGAGCCCGTCCAGCCAATCAGTGACAGTCTTCTTGCCAGGTGATTATGTAGAGTGACAATATGGTCTATACATTTTTAGCCTGTTTCAGAGACGTTTAAGCATTCTCCTTACAGACTCCGTCATGGCTGGAATGAACCAGATGGATTATTTATTGTCATAATTTTCCCCCTAAAATGTATTTGGAGAAGAAACGCAGCCTAATTAGTACAAATTGCACATAATGACAGACGACAGAAGCATGTTTCGTGTTGTTGTTTTTTTTGTTTGTTTGAACAAAATTCTTCTTCTTCTTCTTCTACTTCTTCTTCCTCTTATTATTATTATTATTATTATTATTATTATTATTATTATTATTATTATTATTATTATTATTATTATTATTAGTGTATAGAGCTATTGGCATATTTTACCCATTCCATCTGGTGCTAACCAATCCCAATTCAAACTCCATCAAATTTGACACAAGAGATTTTGTCTAATGAACAATAAATTGGAGGAATTATCTTTCACGAAATATTACACATTATAAAATCACCTAATGACACTCCAATGACGCTAATTTCTTATTTGCCCCATGCTGTTTTAGATCTTTCAATTTTCGCGGAAGTAAAACCAGAGCCGGTTCACTGTGAGCCATGCACTCTACCAGCGCTGGGAGAAGAAAAATATTTGATCATTTGATCATCACAACTATTTGATCAGATTTCCCAAGGCCTCAAAAGAAATTGTATTTCCATCTCGGTTCTCTGTCTGCAGCCCCGCTGTGCCGTGGTGGACACATTTAAAATTTAAAGCCGATCCCTTTGCGGCTGCTTGGGACGCTTTTGAATTTCCAGCAAATATGACATCTCATTCCTGCTCCTTCCCCTCGCTGGAACCTCAGCAGTGAAGTGTGTGTTTTTTGTTTTTTTTTCACATCGTCGGTACCCGGGGGAAACTTTCAAAGGGCACTTTGACAGGTTGCCGAGCTCAGACTGCCCTCCCCTACGTTTACAAATGATCTTGGTGGCTGTGTCTTGTGACCTCCAGTTTCTGAAAGGCCGGCTGTGATTGATGGATGGCTCGACAGGTCCTGCAGCAGCCCGGAAATAATTGAGATGATGGTACAATGAACTGATAGCGATGGGACTTGCCACAATGAGATGTTTGATAAGATTTGCACGGTGTGAAGGGAACACGGTTCTAAAGCAGGCTCATAAATCACAAGCTCTCGTAGGATGACGCTGAAGGGCTGCTATCTACATAAAAACGATCCCCAATCGTCACATTTACAGCAGATTGTTTTAGAGCATGTCAGAACAGATTGGGCTTCGGTTTTGACACTTCAAACAATTCTCAGCAAACTGGTGTGAAAAGGACTAAAATGGCTGAATACACTTCAATATCATCGCTTCTTTTATTGCTGCGTTTCCACTTAATGCGCCGCTTCACAAGGATGATGGCGTGATGCAACAGAGTTGTAAATATTCCCATTTTGCTACAATTGGGATATATAACAAGTGGAACATGACGTGAATATCTTCCGTGAATCAAAACCTCATTCTGGAGTTTGAGAAACCAAGTCCCGGCGATTACAATTCTCACTCAGAGTGCGCTCATGAGACCCAAGTAAGTGTACAGAATATGAATTCCTATTGCAGCAGTATTAAAGGGATGAAAAAAAAAAAAAAAAAAAACTCCACTCTGGAACACGGTTTATATTGAAATATTTGTGATGTGTTTAGCATTTCTGCTGCTAATGTGTTGGTTGGTGTTGTATTTTCATCATTCCTGCGAGAACTTAGTAGTCGTGTAGCACACTGATATTACGTTTAAGATTATAAACAAACAAAGGAAAACTTCAACAATCTCAAACCCAAGGGATAACGCATAAGGTTCGCTGTTAACGCCGTGAAAACAAACTTTTCTTACTCACCATTTTCCAAGGAGGTCATATTAATGAGAAATCCAGCGTAGACGTGGTGGAGAGACCACGTATTGGTTTCAAGTCCCAGAATGCAATGCAGCTAGAGGTACGGCAGAGTCGAGATAGCGCTCTATGAGACGACGGGAGTGTTAGCATGAATGATGAAGACGAGTTAGGAAGCCGATTGTTTTGAACGGCGTGGTCAGATGAAGAGAGCTGGATTAAAGCGCTGCTGCATCGCTGTCTTTAGGTGGAGATGAAGTAAGAGTTGCAGTAAATCTCGATCACACCTCAGGGCGATTTATTTTACCAATCCACTAATTGGCATGTTTTTAGGAAAACCCACAGGAAACCCACATGGACACAGGGAGTTGATGCGGAACGCTACACAGACAGTAAGCTGAGCTAAGGAGATCGAACGAGGAGCCTGGAGCTGTGAAGCCGCCAGTGATGCCCAATACGCCACTACACCACCTTCAATCTAAACAAGGTCAAGGTCACAGCAAGGTCAAATGTCTAGACTTGAGAGGACTAGACTTGTTGGTTGTTTAGATTGTTCTGTCACCCCCATGCATTTTATTTTAAATGTAGGCAGCATTCACGGGGAACCTGGACCCTTCCCAGGAAGCATCGGGGACAAGGCGGGGTACACCTTGGACAGGGTGATTGTATACATAATCTTTAAAATTATATAATTTCTTTATTGTTCTTTCTTTAAAATTTTGCCATTGACGTGGACACGGACGTTGTATTTTCTTTTCTTGGCCCTCGCTTTCTTTCAAATAGTTTACTCTTTGGACACTGACCTACAGCAGTGCATTTTAGATCGAGTAAATGGACAGAAATTTAGTAGACACAGACATTTAGATTGCTCAGTCACGTCTTCACCAAAAAAAAAAAAAAAAAACCCAAAACAAACCCTTTTAGGTGCAGAATTGTGGCCGAGCTCATGAAGCCAAACCGTGTACAAAGTCACTGTGGTGCCACTGTTCCGTTCTTTCATTTCCATTCTTCGCAAACATAAAACCTCTTTTTTCACCCCACGTTAAATTGATCCAGAGAGAAGGCATTGCGATTGCAGGTACGGAGGCCATTTTCTCATCGAGGGACTAGAAAATGGAATGGAGCGTCCCCGCACAAAGGGACTTTCATCTATAATTGCGGGACGGTTCATCGCTGTGGCAATCGAGTGCAGCTTTTTATGCTCGCAGACAAGGTCAAGTCCAGTTTGTGAGTTAATTAACAACCTGAGCACAGCGATTCGGTCTGTGGAATGAGCATTTAATCATACATGGAATGCATCTGTGTGGGGTGCGCGTGAAAAGATGAGAAGCTTCAAAAAAAAGCACAAAAAACTTACATGTGGGTACAAACATCCCTCAGATCCTCAATCTCAGTATTTAAAAGAAGAAGAAAAGGGAGAGAGGAGGACAAAGACAGAGACTCGGACGTGAGCTTCAAATGCTTCTGAATGTCAGAGATTCAAACTGGAATGAGGCTTTGTGTTTCTCTGGCTTTTTGTTGTTGTTGTTGCTGCTGGTTCAGTTAATAAGGCTTTGAATAAACGTGACATGTGATGAACGTCTTTTTCCTAAATCTGATTTGAAGAGCATCAGAACATTCCTGAAACAGCTTATTAGCGTAGATCTTTCTGGAATTTAAGAGGACACTGGCCTTGCTTTCCTGCCAGCGATATGCTGTCTGCTCTTCCGAGAAAATGCTTTCAAAGATGCGTGTTTGTCAGACATCTATATCTTAATAAACACCACCAATCATATTTATGTGGAGCTCTCGGTTTCACAGGGACATCCGGTGGCCTTCTGAGGAGGCAAGACAGCTGGAATGAAAGGGAGGGGAGGGGGGACATCAGTTCTTATTGGCATCGCCATTACAGAAAGTGATGAAATAGAATCAAAGTTGTTTTTTTTTTTTTTTTTCCTGGAGACAAACACACACACATCTTTTACAGAGTCATTAATAATGGACTAAATTACTGACACTGACTTTGGTTTGGATTTGGAGCCCCCATGAGGAGAGAGGAGAGTGACACCATTTCAGAGAGCCATGGGAAATGGGAAAAGAGAGAGAGAGAGAGAGAGAGAGAGAGAGAGAGAGAGAGAGAGAGAGAGAGAGAAGAGACTAGCACACAGAGAGAGTGAAAGAGAGGAAGAGAGAAAGTAGAGAAACTGAGGAATGTACAGAGAATGAGAGAGAGAGAGAGAGAGAGAGAGAGAGAGAGAGATTTGCATTAATAGAAAGAAAGAGAAAAGAGAATGAGGGAGAGCAAGAAAGAGACAGATAGGTAGATGACACCAAGAGGGATACAGAGAATAGAGAAAGGGGACTTACGGACAAAGAGAGAGAGAGAAAAAAAAAAAAAAAAAAAAAAAAAAAATTTGCATTAATAGAAATAAAGAAAAAGAGAATGAGGGAGACAAAAAGAGCGGAGAAAAAGACGGAGGGACAGAGAGGTACACCACAGAGAGAAAGAGAGAAAAAGGGATTTATGGACAAAGAGAGAAGAGAGAGAGAGAGAGAGAGAGAGAGAGAGAGAGAGAGAGAGAGAGAGAGAGAGATTTGCATTTGGAAGGGTCACCCGGTTTGGAGAGAGAGAGAGAGAGAGAGAGAGATTTGCATTAATAGAAAGAAAGAGAAAAGAGAATGAGGGAGAGCAAGAAAAAGACAGAGGGACAGAGAGGTACACCACAGACAGAAAGAGAGAAAGGGGATTTATGGACAAAGAGAGAGAGAGAGAGAGAGAGAGAGAGAGAGATATTTGCATTAATAGCAAGAAAGAGAAAAGAGAATGAGGGAGAGCAAAAAAGAGACGGAGAGAAAAAGACGGAGGGACAGAGAGGTACACCACAGACAGAAAGAGAGAAAGGGGATTTATGGACAAAGAGAGAGAGAGAGAGAGAGAGAGAGAGAGAGAGAGAGATTTGCATTAAAAGCAAGAAAGAGAAAAGAGAATGAGGGAGAGCAAGAAAAAGACAGAGAGAAAAAGACGGAGGGACAGAGAGGTACAGCACAGAGAGAAAGAGAGTAAGGGGATTTATGGACAAAGAGAGAGAGAGAGAGAAGGAGAGAGAGAGAGACTGAGCAAGATAGAGTAAGAGACAAAGAACAGGGACTGAGGAAGATAGAGGGTAAGAGACACAGAAGAGATTTTTATTTTAATTTTTTTTTTGAAAGAAGAGATAAGAGCTTAGGGGCGTGTCAAGCAGAATTCAGCCACACTGTCCCATGATGTTCACATCCATATACATTTCTCATAAGATCAGGTTGAAATTAACATTTTTTAAAAATCACCTCATCTATTCAGAGACCGTATTTTTTATTTTATTTTTTTAATCATGTACCATTACTGAATACAGAGGATCAAAGAAGAAGAAAAAAAAGCCTTTAAAACAAAATCTTCAATCCCTTACTGTATTTTTATATTCTGTTCGGCTTTTTTTTTTCTTTTTTTTTGAAACTCCAGAAAAGGAAGCTCAGGCACATGATGTGCATCTGTCCGAGTTAATCAAATGAAGACGTTTCACATAACAATAAACCATAAACCAATATGATTAGCTGATCCCGCCCATTCAGCTAGAGTGACAGCTGACCTTCTCAAGAAGTACAACTAGCCTGAAATAAAGGGGAAAAAATATGGAAAGAAGGAAAGAGAATAATATATTTCTTGTTTTCTAACTCTTCCAGCATATTACAGCTCCATGGTTGCGGACCGACCCATATGGGTTCTCCAAGCTCCTCCCACTTTATTAATACATCCGGTATATGTAGGTGGATGGGCGAATCAACCCCCCCCCCTCGTGGGTAATGGGGGGGGGGTGCGTGAAAAAAAATAATCCCACCTCCCCTCCTTTTTTTTTTTTTGTGTTTTTTTATGAATAAATGGATGTATACAAAAAAAATTTTTTTATCCCTTTTACACGTTTCTGTAAAGCCGCTTCGAGGCGATGTCCATCGTTGTCCAGTTGATGTCCAAAGCGCTTTACAAACACAATTGACTTTGAAGACAAATGAATAATAAACCATGTCTTTTTCTCTAGTTCGGTCCTCAGAAGCTCGTGAGTGTCACTGCATCTGAGTACCTTTTCGTGAACGTTTCAGAAAATCCACTGGTGGAGGAGCCACTTGTTGTAGTTCAAGCCCTAATTGTGGCTTTAAAAGACTCGTCAGGCAGACGTGTGGATTGTGAAGCTCCTCTGAGCCTGCAACTAATGAGGTTAACTGTGGAATGTGCCTTCTCATACTGTTTCCATCTCCTAACTCAAGAATTGTTGAGAATCATATATGTGTGTATGTGTGTGTGTGTGTTTGAGAGAGAGAAGAGAGAGAGAGAGAGAGAGGATCATCATCCTCCACACCGCCACAATAATCAAATCTGACAAGCCTCAGCCTGTTATTTCATTCTGATGGCTAGTTCCTGGAAAACAGGGCTGCTTCAGTGTGTTTCAGTGAGACGACAGTCCCATCTCCTTCATTTTCTTCAATAAAACTCAAGCTCACATCTCGCTTTCATGTGCTGCCTTTGGCAAGCACGTAGTGCTTTTGGCCTGATGTCAGGTCGACGGCTAATGCGGCGAGTCCGACTTCAGCTCTCTGCAGGACGCTGGGGAGCTGAGCGTGCAGGTCCTAATGAGGAGGAGTGCTCTGCTCCAATCAAGCATGACCGACTAGACTCTTTACAGTGTCTGGTGATTCTACCAATGATCCTTTGCTTCTGCCTTCGGGAAGAATGTCTCTGTAACTGTAGGAAAAGTTTTTGTGTTTGGATATGCTTTGAATGATGCAACATCATATAATAAATGAATGAAGGAGATAGACAAGCTAAGTAAGGAATAAAAACGTAGCGGCATGATGCTACAGGAAATTAATCAAAGGCAGAGTGGTGTGATGGGGTCTGATGTACAGAGTTACTGTTATCACTCTCAAAGATGATTATTTTCCTATAACAGCATGCCATTAAGTGTTTTATTTCTTTACGTCAAGATATCGTTTGGCAAAAATACAGTGGCATGCCTTGGTTTTATAATGGTACATTATATGGACCATTACAATGTGTTATAATATGTTATTTACAGACATATAAAGATTGCTGTTATGGTTGTGAACAAGATGTCAAACTTAGTATATATGATGCGCCATCTACTGTATCTGATGTACATTTACATTTAGTCATTTAGTGGACACTTTTATCTAAAGCGACTTACAAATGAGGAAATACGAGCAAAGCGATGTATCATGCGGAGAACAATACAAGTAGTGCTACCGTACAAGATCTATAATTGAGTTCTAGAGAAGCAAAGTGCGAGGTGTAAGAGCCAGAGGAAGGTTTGTTTTGGTGGGTCTTTAGCTGTTTTTTGAAGACGGTGAGAGATTCTGTGGTTCGGATTGAGGTTGGAAGTTCATTCCACCACTGAGGGACAGTTAGTGTGAAGGTTCTGGAAAGGGACCTTGAGCCACGCTGAGTAGGCTCTATTAAGAGGTAACCTATGACAGATTGCAAGAGGGAATGTAAGCCTTCTGGAGAGAGTTGAGGTAGGAGGGTGCTGTTCCAGACAAGGACTTGTACGTGAGCATCAAGCCCTTGGATTTGATATGGGTGTCTACAGGAAGCCAGTGGAAGGAGATGAAGAAGGGTGTGACATGGGTTCTTTTGGGCTCGTGGGTCAAGACGTGCTGCTGAATCATCTGAGGGGTTTGATGGAGCTGCTGGGAGGCCCGAGAGTATTGCATTGCAGTAGTCCAGTTTTGAGATGACAAGAGCCTGGACTGATAGTTGTGTAGCCTGTCTGGTGAGGTAGGGTCTGACTTTCTTGATGTTCTACAAAATGAACCTACAGGACCGTGCAGTTGTTGAGATGTGGTCTGTAAAGGTCAAGCTGTGTTCAAGAATCACTCCAAGGTTCCTGGCCGTCTTGGTTGGCTTGAGTGTGCTTGAGCCGAGCTGTACATTGAGATTGTGGTCGATTGATTCGATTTCGCCAAGTTCAGCTTAAGGTGGTGTTCCCTCATCCAGTCCGAGATGTCCGACAGGCAAGTAGAGATTCATACTGCTTGCCTGATGTACTCCCTCCTGCAGCTCCTGCACTAATGCCATGTCTATGCAGTTTTGTCTCTGGCCGTAAGCAGAAACACTATCAAGACTGATGTTCTGACTGTGAAGAACTTGCAGGGGTGATGTCGAAGGTACATTACTGGGGTCCCGCATATTTATTTCCCTGATCAATGGTGCTGCCAAAGATTTTGAAACAGACTAGAAGTATGTCGTTGAGTTAAACCACATCTATGTGTTCCATGCAGATAAAGTAACATCTCTCCAGACAATTCTGGATAACTTAGATGACGTAGCAGTAAAATGACAATTAAAAAAAATCTAAATGCAGTACCATGACAGTAACATTCATGAGAAACCCATCTCCTTCTATTCTTCTCTATTTGTCTGGACAACAGCGCATGGTGCTTTCAAGGTGCTTAGACCTTGGATACGATCTGATCTACAGTGGGCCCAACATCCAGCAGCATGGCATGGAAATTGGACACAAGCTATGTTAAACTATAGACTATTTACGGAGCCTACTCTACTTATCAGGATGAACTGAAAGCCCTTTCATTGACCACTCTCCAAACGAGAAGGAACAAGCTGTGAGAGGACTTTGTCTTCAGCCTTCTCAATTCTCCTTTTAAGGAACTAACTGTCACCTCTCAATGCCCAGACGTCAGTCCAGCAAACTAGGAACTGTCTACAAATACAGATGCTGAAAATAAGGAAAGAGAGACGTAGAAAATCACCCATCCTAACCGTCCATCCATCCATCCATCCATCCAAAACACATTTCTATGAATAAAACACGTCTGAAAAACAGCAGAGGTCACAGAGTGAGCTTCTGCAGGACAAGTATTGTCCAAAACATGAGAGTGTTTTAAATTAAGCACTTCAAACTAACTCCTAAGTGTATTAACGTGGCTTAAAGAAACTGACCACTGGTTCACGTGGTATGCAAAATATGCTAACCGCTTAAACTTGAGAACATTTCACCTGTCAGATTTCTCTGCTGCGTCTATCTTTTTTATGCACGTGTTAAATGTTATGTATACCTTTTTAAAAGCATTCAAATAATACATGAGCATATTAAGGTTCCTCTGAGCAAAGAACCAGCTTTGAAATGGCATTTCCTAATTCCCCAGTGTCTGGTACAAAGCAAACACATTGCTCATTTTTAATTCATGAAGATTTACTCGAAGCCCTGTGATGTTAGGAAAATGCAATCAAGGAAATTCATGTTGAGTCACTGAGTCTTGATTATATGAAATAACAGCGCAGGGCGATACGAGGCAGTGGTGGCTCAAGGTTAAGGCTTTAGGTTACTCATCAGAAGGTCAGGGGTTCAAGCCCCAGCACTGCCAAGCTGCCACGGTTGGGCTCTTGAGCAAGACGCTTAACCCTTTTTGCTCCAGGGGGTGCTGTATCATCTCTGTGCTCTGACACCAACTTCCTGACATCATGGGGTATGCGAAGAAAATAATTTCACTGTGCTGTAATGCATACGTGACAAAAATTCTTCTTCTTCTCCTCCATCCAGCAGAGGATAGCCCATTAGCTAGCACACTTACACCAGCCACTCCTGATAAATCCCAAATCAACAAACCCCAAACAAACACACGTGAATGTCATTGGAAGCGTGTGAGATAAGCCAAGTGCAGAATAATATTTGATTAAGTTAATCCAGTTTCCTGACACGTGCGTTACATTCAGACTCAGACAGGATTGGACGTGTCTCAGTGTTATACGATAGACTCCATCTCTTTTAAAATATCCTGTTGTTCGTGTATTCCTTCCTTTTCTCTCCTTCTTTTTCCTTTCCACCCTTTTCTTCCTTCATTCCTTCCTTCCTTTCTATTTTTCCTCACTTCCTTATTTCCGGCCTTCCTTTATTTCTTTTCTTTTTGTCTTTCTTCATATCCTTCCTTCCATCTTTCTTTATCTCTGCAGTAACTATGGCAGGTTACCGAGGAACAATAAGAAATTCGCTGCTTGAGCTAAACCTAACAAACACCTATGTTATCAGATGAAAGTCACACAAACCCAAACCGAAACCTGTCGTCCTTGACAGAACTGACATTAAACAATGTTGGAGCAGCAGTGAGACCGGTGCAGGCCGTAGCAGTGGTGCTAGATTCCCTCCGCTCTGCACATCGGACTGTATTTTCTGCTCTAACACGCCCACGCTGACTCAGGGAGGAAGTGTTGATTATTTCAACCAGGGGGGAAAACAGTTGAATATCCAGAGCAGAGAACCAGAATTGAGAAGAAGTGGCCAAAAACCAGTAACAACGATTATTTCTATTAGCTTAGCTGATATAGGAGTAAAAAGTTATGAATGTGTGTATTTTGTTTGTTATATTCAAGTAAGCTCAAGAAAATACAAAATAAATGCGTAAAATAATATATGTTTAAACATATTTTAAGATTAGCCCAAAATCTAGAAACAAGTAAAAAAAAATATCACTATTTATTTATAGTAGTTATATCATACACTTTCTGTCAAACTGTCAATCAAAGTAGTGTGCTGATTTATGACCGCTTGGGTTCCCCTGACTGACAGTTCTGTGGGTAACCTAATTTATGACCAGGGGTGGGGGGGAGGGGGGGGTAACCCTATCGACTGTATCAGTGGGTCATTCTGGTACCTGTATGTCTGGGTTGTGTCCTTCCTTTCCTGGGGGTGTGTTTTGTTTATTGTAGGGGATCTCCACCAATAAATGTGTTGATGTTAATGAGACGGTTGTGAAAGGTGTTTCTCCCTGTATTAATCACACACAATGTATACCTTTCTGTGGTTTACGAGAATGATTGTTTTCCGAAATTACTGCTTGTGTTATTGTTTTATTTTGAAGCTTAAGGATGGTTTAGGTGAAATACGTCTGATGTAGGAAAAGAGTATCAAATGGTTAATATTGGGTATTCGTGTGTGTTACTATGTGGGGGATTTTGTTTTGTGTAACTACACTGTTAGAAAAAGCATGATGGTTGAATGTGAATATATATGAGCAGAATGTTTGCTTGTGAAATAAATGAAAACAACTGTTGGTTACGTGTTTGGGAGAACGGCGTGACTTTGAATAAACATTTACTGAAATAAAACCCCTGAAACAGATAAACCATCGATAAGGCCAAAGAAATGAGAAAAATCTTTTTCCATACTTTCTAAACATAAATCTTTAGGAGGTAAAATGTTTAAAAGTGCTGTTTAAATGAATCGAGCGTTTTGTTTCAACTTTAAACAAGTTTTCAGAAAATGGTTCTCCAACGAGGATACTTACACAGAACTGTCGCTAAGTACATACGCTCTTGTCTATGCTTTGACGTCCCATGTCCACGCTGGCTGACAGTCATGTACATTTATGACCTTTGATACACTGTTTGATCTGAATGTGTGATCTTTCCTGGCAGTTGTCTGTCTGTGTGTGTGTGTGAGAGAGAGAGAGAGAGAGAGAGAGAGAGAGAGAGAGAGAGAGAGAGAGAGAGAGATGTGTGATTTCTGGGGGTTTGCTGACCAGAATGCTTTACAAATGTGTTTATGTTAACAAGTTAAGGAGGAAGTCGTGCGTCTCAGTGCTAAAATAATGGTTAAGAAGCTGTAGTTAAAACACTGAAGAAACTCTGCAACTATCTGTTACAATGTCTGCTCCGAGAAATCCCAATACCCCTAGAGGAACACTGTGTATTCACCAACAAGAGGACCTGCTGAAATGAGAGAGAACCTGACTTCTGCTCCAAGAAAAAAACCCAAGATGTTAGTTTGACCATTTCTTCACGAAGATATTGTAAAGACGTTGTTTAACGCTAAAGTCTGAGGGTTTATTTAGGAGGTAGAAAAACATTTAAAGATGATGTTTGAAAAGAAACGGGTGTTTCGTCCATAATGGTCAAAATAGAAAAATAGTTGTATTCCAATGTGAAATAAATGGGTGTAGACACTATGAGTACATATCCGTTGCACAGTCTGTAAGGATCCCCACCCTTAATGTAGAGTGAAAAATGTACATACACTACATGACTACGTTATTTAAGGTTTGAACATTTTTATTTTGTGATGGCAGCAAGACAAAAATGTTGTACATTGGGTAACTGGTGATTATAGAATTAGGCCCCTACTGTCAAATATGTTTTGTGAATGGCTTTGTCAGGCAAAGAACATGTTGGCATGAAAAGGGCTGAATGGCAGAGTGTCACGACTGTCACGTTCCGTGACATAACGGAAGATAAGGCAGAAGCAAACGCAGCATGAACAGTTGTTTTATTTAAAGAGACAGGCAGACAAATCCAAATCGTAACCCGTAAACGTAATCCAAAACAGGCGAGGTTCGGCGATCGGCATACACTTAGGCAAGGCAGAGATCAAGGTCGTGGTCACAGAAAACAGGGTCAATAAACAAAACATGAAACGTGGCATACAGCGAGGCACTGGTAGTGGAGAAACCAGTGAACTAAACTAACTAACCTAAACATTAAACATGAACTAGAACTATGACTATGACTTGAAACATGAAACTATGAACTATGACTATCGCATTAAACTTATCTAATCTAACATCTAAATCATCTAAGGTTAATCTAATATTTCGCCTTGAGTGTTGTGAGGCACGCGGTATATATGCTGACATGATTACCCTCGTCACTGCTAACAGCTGAGGGTAATCCAGACACACGTGACACCATAACCAATGACATGACGCGCTCACATATTCCATAGCGGTGGGGATCCTTTTAGACTGTGCAACGGATATGTACTCAGTGTGTCTCCACCAATTTATTTCACATTGGAATGCAACCAAGGGCGCACGGTGGCTTAGTGTTTAGTACGTTCGCCTCACACCTCCAGGGTCCGGGTTTCGATTCCCTCCGGGGCCATGTGTGTGTGGAGTGTGCATGTTCTCCCTGTCCTGTGGGGGTTTCCTCCGGGTACTCTGGTTTCCTCCCCCAGTCCAAAGACATGCATGGTAGGTTGATTGGCATGTCTAAAGTGTCCGTAGTGTATGAATGGGTGTGTGAGTGTGTATGTGATTGTGCCCTGCGATGGACTGGCACCCTGTCCAGGGTGTACCCCACCTTGTGCCCCATGCTCCCTGGGATAGGCGCCAGGTTCCCCGTGACTCTGAGGAAGGAATAAGCAGTTGAAGATGGATGGAATACAACCATTTTTCTATTTTGACCATTATGGACGAAACACCCGCTTCTTTTAAAACATCATCTGTAAATGTTTTTCTACCTCCTAAATAAACCCTCAGACTTAAGAGACGATCCTCGGAGTTGTTGAGGCCCCGCTTAGCGTTAAACAACGTCTTTACAATATCTTCGTGAAGAAATGGTCAAACTAACATTTTTTTTTTTAGGTTTTTTTGTTGGAGCAGAAGTCAGGTTCTCTCTCATTTCAGCAGGTCCTCTTGTTGGTGAATACACAGCGTTCCTCTAGGGGTATTGGGATTTCTCGGAGCAGACATTGTAACAGATAGTTGCAGAGTTTCTTCAGTGTTTTAACTACAGCTTCTTAACCATTATTTTAGCACTGAGACGCACGACTTCCTCCTTAACTTGTTAACATAAACACATTTGTAAGCATCTCTCTCTCTCTCTCTCTCTCTCTCTCTCTCTCTCTCTCTCTCACACAGACAGACAACTGCCAGGAAAGATCACACATTCAGATCAAACAGTGTTACAGAGGTCATAAATGTACACGACTGTCAGCCAGCGTGGACATGGGACGTCAAAGCATAGACAAGAGCGTATGTACTTAGCGACAGTTCTGTGTAAGTATCCTCGTTGGAGAACCATTTTCCGAAAACTTGTTTAAAGTTGGAACAAAACGCACGATTCATTTAAACAGCACTTTTAAACATTTTACCTCCTAAAGCTTTATGTTTAGAAGGTATGGAAAAATATTTTTCTCATTTCTTTTGCCATATCGATGGTTTATCTGTTTCAGGGGTTATTTCAGTAAATGTTTATTCAAAGTCACGCCGTTCTCCCAAACACGTAACCAACAGTTGTTTTCATTTATTTCACAAGCAAACATTCTACTCATATATATTCACATTCAACCATCATGCTTTTTCTAACAGTGTAGTTACACAAAACAAAATCCCCCACATAGTAACACACACGAATACCCAATATTAACCATTTGATACTCTTTTCCTACATCAGACGTATTTCACCTAAACCATCCTTAAGCTTCAAAATAAAACAATAACACAAGCAGTAATTTCGGAAAACAATCATTCTCGTAAACCACAGAAAGGTATACATTGTGTGTGATTAATACAGGGAGAAACACCTTTCACAACCGTCTCATTAACATCAACACATTTATTGGTGGAGATCCCCTACAATAAACAAAACACACCCCCAGGAAAGGAAGGACACAACCCAGACATACAGGTACCAGAATGACCCACTGATACAGTCGATAGGGTTACCCCCCCCCCCACCCCTGGTCTTAAATTAGGTTACCCACAGAACTGTCGGTCAGGGGAACACAAGCGGTCATAAATCAGCACACTACTTTGATTGACAGTTTGGCAGAAAGTGTATGCTATAACTATTATTCATGTATTTGTTTGTTTGTTTATCTTAAATAACTAACAATTAAATAAACAAATACGTACACTTTGACCGAAAAAAAAGAACCTTGGCCCAAAGTGTATGTTTTTAATTTATTTGTTTATAGGTGTATGTTTATATAATGCATACTGAATAAATTCCATTCAATACACACATGTATTATATTTTATACATTTTTAATTATACCACAGTATAATATCAAATAAAAACACACCTCAAACATTGTTATTATTATTATTATTATTATTATTATTATAGTTTGTTATTAGTATTTTTGTTAATATTATTATTACTATTATTTTCCACTATTGTTGTTGTTGTTGTTATTGTTATTATTATTATTATTATTATTGTTGTTGTTGTTGTTGTTCAGAGGTGGTGCAGGGTTATTCATATAATAAACAAACTTTTGACTACACAGTAAAAAAAAAATCACAAATAATAAAAACAAATCTCTTACATTTTGCTGGTTAGTGAGTTTTCTCAAACTCGATTAGACCACAGAATTTTATTTACAATAAATGGGGGAAACATCGTTGCATAGTTTTCAAGAATGATCACTCTTTACTGAAGTGACCCGGTGGGCGTGGTTTATGTAAACCCCGCCTCCAGCCCGTGTCCTTCGTTCCAGTCTCGCGGGGCTGATACCCCCTGTGGCACCGGGATAAATCACCGTGCAGGGCGCGCGCTGCACAATGAGTGAGTGTGAGGCTTCCTCTCCTGCGCTCGTGCATCCTTCAGCACACACACCTGCTGTTCGTACGTGAGTATTATTATTATTATTATTATTATTATTATTATTATTATTATTATTATTATTTTAAATTGACCTAATTGAAAATCTAAATAATAATAATAATAATAATAAGCACATGTTTATGACTATGGTAGTTAAAATGATCAGGTTCTCCAAGCTTCTTACCTGCTTTAAAGACAAACAATAAGACTATGGTTGAAAATGCAGGAGGAATTAAAAATGATAATAATTTGTGGACTGGACTGAAGCTTTGTGAAGTCAGAAAGAAGGAGCTGAAACTACAATGCTAACATTTGTCTTTGCCTTTAGAGATAAGACTCATACATGTATTCAGGTTCCCGGGAGACGTGTGCTATCATGTAGAATACCATAAAGGACAATATTTTCTTAGGCTGAAGAGATTATATACCTTATCACAAACATGTGATTGTGTCAGGAGATCTAGTGTGGTTGTGTAAAGATTGAGAATGAAAAGATATGTAAGAAGAAGATTTTAAGGGTTTGGGCTTTATGGCTACTAACGGTAAAATGATTGTGATTAGTCGTTAATAGTTCATGTTTACTATTATAATATTTTCTGGTTGTTTACACGGGTGGCACTGGTGATCGAGGCAGAAGTAAAAAAATACTCATCTGCATCCATTGAAAATCTGTGTAGGGCCTGGGTAGAATCTCTATTGGACATAAATGGCACAAAATATCATAGCTAACAATATTAGGCTACATCTCATCACATACTGTAGCACTGACCCTTGATTCAGTATCTTCATCTATCTGTAGCAAATAACACACTGAAGAAATCCAATGCTGTGCTGCCAAATAATGGATATCGACAACGTAAAAATAATAATAATAAGCAGAATCTGAACAATGTTTTCTCATCTGTTTGTTTGTTGGGTTCAGTAAGAACAGGGAAATGTTTGCTTCTGTGATAGCTAGCTAAACTCACTTGGGCTTGCATGACATTACAACTGTGGACAGTCCTCATTGGACAATTGATGAAAAGAGCTTTCATGTTTCAAATTTCCCAGAGGTGTAGTGGGCCTTACTTTATTATTCAGCCAATCATGGTGAGATTTACCAAATCACTCAGTTTCACATGGTATAACATTGGTAACTGGACTACGACAACGACGACAACGACAATAATATAAAATAATAATAATAGTAATGTTTTACTAGGGCGTCCATGATTCATGCTAGGGTGTCACTGGCCACCCCTTAGCTAGGCCCATGTATACAATGAAAACACAAGCTATCTTAAAAGTTTTAGAGATCAAGGGCGCAATGTAAAATTTACCAGTGCAGTATTGAAAATCTGTATTGTTTATATGAGCGAAAGGAAGATAGACACCAGGACAACCCACGTAGGGACATAGCGATTACAACACACCAAAAATATTTCAGCTTCAGTTCACTTTTAACAGCCCATAATGAATGAGTTGAAATGGTTTGATTAGAATCAAGCCTCAGGATGAGAAACCCAATCTCACCTGATGGTAGCAGTGCTGAATGGCTGAACATTGGTGTATGAACTGAATGGTGGCTTGTTTTTTTTTCCCCCTCCAGGTGCCTACAATCGTGCAGATGTGAGAGCATCATGGCAGCTTTTAAAGGCATTTGGACGAAGGCATTCTGGCGTGCGGTCTCTGGTGAATTCTTAGCCACGTTAATCTTTGTACTTATCAGTCTCGGCTCAACCATCAACTGGGCACCGGACAAGGACAATCCACCACCTGCAGACCTGGTGCTCATCTCGCTCTGTTTCGGGTTGAGCATCGCTACCATGGTGCAGTGTTTCGCTCATATCAGTGGAGGCCACATAAACCCGGCAGTCACTGCTGCCATGCTAGTCACGAGAAAGATCAGTCTCGCCAAGGCCTTGTTTTACGTACTTGCACAGTGTTTGGGCGCCATCACCGGGGCAGGGATTCTCTTCCTGGTTACACCAAGTGCCGTTCAAGGCAATTTAGGTGTTACAACAGTAAGATATGCTTTATGCTCAGACTTCTTCAACATGGTTTAGTATTATTTAGATTGAACTTTTTATATTAGCCAGTGTCTGTATGGCTTAAATGATTCTATGGTCCAGATCTGGAAATACAACACAATTCTAGCAAGCAACAGGCAACCATTAATCAAACATAATTTGGAATTGAGATTTCTATGCAAATTCAGTAATAGCTGATAAAGTGACAAATCCAAATAACTGGCTTGAATGATTCCTCAGTCCAATCCTATGACATGTGAGGTCCGAAGTTTCTTCAGTACTCCATGTTAGTTCCTACCTGCAATTAGTTCCTATTTAAATGAACAATATACATCTACAAGAGACAAACCACAAGCATGGGCGACTTGTTACTTGATAGTGTGAACGTAGGGTGATGTACACATCATGATTCTGATTGAGAAACAGAGGTTTAAGACCCATTGTGTGTGTATGGATTTGGTCAATCAGGTGATCTGAACTGGATTACGTACTATGTACAAACCTCTTCCTGTTCTCTGTCTTTGATCAGGTGAAATCAAGTATCTCAGTGGGTCACGCCCTGGTTGTGGAGCTCCTGATCACGTTTGAACTTGTCTTCACCATCTTTGCCACCTGCGACAACAAACGTAATGACCTCAAAGGTTCGGCCAGTCTCGCCATCGGTATTGCGGTAGTCATCGGCCATCTTTTTGCGGTTAGTCAACATAAGACTCCAGTGCGTATTTTCAGTTCTGATCCATCTCATCAACCAGTATTGAGTGCTGTAAGGTAAAGCAGTGGGGACAGAAAGCCCAGCAGATTCCTGTTTAAAAATTCTAAGAAATTTTGAGATAAGCCGTTCTGCATATCTTGGATCTAAACCTTCATCACACAACACATAACTTATCTTTATTACAGTATCTGGACTCAAGAAGTTTGTTATGTTGCCTTTGTGGACAGATCCAAATGCAAAGGGTTGTCTGCTAATTTAAATTAAGTACATTTAGTAGATTAACTAAAAGTAGATCTATTACCGTATTAAACTGCTCCAAAATCTTTAAAAACAATTCTCATTGGGAGACCTCTGACGTCTCTCGATGTTACCTGAACAGTTGGTGCGACCATAGCAACTGACTCCCAAAAGTCAATTCTCTATGGAGTTTCCTCAGAGCCCTGCCCAGATACAGCACTATCAAAGACATCACTTTGTTTCTTCTTGACCTTGATTTTTCTTGGCTATTCCTTTGAAATGTTCAAACAAATTAAGATATAAACTGAGTTTGCCAATTAAGACACTTAAGAGAAATGTATTAAGCTGCATTGTCTACCGGGAAATACAGTTAGCCAGCTCATTTGATTTTGTAAATGAGTTTATTTCATTCCACAATCTCATCAGGGAGTTTATACCAGCAAAGTTGCAGCTTGAGTATGAAAACACTAAAAAGAAATGTCATAATATGTCTACAATGCTTGAAAAACAATCAAATACATTTTATAATTTTAGAATCAGGCTTTTTTGACTCTGTACAGCACTGTATCAGCGCTCCTAGATAAGAGTACGGATTGGCAAGGAGATCTTGTTTCTCTAATTTTCCATTAGAATGTAAACGATGAACAGAAATGCCAGGGTCTTGCATGTCTGGAATGCTAATGACTTGTACCATGAAGCCACACCCATATCTCAAGTTGTGTACTGTTGCAGATCCCTTACACTGGAGCCAGCATGAACCCTGCTCGCTCGTTTGGACCTGCAGTCATCACATTAAGCTGGGAAAGCCACTGGGTAAGAAAAGAAAAAACAGCAGCCATCTTGCTTGATCACTACTTGGTACTCTGAGATACAGCACTGCATATATTCTGAAATCATTCATTAACTATAAATTTGTGGTCATTTTACAACCACAGTTTTACCACTTGTTATAGCATACTAAAGTTGAACCCATGTACTACCTCAGAATTTAGCCAGGAGCATAATTATGCCATATGGGAATGCAGAGAAGGTACCACTAAGTGTAATCCAATAAGGTCACATATCCACGTCCTCCTGCCAGGAACAATTAATTTGATCTCTCAGTGCTCCAGGGCATGGCTACCTATGTAAGGTTGATAAGGCAATCAAAATGTCACTTCTGATACCAGGTTACTTAAGACAAATGAAATGTTGACAGATTCTTGCTAATACCCCTAAAGCCAATGGAGCAGGGGGTGATCAGTTCAATATTGGAGAATGGCAGCATTACAGCTCGTATTTGTTTGATCCCAATCTCAGCCATCACTCCAGTTCTGTACAGATTCACCACACAACTGGGGAAGGATACGAGCCAAATACTGTTCAGTTGTCTATACCATGAATGGAGTAACTAAGCATTAAATCTTGTTTTGAATTTATTGATTATGGGGACATCTTTTTTTAACCTATACTGGAGGGCTGATATCATACCAGTGGCGATCCATCGATGCCTGAAATTAAAGGTAGTTTTTTTTTGGTTTGTTTTTGTTTTTTCCATTACACCAGCACAGCTGGTTCAAATCATCAAGAGCGTGGTAAATATCACATGAGATAATTAGCACTGGGACATAGAAGCACACCCTTTCAGCTCTGGGACCATAGCCATAGGCCATGACCTCAGTCCAAGAGCTTAATGTTTGGGTTTTTTACATAAAGCAGAGTAAGAACTAGCCAAGCAGAATTTAAAAAAAAATAAATCTTCTCACAAGACCATTGGGAAAGTGGTATTCTACATTTCTTTGTCCCTTGTAGGTACATACCGATGACTGTTTAAAGGAAGAAATCAACATAAAGTGTCTTAAGATATCAGGACCCCAGAAACCACTAGATCAGCTTCAGTGCACCTTGTTATATACTCTACAAATATAGTCTCTGGAACAGTTCTGGAGCAATGAACACCCTTCTTTACTTTGATGGTGTTCTGATGATGGTTGTGGAGCACTGTTGTTCTAAGGTCTCCATAGGTGTTCATGTGGGTTGAGATCTGGTGACTGCATATGATTTACAAGGTGGGATCATCGAGGAAGAGACCACTACCATCAGGACTTTATCATAAGATAAAGGTGATCAGTCAAAAGAATGTTGTATTGATTGCCAGTAAAACTTCCCTTTAACAAGACAAGTGGACCCAAACCATTACAGAAAGAAATAAATGAATGCCACCCAAAGCATAGAAGAGCTATCCATTGCTAGCCTCCCTGGCTAATCAGATGCTAATCCAAGCACTGCTTGTTTCATTCTATATGGCCAATAACTACAAAGTTAGCTATACATACCTGGACAATACTACCCATCCTAATAATGTAGGGATCTGTTGCTTTGGTCAGAGGCAACCTGAGTGTAAGAAACAGATTACTACAGTATGTGTGCTGCTATAATTAAGAATGGTGTCACATTACCCATATGTTCCCAATGACTTGGCAATATCACTTGGGCCCAGCTTGTTACATAAGACTGTGTCAAACACTGTGTGCAGAATGTGCTAAGAAAAAAAAAATCGAGGAATGGGAACTAGGGTCAAATCCATGAAGTGCTATGTAACCCAGAATAAGCATGATAAGACATGAGACAATGAGACATTCAGCATACATAGACATTACACGGACAAAAATAATCCACTATTAACCCTGTTAAGACAATACTCTGATTAAGAAACTAGCATGTAAACAGCAATTTTTAATTATGACTACAAGTCATACTTGATGTAAACACAAATCAAATTAACATTTTCATACACCTTTGGAATAAAAAGGTTCCTCAACGGTTCTTTAGGTAAGGTTTTCAGTTTCCTAAAGGGGGCATCAGACAAAGAATCTTTTAAGGTTCCTCCAGATGGATAAGCTGAAGACCCAATGGTTTATGTGTTGGTAAGGTTCTTTGGATGATTAATGGTTCTAGCTCAGTATTGTACACTCTTAGGTAAACTGTTTCTCATGGGTTCTTTGGGTGGATCCTGCTTTTGGTTGGGTAAACAAGTTCTATTTTTGGACAAACTGAAGAACCCATTAAGGTGCTAGATTTAACCCTGTGTGCTTTACAAAGCTAGCAAATGTAATGCTTGTTCTACCTTTCTTGTAGGTGTATTGGGTCGGGCCCATTCTAGGTGGCATTCTGGCAGCTGCAATGTACGAGTACCTCTACTGTCCAGACACTGAACTGAAGAAGTCCTGCAAAGAGATGTTCATGAAAGATTCATCCGGAAAATACAAAGAGGTGGAATGTTCCATCAGCCAGCATGCTGGAGAGCCAGATGATATTACGATCAGCCCCGGTTCTTCTTCAGATATGGAGAAAGGGGAGAAAAAGGAAGCTTTACCGGATGTCTCGGGTGATGGGTTATCCTCTGTATGACTATCGGCCATGCTGGTGAAGGAGACCAATGTGTAACATGTCTCCATCATCAGTATGCCAAAAGATTCTGCACATTATCCAATGATAATGTGACTAACAATGAATGAAATCATGCTGGCCGATGATCACTAAAAGCATGCTGGAACCACTTTACCTAAATATATTGTATATACTAAATTTATCTTCATTATTAACACAGCATTTTGGGCTTTTGGTTTGTCCCCAGGAGAGCACGTCCTTCCAGCACATCCATATTTGAGCTGACATGTGTCCTATTTGTGTTCAGTTTAACACAAGAAACTCTAGCAAGTTTCTTCTAGGGGCGTAACACAATGCCACTATCTGTGTCTGTTTAATTCTTCAAATATTTGTATCTGTATTCCGATTTAAACCCAAAGTGGGCGTTGCCTATATAGGACAGATTATATTTTTTATCTTTTTTTATTGAACCCTACCAATCTGCTCCTCAAAACGTTTAATAAAACTTAAAAATGCCAGGACTGTCAGCATGTCATAACTACATCACTCACAACTGGTCTCATCTCAAGACCTTTATATATATATATATATATATATATAAATCCCTCTCACACAGTTATTATTTTTTATTGATCTGCCTGCAATATATTCTAACAAATGTGGTTCATTCTGTTTCCCAAAATAAAAACAAACTAGCAGCCTAATTTAAACTTCATTTAAATTGAATTCCTGACCAGGCAGTCAGGGTTGAACGACTGAACGCTCTATGTTAGTGTTAATGAACGTTATGTTCGCTTGTCCACCATCGCAGCCATGTCTGACTGATAATATTCCCCACACATCTTCATCCAATCATCTTCATACTATAAAAATCCGACAAATCCAGCTCTCACCCTGACCTAATTGGATTAAATTCACATCGTGTATAGAAAGCTGGTCCTGTGCTTATTAAGAAAATTACAGCACACTACATTAACTGAAATAATAATAATGATAATGTACGGAGTCAGGGACTAAGGCAGCTCAGTAGGACCATCATGTTGGAAAGCCTGGGTTTATTGTTGTTAGCGTCGTATTTTAGATCTCGACTCTATTTTTCCAAGCAATCACCTCAAGATATATTTTTTTCTTTTTTGTTTTTGCTTCTCAAACAAACCAGTTGCAAAAAAAATCTATATAGTCAATGTACCATGCTCCACTTTCACTGACCCAAGCTCTCAACACTTAACAATCAGTGGAAGCTAGCTTGAATTGTTGGCTAAAATTATGAATGCTAACCTCCATAATCTATCATAAATAACTGATAGAATGCACAATATTGGAACTCGCAAGATTCGCTGATTTCTAATAAGTATTGAATGAACTATTAGCACTGAATGACTTGGCAACTAATACTGTATGTTGATTCTTTTATGACTCCGGATTTGTGTCACGTTGCCCTGGAGCAGCATAAGCTTTCAATTTTGTTCTCAGTGTAATATTAACTTAAATTTAAACAAATGATGTGATTATTTGAAAGTTGTGTATAGATTAGAATATATTTCAAATAGAGTGCCCTCTACTAATATCGGTACCCTTGGTAAATAGGAGCAAGGACGGCTGTGAAAATGTGTCTTTATTGTTTAACTTTTTGATCTTTCTTTTAAACAAATTCACAAAAAATACTCTGATTTCATGGATATCAAACAATTGCAAGCAAAACACAAGTTTATCAAAAAAATATCTTTTTGAATATAGGTGTGCAACAATTATTGGCACCCCTACGAATTCATATATATATATATACATTTTAAGTACACCTGGGTGATTAGGAACAGGAAATGTTCAACCAATACAGGGGTGTAAAAGTAACGCACAGGCCAAATTTCCTTAGTCATTCATAACAATGGGTAAGATTAAGGAATATAGCTGTGATGTGCGGCAAAAGGTTGTTGAGCTTCACAAAATGGGACGTGTCTATAAGAAAATATCACAAGTATTGAAAATGTCCATTTCCTCCATCATGGCAATAATTAAGAATTTCCATTCAACTGGAAATGTTATGAACCAACCTGGAATTTGTTTATATCGTCTCAACACACTGTGAAGAGGACGGTTCGAGTGGCTAAAAAATCTCCAAGCATCACAGCTGGAGAATTGCAGAAGTTAGTTGTGTCTTGGGGTCAGAAAATCTCCAAAACTACAATCTGAAGTCACCTCCATCACCACAAGTTGTTTGGAATGGGTTCCAAGAAAAAAGCCTCTACTCTCATCCAAAAACAAACTCAAGCGTCTTCAGTTCGCCAGACACTACTGGAATTTCAAATCCCTTACCATGTATTCTCCAACCTCATCAGGCAGTATACGAGAAGACTCAGACCTGTTATCTTGGCAAAGGGACGTAGCACAAAGTATTGACTAAAAGGGTGGCAATATTTGTTGCACATCTATTTTTTTAAATATATTTTGTTATAAACCTGTGTTTTGTTTGCAATTGTTTGATATCCATGAGAGCAAAATATTTTTGTGTGTGTGTTCTTTTAAACAAAAACATCAAAAGGTTCAACAATAAAGACAATTTTTCCACAGCCTCCTTTACTCATATTTACCAAGGGTGCCATTGGACCACCTTCAATACAGGAAATGCAGACAGAGTGAATGAACAAAATGGGACAATATATAATTTCTCTTTTGTCATAATTCATAGACACATTTATTCATGTATCCCCTGGAAATGTTTTTCTCTCTTTTTTTTTTTTTTTTTTTGCATCTGCATTACTCCTTTAAATGCTTTGTTGTTGAGAAATAATTTAAGATCAGCTATCATAGCCACGGTAGATTTCATTATGTCTGAGGTTTATGGACTGCAGGACCAAATACAGATTAGTATACAGTGTTAAAATCTGCTTCTGCGGAATATAATGTTGCACAGACTATTATACACGTCCGTCTCACACCTCTATAAGCTATTGAACTGCGTTTCTATGATAATCAGAGGTTTATTATCATCGCTGTATAATTTTGGCTTAAATTGGTCTCAAACTGAATTAAAACCTCTCACGATTAGGTCAAGAGAAGATGTCATTTCTTTACGGAAAAGTGGCAAACCCCAAGAAAATGCAGCATTTTTTTGCGAGGGGGGTGTCTGGCAAAAGGAATTAACATGGTCTCAATGTCCTCTGATCTTCACGCCCTCTGAGCATTGAGAAAATGGGAAAAGAGATGAAAGAAATGAGATGGGCGTCTAATGGAATTGGTATTTTCATGAGCAAAATATATAGGAAGTCCAGATCGGACTGATTCATTATCAGTAATAGAGCTGAAATAATGATCGGTTTAAGAAAGAAAAGCAAGAGAATTCAAACAGCTCTCTCGACTGTTAGTGGATGTCACATTGTGTGCTGTGTGAACGTCCCAAAAATAGACAGGTTGTTATTTTTAGTTGCATTGCAGCGTTGGAATATTGGCAGTGAGACATGTTGTAAGTCTCCTTGTGGTCCATCAATCTGCTTTGGGTACAAGGCACATCAAATTACAAGGACACACACTATCAGACAGTAAATACAGTTTAAAAAACTGCAGCATTTATGGGATCCAGCGCACTGTTTGTCTCGTGATGTGGCTTACGTTCTTCCTTAGATTACGACCAATCTATCTTCACAGGTTTGATCTCCACATTGGACATTTTTCTTGGCCATTTTTACTATCTTTTTGATGTAAATTTGGAGTTTGCTCAAAGGGCCCTTTGATGTCTTCCAGGTCGTAGCTGCATACAGTTGACACTGAAGTTAAAAAGACATCATTTGGATTTTAAAGATATCTTTCCCTCCTCCAAGATGGGTTCCATCATGTTGAATGCTGTTCTTGCGTTCCCTATTCCGACTGCTAGATCTATTTCTCTGCCGGCACTGCTGTCGATTACACTCCCCAGGTAACGTTCGACGTCCGGTTAGTGATTAGCATGTTTGTCTCGCACCTCCTGCCTCTGCCCTGTGTGCACGGAGTTTGCATGTTTTCCCCGTGCCTCGGGGGTTTCCTCCGGGTACTCTGATTTCATCCGCCAGTCCAAAGACATGCAATGTAGGCTGATTGGGATTTCTAAATTGTCTGTAGTGTTTGAGTGGGTGTGTGAATGTCTGTGTGATAGGCTCCAGGCTCCCTGTGACCCTGTGTAAGATAAGTGGTACAGAATATGGATGGATGGATGGATGGATGGATGAAGATATCAGAGATGACTCAATTAAGTAAACATATACAGTGAAATAGACCAGTGGTTCACAATCCACCATTATTACTATTTCATTTTTATAGTTTTTAGCCTGTTTGGCTGAATTTGAACAGAAATAAATCAGTGCTGAGGGGTTTCAAAGAATTCGTTTTACAGGTCAAGGTGTCTCTGGCTACACAAAAGTGGCCTACACTACAGGAATATGGGAATGTTTTTGACACAGGGTAGATGACTTGGCTACACCGTGGCTGGATTATTCTGGATCTTAAAATGTTGTGTTGATGGACTTGGAAACATTGCCTACGATGAGCAGCAGTTTAGACAGTATCCTCTCCAGCACAACTCATTCCAAGGAAGTCCAGGTTGGCCCCAATGACCTGCCCAGGTTTATTCAGTTTGCTGGCATCGCGGTAGAGCACTACAGCTACACTGTACTGCTGTGGAGAAGATGGTGCTCGCCACAAGGGTTTTCAATTATACTTGATCACTGAGAGAGAGAGAGAGAGATTTTTCATGAAAAATCTCAAACAAAGCTAGAATAAACCACCAGGTGGCGGTGTAGACCACATGCTGCTAACACTGGATCAATGTGCGTGTTTGTGTGTGTGTGTGTGTGAGTTTAGCGTTGTCCAACAGAGGACGCTGCAGGGTTTTAAACTAACATCTGCCACCATGCATATCCTTCATTCTTCTATTACATCAGTGTCACAGACCTCCTGCTAAGTCTCTTTCTTTCACATCGTGCCTTTTCTACGTATAAATGACCCACGATGCATAGCAGCCCTCTACCCTCTCACCTCTCAGCCCCTGCAACCTGATTCTTACTCCACCTCAAGTCAATCATCTTTATTAGGCTTGTAAATGAGGATATCAATCTGAGAAGTGTCAATATTCCTCATTGTGGATATAACACCGGGGGTTGGGGAGTCGGGACGGAGTGAGGCTTTAACCTTACGGCACATTTATCAAACAAGGACGAAGCCGACTTCTCGCTGTGCCAAACATTTCAGCAAGAATCACTAATCATGCAATCCACCATTAGCACGACTAGGAAAATAAATGAACAGCAGAAGTAAGTTTAAGGGAGTGTGTGAGTGCAGTGTTTTAGGTTCTAATAACCAGGAAGGGTGCGGTATCTGAACAGATGAACTCTTGAACCAGGCTTTTAGCCAGAGGTAATGAAAGTACTCAGGTAAGAGTGCAATTACTCATTTAAAACAAATCTGGTAGAATTCCGCGTCAAATTAAAGCAGGAATGTGTAAACATTCCAACGTGAAGGGCGAACGTAAAAGAACAATTCACAAAAAGAAAAAGACTCACAGAGGAACCGGGGAACTGCTTCGTTCGTTCCACGTCGCACAAAAGTTAGCAAGTATGCTAATAACACTGATCACGCTGTACAATCTAGCTGTTTGTTAGCAATTCAGATTTAAATGCTAAAACGTCACTGTACGACTTTACACATATATGACTGTAGAGATATGTAGTGATGTTTGAAAATTTTCTGAGGAGAATGTCGAGTTTTTCCTTTTGAATTGTACGAAGCAAATATGGATATTTGAAAAACAAGACATGAGGACAGTCACATAGTAATTGTAATTCTGACTGCTGTCCTTAACCTTTAACGTTACTGTCTTAAAGCAAGGTCGAATCTAAAGGTCGTAATGCTTCTTCAGCCTCTTTCCAATTTGAACTAGAGCTGTTTGCCTTTCAGAAAGGTTGGCGAGTAGATCTGTTATCAGAAACTGAGAACTTCATCCATCTTCTATACCACTTTATCCTTTTCAGGGTCGCGGGGAACCTGGAGCCTATCCCAGGGGGCATCGGGCACAAGGCAGGGTACACCCTGGACAGGGTGCCAGTCCATCTCAGGGCACAATCACATACACACTCATACACCCATTCATACACTACGGACACTTTAGATACGCCAATCAGCCTACCATGCATGACTTTGGACTTTTGTACCTGGAGGAAACCCCCGCAGTACGGGGAGAACATGCAAACTCCGCACACACATGGCACACTCGAACCCCGGACCCTGGAGGTTCGAGCCTGTTAGCTAAGAACTTTTATTTTTTAAAGTGCATGCCAAATACAAATTTACTAAAGATGGCTGGAAATGATATAAATGTTGAAATGTATATTGAGGAACAGGTTTGTGCACTATTGCTCATTCTTTGCAGAATTTTCTTTTTTTTTTTCTGTAATGTTTTGTTCGCCGTGTGTGTATTTGAGTCTACACAGGGTGTAGGACGTCTGACAAGCGCACACTCAAAGAGAATTCAGAATGATCACAGACCTGACTTCAAACATGTCACCGCTGTTGCAGTGACAATCAGAGAAAGTAGCAAGAGCAAAAGCCTGCCACCGAGTGAGTCAAACAGAACACACTGTTGGGGGGAAAAAAAGAACTCAAATTTTATTCCGTTTCAAACAGTTCCAAATTGGAACTTTTATTCAGTTTGAAGTTGAAAAGGTTCTACGCAGAGCCCTACAACGGAGCGTTTCCCTTTCAGGAAAGGTTTCAAGTAGAACCTCTTTAGAAACTGATAACTAAGTGAAGATCAGAATAGAATTGAATAATCATTTATTACAATAGAATGGAAGAGAGTAGAATAGAGCACATTAGAACAGAGTAGAGTAGAATTTAAAATTCTTCATTAGAGTATAATAGAATAGAACCGAACAGAATACAATCGTATAATTGAAAAATACAATAGAATGGAACAGAGTACAATAGAAGAGAATAATGTTATGGTAGAATAGAATGAAGTAGAATAGAAAACAATAGAATATTACTTCATCAGAATGGAATGTGGATAGAATATAACAGAGTAGACTGGAAAAGAAGAAAAGAGAATAATGCTTGAATAGAATGGAATACAAAACAATAAAACAATTCTACATTAGAATAGAGTGGAATAGAATGATACTTTGTTTGAATATAATAGAGTATAATAGAATAATGCTTCATGCTTCATTGCATTTAAAGGAATAGAGCAGAATAGAATTGAATAGCGTGAACCAAGAAGTAGAAATGGAATCAGATATAATAGAATGACCTCCATTAGAAAAGAATAGAATAGAATAGAGTAGTGTGAGACAATTCTTCATTAGAAGAAGTAGAAATGGAACCAGGTATAATAGAATGAATTCCAGTAGAATAGAATAGAATAGAAAAGCGTGAAGCAATTCTTCATTAGAAGAAGTAGAAATGGAATCAGATATAATGAACTCCATTAGAAAAGAATAGAATAGAATAGAATAGCGTGAGACAATTCTTCATTAGAAGAAGTAGAAATGGAATCAGATATAATAGAATGAATATAATAGAATGAATTCCAGTAGAAAAGAATAGAATAGAATAAAATAGAATCGATTAGAATAGCGTGAAGCAATTAGAAGAAGTAGAAATGGAAAAAGATTAATAGAATGAATCCATTTAAAAATGCTATTCTATTCTATTCTTTTCTTTAATGGAGTTCATTCTATAATATCTGATTCCATTTCTACTTCTTCTAATGAAGAATTGTCTCATGCTATTCTATTCTATTATGAGATCATTATTCATTAGAAGAAGTAGAAATGGAATCGGGTATAATAGAATGAACTCCAGAAGAAAAGAATCGAATCGAATAGAAATTATTTAGTAATAGAATGGAATAGATACAATGCTGCTTTAATAATAACAAAATGATTCTTCATTAGAATCGAACAGAACTGTATAGAATCCAACAATGCTTCATTCGAATGAAATAGAATCAAATCGAATAGAACAATGGTTCTTTAGAATCGAATAGAACTTCTCTGGAATGGAACAGAGTAGAATACAGTAGAATATCGCGTCATTAGAATAAAATTCGAATAGAAACCACATTTTTCGACTCTAAATATTCTTCAGAAAAGCATGACCCAGTTTTCCTCCCGGTGCATTTCTCATCCCATCACAAGCGTCTCGACGTCTCATTACTTCACCTCCACGTTCCCAATCTTACGTCGTTTGTATTGTCGCCTGCCGCTTGTCACTATTTATACAGTGCCCGAGAATGAATTGCTCGAGCTCTTCTTTTTAGGCTATAAAGATTGGGCTGTTTGAATTATATGGCCATGGAAAGTCATTTGCACCGTCTCGCCAGGTCTGGAAACAAAAAGGGCGTGGTAAAAAAAAAAAAAATGTTCACGGCTTCGTCTCCAGCTCCATTTCCTGCGTTTCTGAACATGCCGCGGCTTTGTCGTGTGCAGGCTTCTGAGGAGTCGGTGATGGCTTGAGAAGGAAAACAGCACAGACATCAAAACGCAGACCGTGGAAATCATTAGCAATTAATATTTGAGGGAATGGTGGAGGAATAGCGTCGTTAAACACCGGTTTAATAATTCATTCTATAAACAAGAAAGTCTCCGACTTCCTTAATAATTTAGACGTAAGCTAATGTTGATTTATTCAGGAAGGTCGGTGCCACCAGGGCCGCCTCGAGTCCTCACATTTGAATTAAAGTAGGACAGTAGCAGGCGAGGCTGTAATAACATTTGTATAATTTTATTATTGCTCTGGGCTCAGTTCATTTCCTCCTCCAGTAGCAGCGTGAAATTGTTTGATTCTCCAAAGCGCCTTGAGTCGCCCACTCTGGGCTCGCCTCATGCTACAGGAACAGGAAGGAACACGACACTCTCGCACTCTCATATGCACACACACACACACACACACACACACATCGTGCAGGCAGTGCCATGAGACAATCCTGAAAAATTGATACACACAAACAAATATGAGCACTAATGAAAGGTTACACACACACACACACACACACACACACACATACACATTTATTATTGTGAGACATGGTAGTGTTTCTTCACTCACTCACTCAGTAATTCCAAGAAATGACAAGTCAGTGTGAAGAGAATGACACTGGGATCCTCTCATCCTGCTGCACCGGTAAATATTCCAGTGTGTCCTATGGGAACACAGCAGATGGGAAAAAAGTTATTCATCAGAGACCTGAGATCAGAACCTGGAAGAGTCCCAGATGTTTTGAACAAATACTGCAAGTAAGGAATAAAACACGACAAGAATCAATGATGTGATGGTGTGATGAAAAGTGTTTAATCCAGCGGTTTGCATTTAATATGAACTTGAAGTAACAGCTTTACCCCCCGTAGTTACTAATTCCCCAAATCTATGAAACTGCATTCATAATGGGGTTCAGCTGGACTAGACACAACCAGGCCTGATTAATGCCATCCCTGTTCAATCAAATCAACACTTAAATAGAACTTTCTCAACAGCATGAAGCTGTTTAAAAGGTCTAAATCAGTAACACACTATGCCAAAATTCCAGAAATGATGAGGAAGAAGGTGATTGAAATACATCAATACGTCTGGGAAGGGTTATAAAGCTAATTCAAAGCCTCTGGGACTCCAAAGGACCACAGTGAGAGCCGTTATCTCCGAACGGAAAAACTCGGCACAGTAGTGAACCTTCAGGAACCCAGCAACGACTCATCCAAGTCTCAAAAGAGCCAAGGACAACATCAAAGGACCTACAGGCTGCTCTTGTATCAATAAAGTTCACTGTTCATGACTCCACTATCAGAAAGACGCTAGCATCCATGGAAGAGTGGCGAGGTGAAAACCACTGCTAACCCAGAAGAACATTAAGGATCGTCTGAATTTTGTCAAAACATACCTTGATGATTCTCAAACCTTTTTGGGAGAACATTTTGTGGACTGATGAATGAAAAGTGGAACTGTTTGGCGTAAACCAAACACAGAATCCCACAAAAAGGACATCAGGTGGCACAACCCGATTTGAAGTTTAAGGGGGCAATTAGTTTTTCACAATGGTGATAAGTGTTATACGTTATTATACGTTGTGTTTCGATGGAAGATCTAAAACAATTTAGTATGAGCTATACACAAAAACAGAAGAACTCCGATACGTTTTCACATCACTGTATGAGAATGAGCTCATTAATATAAACCTGTGATATGAATTACAGCCAGAACTACCGTCGGACCTGCTCAACAACCAATCAGAATCAAGCATCCACTAGCACTGTGATGTAACAACATTTAAAGAATCAAAAGTTATTATCTTTATCAAATATTAAACTATCAAATACACTGGAAGACTTGAATGGAGAAAATTCATGGACACTATATTTTTACAATGACTAATTTATTTATATTTTTAGGGAGCACATTGTGGTTCCTGAATTAGCGATACAGACATACCAGATGCACTGTGTCAGTGATATCCGGGCCTAGAACACGGCGATCTGTTGACGTGGACAGAAAACTTCTTTATTAGTCCCTAAGTTTGTTGCTGGTTGGAGAAGTATGTTTTTTATTATTTTTTTCATACTCAGGAACTGAATCCATCAGCAAACAAGTTTAGGCGTTATTAGCATGGGTATGGTGCACCTGAGTCCACCCAGGGCTCTGTGGCAGGATGAGGGTGGAGACTTTGTGATTGGCCTCCTCCTGAGACGTACCACCACCTACTGCTTTCTCCAAATCTGACTTCCGCTTCCCCCCGCCCTCTCCCTCTACCCAGGAGCCCCGAGACATATGGCAAGAGAAACAATGCAGATTAACACGACTGAAGTGCGATGAAAGGCGTTTGTTTTGCTTAACCATTGCTCTGTTGCTAGCAAGTACCCGACGCCGAGGTCAGACTCGACGACTAGCATCCGATTCGATAGTTAATCGAATCTTCTTTAGCGAAAGACGTAGCTTAGCAAGGGAACGACTGTAGCGCCAGTCAATTTTTGGTTAGTTTGGTCATTTTGGTTCAATTGCGGTTCTCTAAAACATGAAGCCGAACTTGAGAAGCTCTCGGTTATGGTCTGTGTGATATTTGATTGCCCCCCGACCCCCGGAGAAGCTAATAAGTGGCCACAGGAGGCAACCAGAAGAGAAGCTCCCCATTTGGGAATGGCCTCGTTGTGTTATTAGGAAAACGTTTGTTATCACCACCCTCTAGGGGAAACCACATAATAGGATTACATTTTATTAGAGCCTCTGAGCTTCTCATAGCTTCCCCTAAATTCTCCCTCTTCGTTTTTGATTGTAGTGTCACCACGTCTTGCGCTGGCGGGGGTTGAGGGCATATTGGAAAGTAATGGCATTTGAATATCCCTACTTCAGTTCACTGTGCATATGAGGGACGGCATCGATGCTAAACACGGAGATTTAGATGACAGTTAGATGCGTAGATACCGTTTTTTTTTTTTTTTCCAGATTTCGTACAAGTACGTTTTTGGTAGGCATCCAACTGATAGTGTTGCTGAACTAGCTACAAAAGTTACCTTTCATCAAGTAAGCGCAGGTTTTCTTTCTCTTCTGAAAAGTGTTTCTGTGCGTTCTGTAAGTAAAGTACATTTCACTGTTTACACTGTGTCACCATTCCTCGCTCTCAATGACCAATAGTGGCTGATCATTGAGACTTTATTATTTTCCCTCACCTAGTGTTGTCTGTAGATGTTTTTTCTCACCTAGCCCAAGTGTGCTGCAGCATTGGTCGCTGCCGTGTGCCGCTAGTGATGAAGTCTTGGTTCTGAATTCTATGTTTTAGAAGTTTTATCAGGTTACATTGTAGGAAGATGCTGTAGTTCCTTTCCTTGATATTTTCCACAGTGCACATTTTGCAGTCTGCTTAGCTTTGATTGTCCTCATGAATCATGAAATACGTAACAAAACGTATATCTCCGATTCCATTTGTGAGGAGAACCCCACTTCTGACACAGAGGCATAAAAAAGCCAGACTGCAGTTTGCAAAAATGTACCTGAGTAAGCCTCGATCCTTCTGGGAGAACGTTTTGTGGACAGATGAGACTAAGGTAGAGCTTTTTGGCATTCTACTGTTTACAGAAAACGGAAAGAGGCCTACAAAGAAAAGAACACAGTACCTACAGTCAAACATGGTGGAGGTTCAAGGATGTTTTGGGGTTGTTTTGCTGCCTCTGGCACTGGGTGCACTGGAGACTAGCAAAAGATTTTGGCCCATAATGTAGGGCCTAGTGTCAGAAAGATGGGTCTGCGTCAGAGGTCATGGGTGTTTCAGTGACAATGACCCGAAACATACCTCAAAAAGCACCAGAAATGGTTGGAGACAAAGCGCTGGAGAATTCTGAAGTGGCCATCAATGAGTCCGGATCTAAATCCCATAGAACACCTATGGAGAGATCTCAAAATTGCTGTTGTGAGAAGGCACCTTTCAAATCTGACAGACCTGGAGCAGTTTTCAAAAGAAGAGTGGTCCAAAATTCCAGTTGAGAGGTGTAGGAAGCTTGTTGATGGTTATAGGAAGCGATTGGTTTCAGTTATTTTCTCCAAAGGGTGTGCAACCAAATATTAAGTTGAGGGTGAAAACAATTTTGTCCGAGCTAATTTTTGAGTTTTGTGTAAAATGATGTCAAATTTGCCTTTTTTCTTCTGCTTTTTTCTTCTGCTTTTTTCTTCTGTTCTACTGCACTTAAAGGTAATAAACACTTGTATACCTAAACATTTGTCATTGCAACACTTTTCTGGGAGAAATGATGCATTTTCTGAAAAAGTTCCAGGGGTGCCAATAATTTCATCCATGACTGTATAACATGTCGACGAATACGATGGAAATAACCAAAGGTTATATCTCTGCAACGCTTTGGCGTATTGAGACCAATCTTTCTTTATTTCTTTAAATATTTCCAGATTGTTGTCATGAGATCATCTGTTCATTACCTTGACGACATAGCATGAACAGTACATTAGGCTTATGTCACATAGTATTGGAGCGTTTTTTAGTACGTGAACTAAGTAAGAGTGAATGAGCAGTACTGGTATTGACACATGCCTATTGTAGGTAAAAATGCCATTTGTCTACCAAATCTCCAGCATCTGTAGTGTATGTGTTATTACCACAGACTTGAATCAGCATGTTTCTCTGTACTGAGAAAAGAACACAAAGTTAGTTAACTCGTTTATAACAAAATCCATTCAATAAACATCAATGGTTACAATACTTGACTATTTGCTTTCCCACCAAAATCTCCATTAATTGTATATAAAGCAAATTCAAAATGACCACAGGTCAGGAATAATGACGGTCTTAATCTAAATCCAGAATCAAATCCCAGAGATATTCCATTAATTCCACACAATTACCTCAGCTCTGCCTCTAAAATCAATCCAATCTGACTCGGGCTTTGTTTTGAGAGCAACATGAGAGAATATTGTAACAAAGTGATTCTAACACGTTCCACGTTTTAGGATCTCCGTGCAAACCGTCGGACCCGAACAACTTAGAACTCTTTCAAAGCTTCTTTGTTCATCCTCTGAATGAAACCTTTAAAGGTCCCGTGTAAAACCCGACAACATCAGATATCGTTCCAATGTAGAACCAGTTTATTTATTTATTTTTGAATAAGAGTGTACATCAGCACATAAACACAAATTCTTCCATCTCTGAGAATTTGAGAAGATGAATTATAAATAGTTGGAGCTTACTTTACACATAACTCGGACTGAAAAAATGAATGATTATATGGACTACCAAAATTGTATGTAAGTAATAATCAACAATAGAGATTGGATATTGTCAGAGTTGTTACGGAAAATTAATTCATACCTTCTGGCCAATTAGATTCAAGAACTCATCGATGCTGTGGTATAAACAACCCTTTATTCAATGGTTCTTTCTTTCTTTATTTAGTTTTTAGTACAATGAAATTCTTGTCCACAGCAAGCGCACACCTGCTACAGATTTGGTAGACAGCAATTATATTGGAAAACATTCAAGTATTCAATTAAGATGGACAATGTTATGGCACATAGCACTAATCTGGTTCAAATTGTTCATTACATAGCAAACTGGATTACAAGAATGGCAAAGTTTCAAGGCAGAACCATATTGACAAAAGCCAAAAATCAATCGTATGTGTTAGCAGACGTTGAAATAAAAAAATCCAAAATAAAACAATGTGTGTTGCAGAGATTTTATAGAACAATACTGTTCTGTATAACTGCTATACCGGCTTTTGGTTCCTTCCTTGTAGATACCAAAGTCAGTATTGGTTTCACTCTTTCTACAAAAAAGAAAAAAAAAAAAAACAGCTGAATGTTTTCATTTGACTTCTATAGTCTGAGAATTTATAATAACATGATGGAGCTTCCTCTATAATTCACCCTAATAACACCGGTGGGATTTGTCTCCATCGAGTAAGCTGAGGTCAATTATGGAGAGCTTACAGTGATCCGATGATTTTGCCTAAAGGGCTTTACAAGGGTGTGGTAGTTAGGAGACGCTGGTTTGGCCCAGTTTCAGAGCTTATATCATGGTAGCAGTGGTTTAACCCCTTAAACCTCCAAGATCTTGGTGGATCCAGTCTGACATGCCTAACTCTAACTCTATATATATACATTTTCTATTAGATTCACTGTAATTACTCAATAATTCATATCAAGTACTCACTAGCAAGCTTTAAAATGTTATGGAATTAGAGGAATAAATAAAATCCTCAGTTATGATGTGGGGTTTTGCTGGTATGTACACGTGGCTTCACTTGTCCCAGTGGGACGCGCCATTATAAAACAATACAAAGTTCTCTTGACGGTGCCCTATGATGAAACATTTTTTATCATGATGGGTGTGGTCTCTCCCAGGATGACTCCACCCACATCCACAATGACTCATTAAACGGTTTGACGACGATGAAAATGAGATTAATCATATGCTATCGCCTTCAGACAGACTAGATCACAACCCAGTAGATCACCATTGGGAGGTTTTTGGAGTGGTGTGTTAGACATCGCTCTTCACCACCATCATCAAAACACCAACTGAGGGAAAATCTTCTGGAAAAATGATGCTCATCATTTCAGTACAGTTCCAGTACAGAGACTTGTAGAACCCATGCCAAGGAGCATTCCACCAGGTTCTCCAATTCCCTCCCACATTGCAAATTCATACCAGTACATGAATTGGCTATAATAAATTGTCCCTTAGTGTGTAAGTTTGTGTGAGTGTGCGCATGGTACCTCCCGCCTTATTCCGATGTATTCCGCATCACATCCAGTGTTCCCAGATTAGGATTCTAACAGTAATAGGTTAGTTAAGGTGAATGTATGAAATAAAAGGAATAGAGCCATTATAAAGACGGAACACAAATACTTTTTAATAACACTTGTACACCACGTGAACTGGTAAGAATATCCGAAACTCAATCAGCATGGCATGCATTTGAAGCTTGGAATAACACCACAGGAGAAAAAAAACCCCACTTATTCCTTCCCATGATGCAAAGTTCCACCAGCATCTGCATGATTTCAGTACCTTTGAAAGTGCAGCATTGCTGCTCAGGGCGAGCCACATCTGCAAGCCATCGGACTCATTCATCCACCAAAACATTAATCAGACAGAGAGTTCTCCCGCAGCTGTGCAGCACCAGTCCAAGGAAAACAGGCTCTCGTTGTCTTAGACTTAAAAATACACAAAGTCATACCACATCTCTTGTAAAACATACCAGTGCTGCTCAAGCTCAGAACACACACACACACACACACACACACACTCTCTCTCTTTCTTTTTTGGTAGTGTAATCAGAGAGGTGGGGGTGGGGGGTATAATGTTGGCTTGGAGGCTTTAGAGCTGCCAAGAATTTGGTTTAGTCTTTAGCGCCAAATCTGCTCGTTTTCAAAGAAATGGTAACTATTAAGTCATCAAGATCCCATGCTTGAAGATCTAAAGCCGTGTCTGATTTCTTGCGTACAACAGACTGCATGACTTGGATTATTTGTCACTTATTTTGAAGCAGTGTCGAGAAACAGAGAAGCACGGGGTCTTTGATGTCTTTTCATATCGGAAAGATTCCAGCTGTTACAAAGCACTGACATTGGAGATGCCTCGCAAAAAAACAAACAAACAAACAAACAAACAAAAAAGCAAAATCAATTGCTTTTTCTGCTTACAGAAACATCATATCTGTGATGGGGGGGGGGGTTGAGGATATATTTATTTATTTGTTTTCAATCGTCACCTTGAGTATTAAGAATTGGTGTACCTTTTGTTTAATGTGTGCTGTAAACGATACAGAAGTGGACAATGAGTGTGGTGCCTTTCATTTATTGATATTATTTGATTCTGTTAAATTCCATTTTTGGAATAAAAGAATATTCATCACGGGTTCCAACTTAAATCTCATATGTTTCCCTGTCTTTTTTTTTTTTTTTTACCATGTCGTGGAAAGCATTCAGAAATCACCCCAAAATAATGACTTGGTGACTCCTCGGGTCATTTATAAAGCAAGACTTTTCAAAAGTTCCTCTGGATGACCGAGCGCATGCCACATTCATAAAAATGTGATGAAAATAAATAGGCTAATTGTGGACTGTAATAAAGCCTATGCACCTGTTTGCAGGCCGGTGAGAAATGGAAAATCACGGCATTACACTGTGTGTCCCTGCAGGACATTCATGATACACACACTGCAGTGTTTCTGAACCTACACACAGCCGGGAGCACATGATTAAACTCGCTCACACACTGTTCCCAAGATTATGAGTGTCTTTATCTGAAGCAAACCAAAAGAATACTGCAGTGCTGGTCTGCAAGTTCGGATGCCTTTACTCTCCTTCTGTCTACACTTGTATAAATATATACATTTATATAATGAAAGTGACCAGCAGGGGGCAAGAAAGAAAGAGACAAGTTAACACAAGAAAAAGAAAAAGGATGGATGGGTTAAGGCAGAGGTTCCCAGACAAGCTTTGACCACGCTACACTGTTTCAAAGTCCAGATCCATAATAAAGGACTATTATAACATTGGAACTTTTTTTTTATTCTGTCAGTAACATAGGTGAATAAAAACCAAAGGAATATTCCTTCCACTGACTCACCAGTCTAGTGGGAAGGGTTGTCTTGTTATAGGAAAAGAATTCACACAGGGGTGGTGTGATACGGCCCAACGCCAAGCAGAGAGTTTGGTTTATACTTGTTTCACACAGACTGCATTTACATGGACAGCAGTAATCTAATTATTGACCTTATTCTGAATAAGACAATATTGTGATTAAGGTGTTTACATGAGTCGCTTTCAGAATACTCCTTTCATGTTCCCGTTTTACGTCTTCTAGAACATAGATCGATTAATTACCTCCCCGCGCCACGCCGTCCGACGTTATCTCCAGAATTTCACGTATTGACATACAGTTGGTCTTCGTTATGGTACCGTATACAGTTTTGGGTGTTTCATGGTTAATTTTAAAAGTGCAGCTAATTATTTGTCATGCTATATGTGCAAACAGACGACTACTTGAAGCCGTGGGCTGCGTCCCAAACTATGTACTTACCTACTATATAGTAGCCGAAATACGTGTATTTCACCTACTATATACATGTATTTCTCCTGTTATATAGTAGGTAAGTGTCCTGTCGCACAATGCGGTGAAAACTCTCACACGACGTTATTAGTGTGATTAAGGTGTGTACATGTGTGTAGCGTGACCAAAACAGGAGTACTCCACACGTCTTAATTCAATTCGTGTTTACATCGAGTATGACTTTAATCAGATTAAGGTCATCAATAATCTCTGTTTACATGCTAGTTTCTTAATCAGAGTATCGTCTTAATCGGGTCAATATCTGATTATTGTTGTCCGTGTAAACGTACTGATACACATTGCACATTTTATTTACATTAAGATGATGGCATGTCATCGATAAAAAAAAAAATCCCAGTCTGTCAAATGGGACTGTAAAATGTTTAATGATTTAAACTCAGTCTCTCTTAAAACATTTCGCTGTCATCGTGATTGTTGTCATGATCTGCATCTCAAATCGCCAACTATGACCTTTTATTCAAAAGTATTCACGCATCTAAAAAAATTTTTTTTAAATCCAGAAGTCTAGAACGCAATACTAAGCTTTCAGTTTTGAAAGCGACATGAGAGATTTTTCACACAGTTTAAACACTAGTAGAGTTAGTGCTCAACAATCCTCTAGAATAGTACATACATATGCAATTTAAAACAGTCGATGCACAGGGAAATTTGCAACGTGAAATTAGTATTGCTGAACTATGCTAATGCAGCGTCATTGAATGAAACTTAAGAGGCGATTGTGCGGGGGCCCCTAGTTTGGTAACCGCTGGGTTAAGGGTTGATGTGGTGAAATAGATCTTATGGACTGTGCTATAAGAGGAGTAAAGCACTTCAGGATATGCTATTACAGGAAAATAATCAAGTTCAGTGTGGCAATAGTAACTCATGGATTAATTTTAATATAATCCATATAACTAACCTATAACAGCACACTCTGAAGTGTTTTATTCTTTACAACATAATAATAATAATAATAATAATAATAATAATAATAATAATAATAATAATAATAATAATAATAATAATCTATCCATTCTCGATAGTTCTTCTTATTATTATTATTATTATTATTATTATCTCTCTTGCCAATCCATGACAGGGCACACTCACACACATTCATACACTACGGACACTTTGGACATGTCAATCATCCTACCATGCAAGTCTTTGGACTGGGGGGAGGAAACCGGAGTACCCAGAGGAAACCCTTACAGCATGGGAGAACATGCGAACTCTGCACACCAGTGGTTAAGTGGTTAGTGAATGTGCTAAAAAATAAGCCACTGTGCACCCCAATAATAATAATAATAATAATAATAATAATAATAATAATAACTTGTCCGTGAAACCTTGGCTATCCAGTCCTGTTTATTGCCATATTCGTTGAAGGCTCTGGGGATAGGAGGGCTTCTGCTCTGGGAGGTAAACCCACTGGTGTGTTTCATTAGAATGGCAAACCAACGAAACATACAGAGCTCTAGATCAGTGGTCACCAACCCTGTCCCTGGTGTTCCTAGCGCCGACCATGAAGTGCAACATTCCTGGAGATCTACCTCCTTGAAGACTTTAGCTCCTACCATTATCGTGCCTACCTGACCATCTAATCCTTGCCAGTGATTAGATGGTCAGGTGGGCATGATAATGGTTGGAGCTTAAGTCTCCAGGAAGGTGGATCTCCAGGAGCAGGGATAAACCATTTTTTTCCTTAAACATTCCCAACCCTACGAACCTCTTCACCGGTTCTAAAGTGTTCTCCAGATGTATTTTTACTATCGACATTGACCGGCAGGGGGCAAAAGAGAAAGGGAGAAATGTGTGTGTGTGTGTGTGTGTGTGTGTGTGTGTGTGAGAGAGAGAGAGAGAGAGAGAGAGAGAGAGAGAGAGAGAGAGAGAGAATGGAGGGGTTGAGGGAGCACGTAGTGAAACAGATCTGATGGACTAAGAGTGAGATAATGAACTTCACTCCATCCTGTCATCCTTTATTTATGTCCAAGAGAAAAAAAAAAACTCGCAACATTACATTAGTAATTTATCTAAGCAGATGGAATAAAACTCTCTCTCTCACACACACACACACACACACACACACACACTTGAAAGGGGGGCTGGGATTTGGAGCGCACTTCTCAAACTGGGTTTTAACCGATTTTGGGTTGTAACCGAGCCACATCCCCCTAATCAAAATCCCTGACTACGACTATAATTATAATCATCTGCCACACTTCTCCCTCTCTGGCCCTGAAACTCTCCATCCATTTTGCGGTTAATCGCCTGCGGCAACGCGGCATCCAAACTAATCATGGCGATTAAAATCGGCTTTGCTGCGGGAGAGGAGGAAGAGGAGGAGGGGGAGGAAGAAGAAGAAGAAGAAGAAGAGAAGGGGGGGTGAGGGCAAAAACGGGCAGGTCGTAGGCAGACAGGCACGCAGGGGAAAATCCAGCAGTGTCTTTAAGCCATTTAGCGTTCACATATACAAATCTACAGAAGGAGGGGGGAAAGGTCTGTTCTGCGTTCAGTCTGCGCTGATCGCTCGCCAGGAGTTTTTTTTTTCCCTTCTTCATTCCCTCTGGTATTTTTTTTTTCAGGTCGAGCTGAGAGACATGAGCTAATTGTATCCTGCACTTTTTTTTTTTCTTTTTTTTTTTTTTTTTTTTTGCCTGGAGGGGTTTCAGAGCCCCGGAGCGACTCTCCCTCCGTATTAGTGCTCCGCGTCTCTCCGCCACGCTGCTGCATTTCTCACCGGCGCGGCGCGCAGAGGCAGAGGAGGCACCAGCGCGCGGGGCCGAACGCACGTAGAAACGCAGAGAAGACACGGGTGCGAGAAGAAAAACTTTCTTTCCCCATGTTTCAGGTAAGGGGGGTATTTGTTTGCTTTCACTTGGACGCGATTGAAGCTCGAAGGCGCGGTCGCTTTTACGCATGTGCCGCGCACGGTACTTCCAACGCGACCGGGGGAAAAAAAATTCCATTTAACCACTTCCTGTTTCTCTGAACCGGATCTTTGCTTGTGATTTTTCCCCCCTTAAGGATAAGAGAAATGAAAACGATTCATAATAATAATAATAATAATAATAAATCCACGATCGTACCCGGGACACTGGCTTCCCGTCGCGTCGTTTCCTAGGCTTGTTCAGACGCTGCGTCTCAAACTACTCAGTCCTGTGATAAGTAGTACCCAAACGGAGCAGTGTAGGTTCCTGTATAGGGGTTTTAACATGAAGCTTCTCGTGCTTGGAGTCACTTTGGACCATGTGCCAGTCCGTAACCCGGTTCCGGTTCTCTCCAGACGCGCCGCGTAAAACGCGCCATTGTGGAGCTCTTGTGCCCGGGGGCGCGCTCTTATTTTCCGCCGCTGCTCCTCCACTCAATCGCTGCTTTTGTGCTCGTAGAAACGGCTCTTTGTCTCTTCCAGACCTTAAATTGATCTGTGTACACTCTTACAATACAGTAAATGATCAATCCTGACTGTGTGTGTGTGTGTGTGTGTGTGTGTGTGTGTGAGAGAGAGAGAGAGAGAGTGAGTGAGAGTGTAGTTAGATGAGGGAGAGGAATGGAAATAAACAGGAATGAATAGTTATGGAAAGTTGGAATAGCCTATGACAGAAGTTTTACCACTTCACACAGACCTTTCTTCCTGATTTCTTGTTTTCCTGTACGCTCAAAAGATAATAATGAATTTATTTATTTATTAATTTTTTTCAATCAAAGGTTCCTATATAATCTTTCTCGGATTGTCTCAGTGTGCCCCCAGGGAACCTTTAATGAAATACATATGGTTCATGTAAATATCTCCGTACTGGTTCCATTGGGGTTCTTGCTGGCAAATTAATATCCGTTTAAGTCCCGTTGATTCTTCAGCAAAGATCCTGGAAGGTTTTTGTAGGCGTTCTCCCAGATTTCTAGTTTTCAAAAGTTCCTGGCGGATCTTTTCTGGGCTTTCGAGTTTGTGTCCAATCCTTAACCCTAAAAAGTACATCCAGGAACTTCTTAGTGAAACATAAATGGCTCTTCAAAGGACACCGATTTTCAGTGGAAATCCAATAGAATCGGGATTTCCAGTAGAATCATTTCCAGCCCACACGTCACTACTGGTTCTACTGGGATTCATATTGGAAAATGTGTGTTGTTAAAAAAAAAACAACAACAAAAAAACAGCATAATTACATTTCAGCAATGTTCTTGGAAGATCTTTGATGGGTATTCTGGATTGTCTCACCTTTGGAACCCTTAAAACGTCCTCCAAGAACCTCACTGAGACATAAAAAGTTAAAAGGACACTGATTTTTCGACAGAACCCCAGAAGAACCAAGATTTCGTCCTTTTAAGAATCATTTATGTTTCAGCAGTTTTCCTAGAAGATATTTTTACGGCTTCTCCAGATTGTCTTGCTGGCAAAACTCTTAAAAGTGACCCCAGGAACCTTACAGGAACATAAATAGTGTTTTAAAGCACTTTGATTTTCAGTAAAAGCCCAGTAGAACCAGCATATCTCTCATTTCCAGCACATACAGTGTCTCTATTGGTTCTACTGGGGTTCTTATTGAAAAATGTGTGTCTTTTTAAGACCCATTTATGCTTCAGCAAAGATCCTGGAAGATGTTTGTAGGTGTCCTCCAGATTGTTTTCCTATACACACCTGGAAGATCTTTAACGTGTTTTCCAGATTGTCTCATTGGCAGAACTGATCAAATTGCCACCAGAACCCTTGTTGAAATGTATATATTTTTTTTCAAGAATTCAAATTTTCCTAGCAGAACCAGTATTTCCTTCATTTCCAGTATACGGTGTGTATCAGCACTGGTTCTACTGGGGTTCTGTTGAAAATGAATGCCTCGCGGATCCTCAGTGAGACGTAGCGTACATTTTCTTTTCTTTAAATGACTCTAATTTTCAATAAGAACTTCACAGAACATCTCCTCCTTTATAGGTTCCCTTTCCCTTCATTCAAGTGATTATTCTTTAAGGTCAAAGTCTATACATTAGCATGTTGTAACGTGAACCCTATTTACTGTTTCTGATCACCGCCTCACGGGCTTTGATGTTATTCAATTCTGTAATATGACTCACAGCCCGTAATGTTATTTAATTCCACTTCCCTCCCCCCGAGGCCACTGAGTCAGTCATAACCTACAGACATACAGTCTTGTGAGTGATTTATTTTTGGGTGCTGCAGACTGCGGAGTGTAGATTTGGTGTCCTGTAGGTGCGATTTGCATTACACGTAACCTGATTACTGAGCATATAGTGTTAAAGTGTCTCTATTTTAGGTGACACATCAGAGGGCGCTATTGTCCCCGGAGCATGATACACTGATCTCAGTCCCTTTCCTGGAGCAGCACATTTGATTATTTTCCTAACAATACAGAGAAATACTAATATATTAAGTGAAGAGAAATGGCATGTTCATTCCTTTAGAAAAATGGTATATCTAGAACACTGTATGGTTCTTTGGTTTGTCCCTGAGGTGGAACACTGAAGGTTGTTCTTCCATCTTTCCAGAGATTATTCCAAGTAGAACTCCTCCTGTCCAAGCAACACTTGAGGAACCTATTTTTAACATACTGAGGGAACAAGCTGGACTAGTAGTAGTAAAAATAGTAGTAGTAGTAATAGTAGTAGTAATAGAAGTAGTAGTAGTAGTATTACAGTCATAGTAGTAGTACACTAGTAGTAGTAATAGTTCCAGTAGTAATAGTAGTAGTTCTATTAGTGGTAGTAGTAGTAGTAGTAGTTCTAGTAGTAGTAGTAGTAGTAGTTCTAGTAATAGTAGTAGTGGTAATACTAGTAATAGTAGTAGTAGCAATAATAGTATTAGTAGTAGTTGTGGTAGTGTTAGTAGTAGTTCTAGTAGTAGTAATAGTAGTAGTAGTTCTAGTAATAGTAGTAGTGGTGATAATAGTAATAGTAGTAGTGGTAATACTAGTATTATTATTAGTAGTAGTAGTAGTGTTAGTTGTAGTTCTACTAATAATAATAGTAGTAGTTGTGGTAGTATTAGTAGTAATAATAGTAGTAGTTGTGGTAGTATTAGTAGTAATAATAGTAGTAGTTGTGGTAGTATTAGTAATAATAATAGTAGTAGTTGTGGTAGTATTAGTAGTAATAATAATAGTAGTAGTGGTAGTATTAGCAGCAATAGCAGTAGCTGTGGCAGTACTAGCAGCAGCAACAATATAGCAGTAGCCGTGCAGCATTAGTAGCAATAATAGTAGTACCTGTGGTAGTACTAGTAGCAGCAATAATAATAGTAGTAGTTATGGCAGTACTAGCAGTAACACAGTAGTAGCCAGGTAGTATTGAAAGGACAACAGTAGCAGCAGTGGTAGTATTAGTAGTAGCACAAATATATATTTTATATTATATAAATATATATTTTATATTATATTATAGTAGTAGCTGTGGTAGCATTAGGCAGTAATAATAGCAGTAGTCAGTAGCATTAGCAGCAGCAACAATAGCAGTAGTTGGCAGCATTAGCAGCAATAATGTAGTAGCTGTGGCAGCATTAGTAGCAACAATAGCAGCAGCTGTGGTAGCATTAGCAACAACAACAGCTAGTAGCTGTGGCAGCATTAGCAGCAGCAACAATCAATAGCAGCAGTCAGGTAGCACTAGTAGTACAACAACAGCAGTAGCTGGCAGCATTAGCAGCAGCAACAACAGCAGTAGCAGTAGTAATTAGTAGCAATAATAGCAGTAGCTGTGGAGTATTAGTAGCAGCGTACAACAATAGTAGTAGCTGCGGCAGTACCAGCAACAACAGTAGCAGTCAGGCAGTATTAGCAGCAGCAACAATAATAGTAGCAGTCGGGTAGCAATTAGTAGCAACAATAGCAGCAGCCAGGCAGCATTAGCAGCAGCAACAATAATAGCTGTGTGCAGTAGCAGCAACAACAATAGTAGCATGTGGTAGCATAGCAGCAGCAACAACAGTAGCAGTCAGGCAGTACTAGCAGCAATACAAAGCAGTAGTGGGCAGCACTAGTCAGCAATAACAGTAGCAGCTGGTGGCAGCATTAGCACCAGCAACGAACAGGAGCAGCGGTCAGCAGTAGTAGCAGCAACAGTAGTAGCTGTGCAGCATTAGCAGCAATAATAGCAGTAGCTGCAGTGTACAGCACTCAGGCAACAACAACAGCAGCAGCTGTGGCAGTACTAAGCAGCAATAATAGTAGCAGCCTGTACAGCATTAGCAATTAGCAATCAATAATAGCAGCAGCTGTAGTAGCATTAGCAGCACAATAGCAGCAGCCAGCAGTATTAGCAGTAACAATAGTAGCAGCGTAGGCAGTACTAGCAACAACAATAGCAGCAGCTGTGGCAGTATCAGCAGCAATCAATAGCAGTAGCTGTGGTAGCACTAGTAACAATAATAGTAGCAGCCAGCCACTACCTGGCAGCATTAGTAGCAACAATAACAGTGTGCAGCTGTGGCAGCATTAGCAGCAGCACAACAACAGCAGCAGTGTGGTAGCACAAATAGCGTACCAGCACAGCAGTAGCTGCAGCAGTAGTAGCAGCAGCAACAATAGTAGCCGTGGCAGTACTAGTAGCAGCAATAACACCAGCAGTAGCCGTGCAAGTACTTAGCAGTAACAATAGCAGCAGCTGTGGCAGCATTAGCAGAAAATAACAGCAGTAGCCGGGCAGCATTAAGCAGCAACACACAGCAGTAGCCGTGGCAGTACTTAGCAGCAGCAACAATAGCAGCACGTGTACAGTACTAGTAGCAGTAACAACACAGTAGTAGTCAGGCAGCACTAGCAGACAATAATAATAGCAGCAGCCGGTGCAGCATTAGCAGCAGCAACAGTAGTAGCTGTGGCAGCACTATAGCAGCAACAACAACAGCAGCAGCTGTAAGCAGTACTAGCAACAGCAGCAGCTCGCAGCAATAGCAGCAGCACAATAGTAGCAGTCTGGGTAGCACTAGCAGCAGCAACAATAATAGCAGTAGCTCGTAGCAGTATCACAGTAGTAACAACAGTAGCAGTTGGGCAGTATTAGCAGCAACAATACAGCAGTAGCTGTGGTAGCATTAGAGTAACACAGCAGCGCAGCGTAGATTAGCAACAACAATAGTAGTAGTCTAGCAGTATTAGTAGCACACAATAGTAGCTGTAGGCAGTACTAGCAATAACAATAGCAGCAGCTGTGGCAGCATTAGCAGTAACAATAGCAGTAGCTTGTAGCAATTAGCACCAACAGTAGTAGCTGTGGCATTAGCAATAACAGTAGTAGTCAGGCAGTACTAGTACATAATAGCAGTAGCAGTGCTGTAGCATTAGCAGTAACACAGTAGCAGCTGTGGTAGTACTAGGCAACAATAATAGTAGCTGGTGGCAGCATTAGTAACAATACAGTAGCTGTGGTAGCATTAGCACAACAACAGTAGTAGTTGTGCAGTAATTAGTAGCAACAATAGCAGCAGCTGTGTAGTAGTAGCAACAGCAGCTGTAGCATAATACAGTATGCAACAATAATAGCAGTCAGGTAGTAATAGTAGCAATAATAGTAGTAGCTGTGGCAGTACTAGTAGCAACAATAGCAGCTAGTGGCAGTAATAGCAGCACAATAACAGTAGTCAGCTGTGGCAGCAATAGTAGCAGCAATAACAACAGTAGTAGCTGTGGTAGCAGCAGCACAATAGTAGTAGCTGTGGTAGCATTAAGTAGCAATAATAAGTAGTAGCTGTGGCAGTACTAGCAACAACAATAGTAGTAGCTGTGGTAGCACTAGCAGTAGTAATAATAACAGTAGCAGCTGTGGTAGTATTAGTAGCAATAATAGCAGTAGTTGTGTAGCATTAGTAGTAATAATAGCAGTAGCTGTGGTAGCATTAGTAGCAGTAACAACAATAGTAGTAGCTCTGGTAAGTAATAGTAGTAGCAATAACAATAGTAGCAGCTGTGCAGTACTAGTAACAATAATAGTAGCTGTGGCAGTACTTAGCAGTAGCACAATAACAGCAGTAGCTGTGGTAGCACTAGTACAACAACAGTAGCAGCTGTGGTAGTATTAGTAGTAGCAGCAACAGTAGTAGTGTGGCAGCATTAGTAATACAATAGTAGTAGCCCCGGTAGTACTAGTAGCAGCAATAATAACAGTGCAGCTGTGGTAGCATTAGTAGTAATAATAGTAGCCGTGTGGTAGTATTAGCAGCAGCAACAACAATAGCAGTAGCTGTGGAGTACTAGTAGCAATAATAGTAGTAGCTGTGGCAGTATTAGTAGTAGTAATAATAATAGCAGTAGCTGTGGCAGTATTAATAGTAGTAATAACAATAGTAGCAGCTTGGGTACTAGTAGCAGCAGCAATAATAGTGTAGCTGTGGTAGCATTAGTAACAACAATAGCAGTAGCCCCAGTAGTATTAGCAGTAGCAACAATAGTAGTAGTTGTGGTAGTATTAGTAGTAATAATAGTAGTAGTTGTGGTAGTATTAGTAGTAGTAATAATAATAGTAGTAGTTGTGGTAGTATTAGTAGTAATAATAGTAGTAGTTGTGGTAGTATTAGTAGTAGTAATAATAATAGTAGTAGTTGTGGTAGTATTAGTAGTAGTAATAATAGTAGTAGTTGTGGTAGTATTAGTAGTAGTAATAATAATAGTAGTAGTTGTGGTAGTATTAGTAGTAGTAATAATAATAGTAGTAGTTGTGGTAGTATTAGTAGTAGTAATAATAATAGTAGTTGTGGTAGTATTAGTAGTAGTAATAATAGTAGTAGTAGTAGTAGTTTTAGTAGAAACTGTTATAGGAAAACAACACTGGATTTGGTGCAGCTACTGTTACCAAACCAGCGTTTACTATTTTCCAATAACTCTACATCCCGAAGTGTTTTATTTGTTAATATGTCAAATTGCCATATTAAAGAATGTCGTTGCACTTTTTTATCCATTTATAGTCACTTTTAACGCTGGGGAACGTCTGTGAAACAAGTTCACACTTGTGTTATAGCCATCCCCTTACCTGCCTCTCTTTGTTCTCTCTAGAAATGAATAACAACAAAACAAAAAAACAATAAATAAATGCAAACTCCTCCATCGTATGGCGGAAAACATGCGCAGACACTGGCGTCATCATCAACAGTGACATGTTTCTAACTCTAACCCTTGTTTTGTTTTTAACTTGTTTTTAATACATTTTTAAGACTAGGTTTAAATTTCGTGGAGCGTCCACTGTTGATGAGCTGATGCGTATTAATTGAATTCAATGCAATTTTATTTATATAGCGCGTTTAACAATGGACGTTTGTCACAAAGCAGCTGTACAGAAATCCGGATACATGTCGTGTGTCAATTTACATGCATTAGAACGAAGCTGTGATTTGCAGCTGGAAGTACTGCCAGAACTGCCATAATAGAAGATGAACCAAGGCCTTCTGACCAATCAGGATGGAGAATTGAGCATTGCTGTGGTATAACAGAACTAAATCTAGTTGATGTTCATATTTGAGTGCTCTGAGTGTTCTGCAGCAGACTTACTAAATTATTCAAGCTCTTTATTGCTTTGATTTAGAGGAGAAGAAATCACCTGCGTGTCTAGAGTGTGTAGTAAACAATCAGGAGCTGAGTTAAATTTCTGTTTACACTTTCATCGACGTTTTCTTGTTTATTTCCCCTTGGGTGGATCTCTGTTGGAGCTCTTTTAATGCTTTATCAGCCCGAGCAAAGTTTGTTAGATGAGCTTTTCAGAACAACTTCACTAGAAACCCAGAAGGAGCTGAAATCTGAGATTTTATTCGCTGTTTTTGTTTAGTTGGGGTGTTTCTATATCTTATTTTTATTTAATTTTATTTATTTATTTAAACTTACTTGTAGCCACCTACTGCATCTGAGGCAACTTTATTACTTCTTTGTGCTGTGATTTTGTAGTTAAGTCTAGTCAAGTAGATTTTTATTGCCGCCCCATTTATATACAGAGACACATCTGGATGTTCTTCTCTTCGTGCTTCAAGTGGTCACTGGTGTGATGGAATCGATTCACACTTTTAAGTCAACAAGGGCACGTTGAAGATAACAATAAAACAGGGTTTACTGGCACGCAGCTGATACATACCCTCAGTCCAGGGCGATATGACCTAAGTTAATATTGATATCTCACAAAAGTGAATTCCATCCATCCATCTTCTATACCGCATTATCCTTGTCAGGATCACGGGGAACCTGGAGCCTATCCCAGGGAGCATCGGGCACGAGGCGGGGTACACCCTGGACAGGGTGCCAGTCCATCACAGGGCACAATCACATACACACTCACACACCCATTCATACACTACGGACACTTTAGACACGCCAATCAACCTACCATGCATGTCTTTGGACTGGGGGAGGAAACCGGAGTACCCGGAGGAAACCCCCACAGGACAGGGAGAACATGCAAACCCCTGACACTGGAGGTGTGAGGCGAACGTGCTAACCACTAATAATAATAATAATTCACTTTGGTAGGGCTGGACGATATGATATGACAACATAATATTGATATTGTGATAAATCTTTGTTTTTAAATGCCATTCGCTTTTTTAAAAAATAGTTACAAATTGACTGGAAGCAGTTGATAGCATGTACTTCAGCTTTAAGATTGAAATAAATATATATATATATATATATATATATATATATATATATATATATATATAACAGCTGTACTGCTGCCAGCTTGTGAGCAAACCTATACTGTAATTTATATCATGTATTACAGAAATGGCTTCAAAAATTGTAATTTTTTAAATTGTTTTTTTTTTTTGTATTGGATCACCCACCCTTAGATACCGTTACTAAGCATTATACTTCCTCACAGTGGCAAGTCAATTCTTCTACAAAACTGGAACATTTTCAAAGACTCAGTACAAAATTGTTATTTGTTTGTCTGGCTGTTTTGCGTGTAGTTTTATTGTTAGTATTGATTTCTTTCAAACATTCCTTGTGTCCTTTGATTTTGCAAACCAAATGTCTTCAGTAGATTTTGCCTTAAATGTGAGTTACACTGCAAATGAATCTTACCGGCTTACATCTAATCAACCCCATGAGAATGACATCTGTTGGTAAAGTGTATCGTGTCAGTTTATCACAATATCGATATTTATGTCGATATTGCGCAGCTGTAGTAGTAAGATTAAGGTCAGCCAGGCAAACGTCAGCTCAGACGCGCGTACTTCACTCGGATTCTGGAGATGAAGAGAGGCAGCTAAAAGCACCAGGTTGCACTTGTTGTTTAATTGTGTGTGTGTGTGTGTGTGTCTTCTACCACATGACGGTTCTGTTCATCGCTGCTGGTTAATCTTTACACAGTGTTGGTTGTCAGACATCATCTATTTTTCTGGATCGTATACAATATACAATACCTCTCTCTGAGTCATCATCTCTCCGAGCCATTTGATTTATTTTGAAAAAGAACTGACTAATCTCATATTGAGAATCTTCTCGGACGCACTTTTGATTTCATTTTACTCAGCTGTGTGTTTACTCAAACGCCACATAAGTGATTTTCCGTAAATGTAGACGATTTAGTGGTGTGGAACATCGGCGAAATACACCGTATGTGAAATGCACAGCAATATAATCCACAACGTATACAGGGACTCGTACGACAGGCGCTCCACGCAAGTTCGTTCGCGCCACCGCAAAACCGGACAGCGCAATATCCTCCGTCCTGAAGATCTATTTTTTTCCCATGTTGGAAAAGACTGAAATCGGAGACTCCTTCCGTAAAATATATAAACTAAACGATTCTTTACAGAAAACTTCTCCATATCAATGATTATACATTTGTCTTTTTGAAATCTGGTTGTTATTACACTTGGATTATGTCGCGCGTCTGTTGTACGAGTCCCCGTGTAAGTATGTGAATACTGTACACTGCTGTGCATTTCACATATATACGGGCATGTTTCTACTATGCAAGATATGAAAAAGAATTACATACGCCATCGGTGCCTGATTTGAAAGTTAGTAGCAGATTCAGTCTCATCAAATATCGAATCGTTTCCTTGTGAATCAGTATTGAGCTGTGTGGAAGCCTGAGGTTTAAAGTGTAAGTCATAAATATTCATCAAAATAATTGGGCGATTTCAAATAATTGCATCAGCCATAAAATTAACACCACCTCCCTAATATTGTGTAGATCCCCCTCCCCTTGTGCCACTAAAACAGCTCTGAGTGTCGAGGCATGGATCTTCACAAGACCTCTGAAGGTGTGCTGTGGTATCTGGCACCAAGACGTTGGCAGCAGATCCTTTACGTCCTGTAAGTTGCAAGGTCGGACCTCCGTGGATCAGACCTGTTTTTCCAGGAGATGCTCGATCGGATTGGGGAATTTGGAGAGCGAGTCAACAGCTTGGACTCTTTGTCATGTTCCTCAAACCGTTCCTGAACAATTTTTGCACTTTAGCAGGGAGTATTTTCCTGCTGAAGGAGGCCACTGGTATTTGGGAATACCCTTGGCATGAGGGGGTGTACTTGGTCTGCAACAATGTTTAGGTAGGTGGTACGTGTCAAGATCCACATGAATGCCAGGACCCAAGGTTTCCCTGCAGAACATTACACAGATCATCACACTGCCTCCTCTGGCTGGTAATCTTCCCATAATCCACCCTGGTGCCATCTCTTCCCCAGGTAAGCGGCACACACACACGCACCCGGGCCTCCACATGAAAACGTGATTCATCAGACCAGGTCTTCTTGGGAATGTTCCCTCTGACCGATCTACCTTGGGCGCCCATGACCCTGTCGCCGGTTCTCCGGTTGTCCTTCCCTGGACCACTTTTGGTAGGTACTAACCACTGCATACTGAGAACACAGCACAAGACCTGCTGTTTTGGAGATACTCTTACCCAGTCGTCTAACCATCGCAATTTGGCCCTCGTCAACGTCGCTCAGATCCTTTACACTTGCCCATTTTTCCAGCTTCCAACACATCAACTTCGAGAACTGACTTTTCACTTGCTACCTAATATATCCCACCGTATGACAGGTGCCTCTGTAATGACAGAATTAATGTTCTTCACTTCACCTGTCAGGGGTTTTAATGCTATAGCTGGTATTCTAAAAGTATCATTTAAGATATAATGGTTTTTCATCATGGTTTCTTCTGGTAATGATGGTTGTTAGTAGTAGTGACCGTGACATTATCCTCATTTTTACCGTGCTACCTAGGGTACATTAACTGTTCATAATGTAGCTACCATATATTACTATTACCAAACACTTCTGTCTCGATTGTGCAACTGTGGTCTCCAAAAAGACCAGCGCCTTGCTTGTATATTACGCGACTTCAATCATATCATTCGTACACAATACTGTCAAACATTTCCCCAAAATCCATTCATATTTTCCTCAGTTTCATTTCTGAGTACTGTTCATTCAGATTCATTAAATTCCCTGGTGCAGGGAGTAGCGCTGCTGCCTCACGGGGACCTCCGGAGTCCCCAGATCAACCCTGAGCCCGCGTTACTCGCTGTACGGAGTTTCGTGTGTTCTCCCACGTCCGTGTGAGGTTCCCTCTGGGTTCTCCGCTTTCCATGCCCATAGATACAGTAGACTGGCTACTCTAAATTGCCCCTAAATGTTGGTGAGTGTGAAAGTGTTGGTGCCTTGTGATGGACTGGCGTGTGGAACAACAGGCAGTCTTAATATCAAAATTCCTTTTTTGTCTGTGTGTAACACACACACACACACACACACACACAGACACACACAGTAGGAGTGCAGGATGTAAGTGAAATAGTGAAGAAACACATTACCTGCGTTGTGAGTGTGCTCCCATTCCTTGTTCCTGAAGCTTAACTCAGGTCTGTGTTTTGAAGAGCAGCAGTGTGTCCCCCTGAGGCATCCCTGGCAAACTCTCCTGATCTCTCTCCCACCCGCACACCCCTGTTCTCTCTCTCTCTCTCTCTCTCTCTCTCTCACACACACACACACACTGCATTTCTTAAGCGACGCATGGTTCCTGATGGAGCTCTCTCTTATCAGCAGCAGCACAAATGCAATGCAAATGGAGCCGTGCTCGCTGAAGGCTTTCACTCTGAGGCAGGCTTAATTGGTAAAGAGGGAGAAATGAAGGTGTGAAACCTGCAACACCAAGCACACGATCAAAATACGGATTGCTTTAAGAAGCTCTGGTTTCTCTCTCCCGCTGACCCCCCCCCCCTTTTCTTTTTGTAATAATTATAATGAGAACAGCTGCACTATAATCTTCCATTTCACTGGTGAAGAGAGGGCGTTTGTGACCTGCAAAGTGTTTATTATTTTTTTCATTTTAATTTCATCGTGTCGCTAACGTCGCTGCGTATTTAGAAGTGGGTCAGGGACACCTCACGCGCGGAGATCTTTCTCAGCGTCTGCTCTAATTGACGTTACCGATTTCATGGTAAAAAAGCACTGGCAAATCACGGGTTTACATACTGTATATGAATCTGTTTATTCTAATACATTGATCGTTTCTATAGTAACAACATGCTCATGGAGTGGTATGGTGGATTCTCGACATAATTTAAGACGAATAGGGAACAATTTTTTATTTTTTTTAAATGTGTTATTAAACAACGTTGTGATGTTTTCTGTAAGGAGATGTTTGTGGGTGGCAAGACACTGAACCCCAAGTTGCTCCCGATGGCAAGTTAGCTGCTCTGCTACCATTGGTGTGTGTGTGTGTGGGAACGAGAACCTAAATTATGTAAAGTATGTGTAAAGCGCTTTGCATAAAAGCGCTATATAAGTGCACCATTTACCATTTATGGAAGGAGTCTCCAGTGTTAGTGCTATGTAACAGGAAGTTTTCCCGCTATAGGAAAGTCTTCAAGACGGAGGTTTATCAGTCCTCTCTGCTTTCTCAGTATCATGTTAAGCTACTGTTTCTCGTCTTACTAAATTCCCGAGAGAAATGAAGTGAGGGAACAACTGTTTGTAGCTGCTATAGCGTAAGTGAGAACAGGAAGTTACTTGTGTGACGGATGGGGTGTTCCACAACATTTAAACGCATACCAATGCAGCGTTCCGCAACAAGATGCTTTGTTCATGTTTATCGATGACAGTCAGTAACGCCGTGTCGTAAATGGCATCAGCGAGTCTGCAAGTATGCGGGTTGAGGCGGAAATGTACAGAAAACATGTCCAATATGAAATGAAGACCAAAAAAAGAATCAAGTTGTGTCCATTTTTTCCCCCACAGTGCCGTTACTTAAATATTTTGATGCTGTTCTGACCTGATGTTTGTAATCTATATAGAATTTATAATCTATAATCAATTTCCGTTCACTGCTGTAACCGATTTGTCAATGTCCCTCAAAACCGATCACCATTCCTAAGAAAAACATTTGGCCATCACTGTAGCACTGGACTTTCACTAATTTGTTTTCCTGTCGCTGTTCCATCATTCAAAAGGATAATCGCTCCAGCATGTCCAGGCCGATGATCACCAGGTCTCCAGCGTCTCCTCTCAGTAATCAGGGCATCCCGACGCCAGCGCAGCTCACCAAGTCCAACGCGCCTGTGCACATCGACGTAGGCGGCCACATGTACACCAGCAGCCTCGCCACACTCACCAAGTACCCCGAGTCCAGGTGAGGCTCGAGAGTCTTTTATATGTATATATGAAAATGATCTTCTTTTTGACATCAAGATCTTTCTATAGTGGTCTTAAGCATTTATGGTAGCGTTGCCATTTCTCGCAGCCCGCGTTACTATCCGTTTGGAGTCTCACAAGTCCTCCCTGTATATGTCTGGGTTTCCTCCGGGTTCTCCGGTTTCCTCCTACCTCCAAAAACGTTCTTGGAACCGGGTTCGCTATGCTGTGAATGAGTGTCTACATGAGGGTGAACTCACACCCAGTGTTCCAGGGATAGGCTCCGGATCCACCGTGACCCATGACACCACAGTGTGATGTTAACTAACCTCGGATTAGGGCTTCACTGTTTATCGTACTCTAACAGCGATCTCAATCCACGAACTATAGGCTTTTATTTACTTTATTTATTTCTCGAAAAGCACAAGCTCCTTGTCGACGTTTTACCCATTTCTCTCTACTAATCCTGTAATGTAATGGAATAAACGCACATATAAAGGAAACTAGCTAATGTTAAAGGGGCGAAGATCATTTTTGGACCCTGGGATAACTCGCATGAAATGGGTATGATGCGGTCACCTGTCGCTCTCGTCAGCTCTGTCAGCATGACGTCATCGCGGCGTGTCGAAGCACGTTTATCAGAGACCCACGCGGTTCGCACGCACCCAAACGTCATTCGATTTGAAGGTGGCTTGTGAAAAACAGTTCATCGGTTGTATTTTAAAGTCATTGATGCATTCAGACCAAAATGTTATTACTGCTGTAAAAACATGAACTACAGTCACTGGCTAACACGCCTAAATGACATTACGGCCATAAGGCAGTATAAGAGACCTTTTGTAAATTGCTTCCACTCCATCCAAAATCATCAACAGGGGTTTTTTTTTTTTCTTTTTCTTTTTGGTATGCCTGTTAGTTTTAGCTGGAAACGTTTTAGCCCACAGAAAACATTTCTGCACAAACAAAAAGGAGGCTGTGTGCAGCCGTAGCAGGCCACAGGATACGAGATCCATCTGGAGGCTGGGGAGCCGGAGCACTCAGGCCAGACCGCAAGCCCAGCGCTGAGGCCAGGGGCCACCTCCTCAGCCAGATGGCCCTTGTACCCTCTTCACGCTGAGCGTCTACCATTTCAATCAGATTATTTTTTTGTTCCTATAACTACACTGAGCAGTTTTGTTTATTTATTTATTTATTTATTTATTTATTTATTTGTGCTTAATTGTAAGTCAAGTGGGATTTTATTGTCATTCCTCTATATACATTGTTGAATACATTGGAATGAAATGTCATTTCTCCAGGACCGTGGTGCAAAAACGTACCGTTAAAGTATGCAAGACTACATACAGTGCACATACAGAACCGTGTGAGATGAGTGCAGGACCGTAAACGCACCAAAACAATAACTGCACAGTACAATGGACATGCGGGACAATAGACACACAAGGACAACAGAACAGTGTTGTGCAGGAAATCTATCGCAACAATCGTCTGTTAATAATTCTTCTTATTAGCAGCAAATAGAGTCGATTATGAATCCAGTAGCAATAATCTTCTAAGAAAAAAAGTCTACTGTATAATAAGGCTATGTTAACTCTCTTTGTCTCTCTCTCTCTCTCTCTCTCTCTCTCTCTCTCTCTCGGAGCAGAATTGGCCGACTATTTGATGGCACGGAGCCCATTGTTCTGGACAGCCTGAAACAGCATTACTTCATCGACAGGGACGGTCACATGTTCCGCTACATCCTCAACTTCCTCAGGACGTCCAAGCTCCTCATCCCTGACGACTTCAAAGTGAGCGAGAGAGAGCGAGAGAGAGAGAGAATGAGATCTGGGGTCAATGATGTGTCTCCATCAAATATATATCTGTGATCTTTTCTTCCACTGATGGATGCAGCCATTGTGATGGTAGATGATGTCAAATGTTATGATCTGTTGAGCATAACGCACAGATGGCGAGAACAAGCGTTTGAAACTATACACATGCACAATGTCGCGTCTAGTAAACCCTAAGTGTTCTGTAATCAGACGTGCACATTACAGCCTTTGTTCTCGCCATAAAACGCATTTGCATTCCAGTGGCTTGCTCTTGTGTCATTTGGCCCTTAATTACAAATTTGCCTTGGGAGAAAACAAATAATCCCATTATCTGATGGTCTGTCCATGGGGAAACTGTGTCAGCTAAAATAAGCGAAGACTCCAGAGTGGCTCTGGTTCACAGAAAGGCTACATGTATTCAGAGATTCTTGGAGAGTTCGTGGCTATTCGGTCGTTGTTTATTCGCCTCACGATTACCTCATTACTGCTTTTCTCGTCTTGTTTTCATATGTATTAAGCATGTTGCATTTCCTGCGAGTGATTCACTGTTGCTGATTATACCCCAGTGCTGCTAAATTCTCCAATATGGATTGGTTAGTAGATCCAGCTGCAAAGCAAATCACAGGTTTATGTTAGCGTGTTTGTTCTAATATGTTACCGTTTCTATAGTAACAGCTAAGTCACAAGGACTTTCTACAGCAGGTGCTCCACATAACCTTATTAGACTTAAAATAAACATGTTTAACCAAGAATAGATTATGTATAGATATGGTGAAGTTGCTTAGTGGTTAGCATGTTCACCTCCAGGGTCGGGGGTTCGAGTCCCACCGTGACCCATGTGTGTGCGGAGTTTGCATGTTCTCCCCGTGCTGCGGGGGTTTCCTCTGGGTACTCCGGTTTCCTCCCCCAGTCCAAAGACATGCATGGTAGGCTGATTGGCGTGTCAAAGTGTCCGTAGTGTATGAATTTGTGTGTGAGGGTGTATGTGATTGTGATGGACTGGCACCCTGTCCAGGGTGTACCCCGCCTTGTGCCCCATGCTCCCTGGGATTGGCTGTGACCCTGAAAAGGATAAGCATAGAGGTATAGAAGATGAATGTATGGATGGTGAAGTTTTCAATGAGGAGATTTTTTTAGAAGGTGTCTCCAGAGTCAGAGCTTAGTCAGTCAGAAGTAACACTATAAATTTCAGTCTTCAGGAGTTTGGATACTTTGTAAGAAATTTAGCTTGAAAGTAGAATTTTCTACCTATCTGATGATGACGTAAAACATCATCAGATTTATACACAAGCTCTCAAATTAGATAAAGAGAACCCAATTAAACAAATGAGGCAAAAATAATATACTTGGTCATGTGCCAAAACAACTCTCAAACCATACTATCACCACCATGTTTCACAGATGGGATTAGGTTCCTTCTCCAAACATAACGCTTCTCATTTATATCAAAAGTTATATTTGGATCTCCTCCATCCAGAAAACATTTTTCCAGTGGTGTTCTGGCTTGTCCATGTGATCTTTAGCAAACATCGGAAGGGCAGAAATGTTCTTTTTGGAGAGCAGTAACTTGTAACACCAGTGTTGTCCAGTGTCCTCCTGATGGTGGACTCATAAACATTAACATTAGCCGATGTGAGAGAGAACTTTAGTTGCTTAGAAGTTACCCTGGGTTGTTTTGTGACCTCGTGGACTATTACACGTCTCGCTCTTGGAGTGATCTTTGTTGGTCTTCACTCCTGGAGAGGGTAACAATGGTCTTGAATTTCCTCCATCTGTACACAATCTGTCTGACTGTGGATTGGTGGAGTCCAAACTCTTTAGAGATGGTTTTGTAACCTTTTCCAGCCTGATGAACATCAACTCTTTTTCTGAGGTCCTCAAACGTGCAGTGAAGATCAGATTCTGATAGATCCCTGTTCTTTAAATAAAACAGGGTGCTCACTCACACCTGATCGTCATCCCATTGATTGAAAACACCTGGCTCTAATTCCACCTTCAAATTAAACTGCTAATCCTAGAGGTTCACATCCTTTTACCACTCCAATATAATATTGGATCATTTCCCTCAATAAATAAATGACCCAAGTGTAATATTTTTGTCTCCTTTGTTTAATTGGGTTCTCCTTGTCTTTGAATGCTAGCCTCGCCATACTTGAGCTCAAGTTTCCCTGATGCAACATCCCTCCCGTGATTAGTTGACATAACCTACCTACTATTTGGTGGTGTTGTTTAGCCACAAACACAAGCCTGACTACAATCAACATCCATCCATCCATCCATTTTCCATAACGCTTATCCTGCAAAGGGTCATGGGGACCCTGGAGCCTATCCCAGGGAACTTGGGGTACAAGGCGGGGGACACCCTGGACAGGGTGCCAAGCCATCACAGGGCAACTACAATCAACAACTAAATAAATATGACAACCATGCAGAAAATTACAACCGTGGTTGTAACTATGATCCAAAATGTCCTTGTGACATCTTCTGAATTAGCAAACGAGCTCCGTGGAATGCGTCCCGAATTTAGCTGGATGTGTGTGCTACCTAAGACCTAAGTCTTGTTGCTACACCCAGGCCATGAGCCTTGCACAGTCCTCTTTTGTTCACTTAATTAAGATGTTTTTACCGATCTTGTCCATGTAGGACTTCAGTCTGCTGTATGAGGAGGCGCGGTATTTCCAGCTGCAGCCGATGCTGGCAGAACTGGAGCGCTGGCGTCACGAGCGGGAGCTCAACCGAATCTCGTGTCCATGCGAGTGTGTGGTGGTGCGCGTGGCGCCTGACCTGGGGGAGCGCATCACGCTGAGCGGAGACAAGGCCCTCATCGAGGACATCTTCCCAGAAATCGGCGACGTCATGTGCAACTCGGTGAACGCCGGCTGGAACCACGACTCCACACACGTCATCCGCTTCCCGCTAAACGGCTACTGCCATCTCAACTCTGTTCAGGTGAGGGCGTGGCCTAGATCACTAACTAAACAGCTAATCATGGTCCAGCTCTATTATCCAATCAGGAATCTTTTCTGCAGGTTATTTTTGGATAACTCCTGCATGGCTCGGCTGTAAATGAATTGGAATCAGTAGCTTGATGGAGTAAGAGTAGAATTATGATCATAGCTGAGCTTGGGCTGAAACTTCCACGTCTATTGTTGCTAAAAACGCCTTTCTGTGTGAGGAATGTAGCGAAAAAGAAAGTCTTCAGAAAAGAACATGGCTAAGCAACTAAGCGCTTGAAACTGTTGCTAGCTTGCTTTGCTGTTATTGCCCAAACTGCAACATTATAGCATAGCTAGCTACCATTAGCTAGTAGCTTGAGCTGTTTTGCAGTATTCTTGCTAAGCGTAAATGAATTCTCTACCTGTGTTAGCTACGTGACTTAAAGGCTAGTTTTAGTGTTAGCTCAAACACTTGTGTGTCCTTGTTCAACCCAAGTTTGTTCACATTTGCCACTTAAAGTCCATTAGGTGTGTAACTGCATTTTTTAAATTTTTTTATTTTTTGTACAAAGAAGTTTTGGAGAGACGTTTTGTTTGGATTGAGGACATGTTTCCACTGGCTTTAATTGTTGTTAGAAAAAATAAAAAAAAGCCATCCTGCCATTACTTATGTGTGTTCCCATAGCATTCGATTCGCTCGTTTTTGCATATGTACTAAAATGTTGCAGTCACTGTTACCATGACAACAAGTTGTTGTCGTTGTTGTTGTTGTTGTTGTTTTAAATACCCACTTCATCTGTATCCAAGAGGGAGTGAGATGTGAAATTAACAGTAGCAGCACATAACGACATGCATGCACACGTACACACACACACACACACACACACACGCACTCTCTCTCTCTCTCACTCACTCCTCACTCACACACACACACATGCTGGTAGGTAGTCCTCAGGCACAGCCCGTAATCCTGTTTGGTTATTAAAGTGAGCCTGCAGTGGATGCTGTATCAGAGCCTAATGGAGCCGGTGTGTGTGTGTGTGTGTGTGTGTGTGTGTGTGTGTTTGTGTGTGTGTGTCTGGAGGGTGATGCAGAGGAGCGAGACCTTTGTAGTTTTGGAAGGGGGGTTACAGGCTGCCTGGAGTGATTGGAGGTTTGGGGGGTTGGAGGTTCAGGCTCTGAGATGTTGTGCTTCCATGCCGCACAGGCTCTGCTCCCTGAGGCCTTTAGATGGAATGTGATGATTGTGGAACCACAAGGACATACACGACACATACACACATACACACTCGTACAAACGCAGACGCTCAGCCTGTTTTAGTACCTTTCTTCATTTTCTTTTATTGATTTGGGGAAATGATAGATTTGCTATGATTTGCTGGGAACTACTCTATCAGGTCACATGATTACAAATTCGTAGTAAATGTCATTAACTAATCAACATAGCCTAACGCAGTCCTGTATCCGACATCTAGGTATATATGTCATTCTGAACGTTTACACTTTACATTAAAGGGGCTGTTTGCAAGTTCTGCCACATACACGTGCAATGATGACAAAAATATTAGTAATGAGTCTTTATTGGTCACGTGTACATCACAGCGAAATACTTTTCTTAATATACCGCAGCATGTCAGGAAGTTGGGGTCAGAGTGCATGGTCAGCCATGATACAGCGCCCCCTGGAGCAGAGAGGGTTAAGGGCCTTGCTCAAGGGCCCAACAGTGGCAGCTTGGTAGTGCTGGGGCTTGAACCCCCCGACCTTCCGACCAAGCCACCTGAAAGTTTCCTTTAAAGGAAAATACGCCGGAGTTGTGCAGCTATGTTTCCTGAAGGGGGCGGAGCTCATTTCCAAGCAGGAAAAACGCGACAGATGCTTGGTGTTAAGAACCTTGGAAAAGATGCATTGCCTTGTCATACTTTTATAAGTAGACATGTTTAGTTTATGAATGACTCACTCGGTGTTTGAATCTGGTACTACCTTTTACATAATATGCTTGACTTGTCGGTGATTTATAATCATCTGTGAATTGTCGGATTTGCGTCTGCATATGTACCTTGAGTCAGTGGATCACGTCTGAGGCCCTGTTTACAGTGCGAACGGGCGTTCTGTGTAGGACTTGCGCCGCTTGAATTGGGATTTGTCGGCGATCGCTCTAATCGTAGCTCGCCTCTTGCGCGTGACGCAGCTGCAGTATTAAAAAATGCAGAACTGAACTGCACAATGGCTGCTAAGAATGACGACAAAGCCAGCAAAGCTTGCGGTTCAGTCTCCATGTTGTTGTGTGTACGATCAGGGTAGCGTAACGGTCGTACGGTGGGGGCTTGACCGATCAGGGAAGGAAGACCCAATCTTTTTTTTTAAAGTCTGCGTTTCGGTCCGTTTACACGGAGACGCGAGACGGGAGTTTTCAAGCTACAACGGGGTCTTCGGGGAGTAGTGTAGACGACAGGTGTAACCATAGCAACAGTTAGGCGTTTTAAAATGTAAACAGGGCCTCCCAACGAATCAATGGAGTCAGTGACTCCCATTCGAGTCCCAAAGTGAATCAGATTTTGGCTCATAAAGTGAGAGCTGGAGATGTTTCAGTGCACACAATAAGAGTCTGTATTCATCTTTAAAAATGATTTAAATGCTTTAAATGATTCATCTAAAGGTAATTGGATGTGCCGAAGTTCTTCTGTAGGTCTTCTGTCTGTATATGTCGCTTCCTAACAGACGAATCATTGGGGAAAGTCTTGAGTACATTGTATACAAGTCCAATATATTTATCATATGAATAGATTTCCAAAACGTACTGGTGTGTGAGTGTCCATGTAAAGGCGTGTCTTTCCGTCACCCTGTATCACCATGTTGTGCGATTGTATCCGATCGCAGGTCCTGGAGCGACTACAGCAGCGTGGCTTCGAGATCGTGGGCTCGTGCGGGGGCGGAGTCGACTCGTCCCAGTTCAGCGAGTACGTCCTGCGGCGAGAGCTCCGGAGATCTCAGCGAGGACTCCAGACTAACAGGATAAAACAAGAACAGCTGGACTAGAACCCAAGCCTAGTAACTGCTTCACAGACTTCCAAAAAAAAAACAAAAAACAAATAAAAAAAAAAAGAAGAGAGAGCAGAGATTTCAGCCGTTGCTGAACTCTTTGGGACACTTGAAATGATTCGAATTGTTATAATTTTTTTTTTTAAGGGAAATTTTTTTGGTGAAGATTTGACCTTTGATGACCTTTGAGAAGATCAGGACGTTGTCCCTTTCCATACATTCAATTTCAACGCAAACATTAAGACATCATGTTCTGTTTCGCAATGCTATATACAGTATATATAAATATATATAAATATGCATATATTTTGCTATTTCATATAATTGACCCATGGATGTTGTTTCCTAATGTCATAAATAGGTTTATATTACAGACCTCAACGCATTGGGGTGTGTTTTGTTTCTTTTGTTTGGTTCATATTATAATGTACAAGCAAAGATTGTGTACTTTCAGTTCATATAAACTTTCTTTTGAAGTTGGTCATTGAAGATTGTTGTGTGCTACATTTTACGTATGTATTTACTTTTACTCGGTAGGATTATAAGATTAACATGAGATGTATCAAAAAAAAATTTCACGTTTTAAACGAGATCAAACAAAACGCCACTTATTTACTCTTAATTTATGATCAGATATGATGTTTATCTACTATTTGTAAGTTGTTTTTGTTTTTTTTTCCTCTTTGGCCTCAAACCTCTTTTTGACTGAATTTGTAATGACATTAAATACAGGTTCCTTCTGAAATCTGTCAAAGCTGAGCAAGTCATTTCAGCGTCACGCCACATCCGACTTCCCGAGTCTCGAAGAATGTAGCAAGCAATTTAAAATAAATCCTCCCAAATCATACTCACGCATCAGTCTGGCACTTATTATGAAAGAAATTGTAACATTTGGTAAATATTCAGGCTTGAAAAGCGGACAGTAGTTGTTACTGTTGATGCTAAACTCTTAAGAGTGTCTTTCAGTGTTTTTTTTTTTAAATATATATTTCCTGATTGTCAAGATCCTGTCCTACATGAAACCCTGTATGATAGAGAAACACTTTGCTTTAGTTTTCTCCAGAACAACACACCCAACAACCTAAAGCCGTGTCCGAAATCGCGTACCGTGACCATATGCACTGCGATCCCGGACATTCTACGTCCGCCATGTTGGCGATGTCATGTGACCTTCGACGTCATCATAAACGCTTAGATATCAAAGGGACGACCAGATTAAAGCAACCGCACTAATGGCAAAATGCCTATCGGGAAGGTTAACTAAATTAGCAATGTAAAGTGGGCGGGGTTACTAGGCTGAGGTAAACTCGTTACCGTTAGCTCGGCCAGATGAGGCACGTTGGAGTCAAAAAGAAGGTTTCTAACGCTGTGAGAACTGTTTACTTGTTTAAACCTTTAACAATGTACTGAGGTGTTGTTTAACCAAGTCCTGTTTAACCAAGGTACAACACTTAAAAAGAGCCGACGTGCTGTCTTCCGGACATTTATTTATTTTTTTTCTGAGCTCGTTCGCACCAGTCCCATTGCATTATGGGATTGTTTGACTCATGTAGTGTCCATCGGTTGCATACTGCAAAATCTCTCCATAAGCAGTACGCCATACCGCCTACTGCTAATTCGGACATACTACTCGTCTGGCGTACTGTGTAGTGGGGTAAAACGCGATTTAGGACGCAGCCCAAGTGTTCTGGATTTTTTTCTTCTTTTTTCAAAGAGTATACAGTTTGAAACCGCTTTATAACTCCAGGGTCGCTGGTTTGAGCCTGATTTCAGGTTGCGGTGTGGAGTTTCACAAGTTCTCGTCATGTCCCAGTTGGGCAGTGGGAGCTCAGTGGATAAGACGTTGGACTATTGTTCGAAAAGGTCGTAAGTTCAAATCTCAACACTGCAAAGCTGCCACTGCTGGACCCTTGAGCACGGCCCTTAACCCTCAACGGCTCAGTTGTATAAATGCGATCGACGTAAGTCGCTTTTGATAAGGCCGTCCTCCAAAATGCCGTAAATGTAATGTAATGTTTCCTATGAGTTCTCCAATTTCCTCCTACAACCCCAAAACACTCCAGTTGGTGGATTGCCTACATTAAATTGCCCCTAGGTGTGAATGTATGTGCATGACGTGCAACGACATAATGGTGTCCCATCCCTCACAGCTAGTGTTCACCCAAGGATAGTCTCCGGATCCAATGTGACCCTGACCAGGATAATGTGCTTACTGAAACTGAATGGATAAAAATGTTTCGTTTACAAAATATAATTTGAGAAATGCACTTCTCGATAAAACATTAAATACAAGCAGGTGCTAACTGTTCGTTGACCTTCAGACATTTTTTTTTTCTTACATCCCCTCTACCAGTGTCTCCTGATGTGCCAGTGAGGTATTAAGCTCTATTTCAAAGCGCCCTTGCCCCGAGCACTGATTCCTCACAGCAGCCACCATTTCTGCACAGGCTTCAGGCTCAGCCAATGGAGTCTCACCGGTCCATTAGTAGAACTTTTATTTCTGGCGCTGGTCTATAGAGAGAGGTGAGACGACCGTGTCCCACCAGGATGTAGGACACGTGGGGTAAGAGATTATTCTGGTTCATTTCACATAAACAGCAAGCCATGGACAGAGATACAGCATTATTGACTAGTTGGTGGTTTAAAAAAAATGGTATAGTGTTCCAAAAAGGGCTTTGTGAAACCCTTGTAATACCTCACAACAGTAATGTGGTCTAATCGACTTCCCCGTCCAACATTTTCCCTCAGGGGAATACCTGTCTTCATCTCAGGAGCCATTTCAATAGTTTATTAGCTCAAGTGAAATTTCTTATCCTTTGGAAGTCTTGGGGATCAAGTCGATATGACTGAAGACTTTAGCAGAACTTACCCAGAAGGCACTGAGATTTGATCCTGATCCTTTGCTAAAAAAATTATTTTTTTAAAAATAATAAATAAAAAACAAGGGCAGATATAACAGGAAATGTCAGTAGTAGCAATACAATATGAACTCAACATTTTTGCAACATCTAAACTGGGCATGATGTCGCTAAATCTGGCTAGCTAGTTATAGGTAACATGACTGTATACTTTGGCAGAACTTACTTACCCAGAAGCCATTGTGGTTTCAACCACTAATATAACATTATAATACGCACAAACTGAACGCTTTCTCGCACCACACTGGCGTTCAATTCCGCCAGCGGAACGGAAATCGCCTTATAAGACATTTTCAATCATTATAAACAATGGAATTTTATTTATCAACGCATGTATGTCATAAAATTATACGAGATGTGTCAGGACACTGTTGGGTTTCTGTATGTAGAGTATCCGTGACTCTGTTTAGCTGCTGGTGAGCAGGGCGATGGGGAAAATGGAGGTGTGTGAGCCCCCTGCTGGGCAAACAACTCACAACCTCTCCACAATAACACTAGTACAGAGATTAAAAACGAACTGCATTTTTGATAGTAAAAAGCTTTGAATGTCAATTTCACACGAAACAACAGCAATTTCAAACTCACTGGAATTTCTTTCTTTGCTGCCTTTTGTGAATTTTGTTTTACCTGTGTGGGAGTCACCGGAAATAGTGATGTGTTAGGTAAATAATGAGCAGAGCAGAGAATGGGTCACGTGCGGTCATTTCCTGGAGTTGCATGCATACATTACATTCAACCATACAGCCATTTCTATATGTTCTTTGTATGCTGAGGACTTTTCTTAACAACAAATAGATCCTTTTACCAGTTTGCATCTAAGCTACTTCGCACACTGACTACATTATTTTTACGTTTAGTCATTTAGCGGACGCTTTTATCCAAAACGACTTACAAACGAGGAAATACAAGCAAAGCGATATATCAAGCGGAGAACAATACAAGTAGTGCCACCATACAAGACCTTTAATTGAGTTCTAGAGAAGTAAAGCGCGCAGAGTCGAGGAGGAAGAAATTTCAAATTGTTTTTGTTCTTTTAGGATAATGTGGAGGTTGGTGTTTTAGGGGTTGGTTAGGTGTTCACGGAAGAGGGGGGTCTTTAGCTGTTTTTTGAAGATGGTGAGTGTGTGAAGTGTGAAGGTTCTTGAAAGGGACCTTGAGCCACGATGAGTAGGCTCTACTAAGCATTGGTCGTTAACCGATCGCAGATTGCGTGAGGGAACGTAAGCCTTCAGGAGAGAGTTGAGGTAGGAGGGAGCTGTTCCAGACAAGGTCTTGTACGTGAGCATCACGGCCTTGGATTTGATCTGGGCGACTACAGGAAACCAGTGGAGGGAGATGAAGAGGGGTGTGACGTGGGTTCTTTTGGGCTGGTTGTTATACTAACATAACTCATAAGATTTAAAATGCGAAAGGAAATAACTTAGACTGAATTGGTGTAGCGGCATAGTTTCCATAAAACTTGACCTTACTATCCTATGGAACGTATTCATCCACTGGGCAAGTAATCCTCTCTCCCAGGCCATTGGTAAAAGATAACGTTTTCGACATATCACCTAAGAACATTATTCTGTAATAAAGTATAAAATAAAAGGATTATTTGTTAGTAGATTTTTTACTGAATGGACTCTTTTCGTGTTTATCAAACATTAGCCTACACTAGCTCTTCTGTCATTGGCAATGCTGGCAGGTAAAGGTTTTTTTTTATTTCACTCCGTTCTGCTCGTACTTAATAGCAGACTGATCGAAGAACACGACGCTCCTGTAGATGCTGTCAGATGCTTTCAGATGTCTGACTCCAGCATGGCGATCCAATGCAAAACAGCCCCTGGAGGCTTCTCGTCTGGCAGAATCGCCTCTGTCTCACACCTACTTGATGTTAGTTCCAATTTGTCTCCGTTTCAGCTCGACACTTGACTTCACTGAGAAGCAAACAGGAGTTGCTGCAGATGGACGGAGCTGGGACACAATTCACACCTTCTTCTGTTTTTTGTTTTTTTTCCAGGTGATTTGGACTACAGTCAAACAAAACAGAATCTTTGCTGGTGTTTATATTCAGCGTTGTATGTATTGAGTTTTATTTCAGGATTTGACATTGGACGAAAAAAAAACAAAAAAAACAAGGGGGGTTCAAACTGTGCTAATTTTGGTGAAGAATACGTACCAGATTCTCTGAGACTAGAAGGCTATAACACTGCAAAAAACAACAACAAAAAAACGGAAAATATCCCAATTTACAGTGCATGTGCAAAGTATTCTCAGCGCTTCACTTTTCCCACATTTTGTTGCGTTACAGCCTTATTCCAAAATGGATTCAACTCATTATTATCCTCAAAATTCTACAAACAATACCCCATAATGACGACATGAAAGAAGTTTGTTTGAAATCTTTGAAAATTTATTAAAAAAAATTTTTTATATATCTTATATTTGATTTATTGGGATTTTATATGATAAGTGCTTCAGCCAAGATTAAAGTTTCCTGATAATCTTATATTTCTTATCCATCTTATATTTGGTTTATTAGAATCTTATAATAGATAGATTTCACTAGATTCAAGGCATTTTGACTTGCTAAGATATCATTTGTTGCAGTGTACAGTAGAGCACAGTCTTGGATGGGTGTTCTTTGTTTGTTTTTCACTATATTCTGTATCACTAAAGACTGCTGTGTGTGAAAATCCCAATAGATTCTGAACTGCTCGAACCAGCCCGTCTGACACCAACAACAATACCACGAGATCACTGAGAATTCGTCCCTCAGTCTGATGCTTCTGTTGCTCTTGACCTGTAGCTGCATGGTGGTATGCTTGTGTTCCTATTAAAGAGGCCAGTGAGTATATATTGATTTTTTTTTTCTCAAAGCTGACAGGATTTAGAGTTCTAATGCATTCAGATTGTAGTCTCAGAAATATGTCCTGAAAACAAATTATTGTTATATTTCTGTATCAATTAAACCAATTTTCTCTCTCCCAACCAGTTGGTGATAGACACCGCGTGCAGCGCACTCATTGATCGCTTATTAAACCCAAGTTCTTGTATAGTCTTGTATAGTGTGTGTGTGCGTGTGTGTGTGTGTGTGTGACCTGGTGGAACATGGCTAATTGGACATTTTTGCTAAGCATTGTCATTTGGTAAAATGCGAAACCCCCAGGAGGTGGCCTATGCCAACAGATAATTAGCAAACAACATTCCCTAATTCCCCTCTAATATCTGTTCCATTATGCTCCGATCATCACACCATGATTTCGGGATAATTTTCCTCACACATCTTCAAACTGTATCTATACAGGATTATACAAATCCTTAAAAAAAAAATCCATTGACTTTCTCTCTCTCTCTCTCTTCTCTCTCTTCTCTGTCCTTCACAAAAAGTGATTGTTCCTCAGGAGCTTGATTTTAGACACTGACTACGTTTACATGGACAGCAGTAATCTAATTATTGACCTTATTCTGAATTAGACAATACTCCGATTAAGATGTTTACATGAGTCGCTTTTAGAATACTCCTTTCATGTTCCCGTTTTACACGTTATAGAACATACACGTATTTCACGTATCGACATACAGTTGGTCTTCGTTATGGTACCATATACAGTTTTGGGTGTTTTTATTTTGAATTTTATGAACACTTCATGTGCAGTTTATTATTTGTCGTGCTGTACGTGCAAATAGACGACCGCTTGAAGGCGTGGGCTGCGTCCCAAACCGCGTTATTACCGTCTATATAGTAGCTGAGATACATGTATTTCTCCTACTATATAGTAGGTAAGTACGCGGTTTGGGACGCAGCCGTATTCTCTTGTTTGACGGGTGAGCGTGTCCTGTCATTAAATGCGGTGAAAACTCTCACATGACGTTATTAGTGTGATTAAGGTGTGTACATGTCTGTAATGCGACTAAAACAGGAGTACTCCACACGTCTTAATTCCATTCGTGTTTACTTCGAGTACGACTTTAATCGGATTAAGGTCATCAATAATCTCTGTTTACATGCTAGTATCTTAATCAGAGTATCGTCTTAGTCGGGTTAACATCGGATTATTGTTGTCCGTGTCAACGTACTGACAGCCTCACTTAGAGGAAGTAGGAAGTGAACTGTTGAATTCTCAATTCTGATTGGTCAGAAGGTGTTGATTCATTTTCTATAACAGCTGCTCTGACTGTAGTGACGGCAAGGAAAATGTCGATCGATAAAAATGCAGAATCATTAACATTTATGGACGAAGTTCCCAGTCTCAGGTTTTGGTAACAGTCTCGGCTAAAAGTCTTTAAGGTGGAGGAGTTTGTGCCTATAAACTTCAACAAAGAACTAAAAGAAAGACTTAAAGTGTCATTTTTAACTAATAATGAAAGGTAATTGGGAAATCGCTGTGGTATAAGAGGAATCAAACACTCGGTATGTGCTGTCCTGAATACTTATCATTGTTTCAGTCCTCACTTATGAAAACGTACCAGCCACGTGTCCTGTCATTAGTGGCGCGTGTCAGGGGCAAGGGCGTCCCGTTCATTTGTTTGATGAATACATCACCGGGTCATCAAATGCCCTCGAGCACTGTGACTCAGACAATGATTTGTTGAACTATTTAACCAAATCCGATTGTTATCAGCACAATAACTCATTTTTAACCCTGTAAAATTAGATTAACGGATCATGTCTCAAACATTAATTGCCGTGATGATGAATATAGTGCTGGACAGCATTTGGAAAGTCCCAGCTGATGCATTAAGATCCTGCTGTTTTTCCTTTAGATGAGTGCAAAGTCAGAATCAATCCTACTGGAGTGGCAGTCGTGTGTCTATTTCTTGAGATTCTCGAGGGGACACTAAAAGACAAGGTGTCCTTCTAAATTCTGGATTCATTTATTAATGCTGCGCATGTGGGTTGTGATGTGAGATCTAAAAAAAAAAAAAAAAAACCCCACAAACCATGGTTATTTGATCAAATGTGAAATATTACAAGAATATATTTTACTCCTAACAGTCGGCAAATAACTTTTCCAATGATGTGAAATTTACAAATAAATCAATTCCCTGAGGAATCAACAATACACTGAGATACAACTCTGTAGTTCCAAAGGTTCATGTAGATTAATGGAGACATTGCAATCATTATTCAGTGGATTTCAGAATCCAGGAACCCTGTGGGTTTCCTCCAGGTTCTCCGGTTTCCTTCCAAATCTCAAAAAAAAATACATGTTGAGAGGTAGATTTGCTATGCTACATTGCCCCTAGGTGTAAATGAATGTGTGTGGGCGTTTTGCCTTGCAAACAGTATTCCTGAGATTGGCTGTGAATCCACCATGACCCTGACCAGGATAAACCTGTTATTGAAGATAAATGAGTGCTTTCATTAGAAATACAACGATCTACAAAGATAGGCATAGAGGGTTCAATAACTAGTCCAGACTTGAAACTAGTCCAAAAAGGCTTCAATTTAGCCAAAAAGAATTGAACCAAGCTCACAATGACTTAAAATTAGTCCTAAAGTGCCTTGAAAGTAGCACAGAAAGACTTTAAACTAGCCCAAAAGATAATAAACTAGCCATAAATACCTGAAACTAGTCCGAAAAGACTTAAATTTAGCCAAAAAGAATTCACACTAGCACCACAATGACTTGAAATCAGTCCAAAAGTGACTTGAAAGTAACCCAAAAGACAGTAACCTTGTCATAAATACTTGAAACTAGTCCAAAAAGACTTAAATTTAGCCCAAAAGACTTGAAACGATTCCAAAGATTACTTGAAACTAGTCCAAAAAGACTTGAAACTAGTCCAAAATGATGTATAACTAACACAGAATGACTTGAAACTAGTCCAAAAGGAATTCAAATCAAGGTAAAAGATTTGGAACTAGCCCACGAAACTTGAAACTAGCCCAATAAGATTCAAACCTAGCCCAAAAGGAATTGACCTGAGCCCAACAGTCTTCAAACCAGTCCAAAATTACTCCAAACTAGCACTGAATGACCTGAAACTGTCTACAATGACTTGAAACTAGTCCAGAATTACTTGAAACTGCCCCCAAAAGAAACGAGCCCACGAAGGCCTGTGTTGTCCCATGTTTCCAAGGGGCCACCCCACCTCAGGTATAGTTCACATCTAGTTCTGTATTAACTCTGAAAATGAGAAGGACGTAATACATACAGGTACAGATATTGCCATTGCGTAGCAACTCGGTTTCTTCTATGGCCGTACTGAGGGTTGAGACACACTTTGGTCACACAGGAAGCTAGACTAGGATCTGTTTCTACACAAGCAGCTTTCTCCAGTCCTGGGGCCAATAGTTACCCAGGAGCACAAACAATGCATGAAGGTTCGCCAATCAGCTTGTGAGGATCAGAAACCCAGGACTTGCTCTATACCATTTGGTCGTGGCTTGACAGGACCCGAGGCGAAGCCACCCCGAGGTGACCCATAACTATAACATGCATGGCTATGTTCCAAATGGAAGGTGGGGGTAGAGATGGAGAAATGGCTGAGTTTGCAGGGATTTTGCATTGTTTATGTATCAGCGTTGCCTCTGGTTACATTGCCATCTCACTGAGCCGTTTTTGTTGTGTGTGTGTGTGTGTGTGTGTGTGTGTGTGTGTGGCTGGAGCGCGTTAGCTGCAGGCTCTTTGGCATGCGTTTTTTTTTTTTGTTTGTTTTTTTTCTTCTTCTTCTTCCTCTTCCACAGAATCATTTATATTCCACACTTGAGGTTAGAGAGGAACATGAGATTGTGGAGACAGTCGGAGCTGCACTTCGAGGTGGCCGCGGGCATTTCAGCGCTTCGGAGTCGGTATCTTATGGAGAATTTTAAAATAGTTATTTATTACAAATTCCGAAGCCTGGCACATCCTGGTTCCAGGAAGAGCAAGTCTCATCGCAACGAGAAAATCAGAGTGGTGCTCGCGCTCCAAAACAGTTACTCATTCACTCGGAGGTGCATTTTTTACGGGATCTTACCTTGTTTGCATTGTAGCCTGAGGCAAGAACACCAGAACACACCCATATGCACATATACACGTGTTTAAATGCACACACACACACACACACACACATATACACACACAAACTATTTGTTCTGTAAACGTACCTCCATCTTCATTCGTCCCTGGTTTAAAAGCGGAAGTGGGCTGGATCACCTGGTCAGATCCCGCTCAAACCTGCGTGTGTTATTTCAGATGTGCTTGGATGATTCTTTCGCTTGGACGTGGGAGGGACGAGCCATCCATCACGTTACAGCTCCAGCCCCGAGGCTTTCCTCCAACACAGAGGACAGACATGGTCCACGGCTATGTGGGACACAATGGAGGTCTTTCAACACACCTATAAATACATGATCTGTCAGCGTGGAGCAGCCACAGGCCGCGCTCAGCTCGCGTTCACACCTCGGGCCACCCATCACTTATGTTAAGATATTCACGCGCTCGGGGCCACGGCTAAGGCTGAGTTCATTTCAAACTCTCGTCGAACCGCAACTACGTCTCTCTGTCTCTCTCTCTCACACTCTCTTTCTCTTTCTTTATCCTCACCCTGTCATGTGAATAACTAAAAATTACGAGGGGGAAGGCACAAAAAAAAAAAGAACACGGAGAGAAAGAGAGACAGAAGGAGAAAGGAGAAGGTTATTCATTATGACTGAAAGCAAAACCATAAGCAAGCAACCCAATTACAGGCGAACGCCGTTGACCGACAGAGCGCCCCGCGGGAATGCAGAAGTGTGGTGATGATGACACGGTGAAGAGAATTTCATAAATAATCTCTGACAGCCATGAAACAATAAATGCAATACATCAATCTGGATTATTACAGAATCACCCGGAAAGCTGAAGTGGCTCAGAAATGTGAATAAATGGGAGTTAAATATGATCCATAATCACAATCTAGATTTGTTATTCGATATCACCGTGATGAAAGGATGGGTTTTTTTCCCCCTGTATATTTTCGACTAGAAGAGCCGACTGAAGCTAGAAAGTCAGAATGAATCCTTTTCTAAAGGAATATCTGTCTTCAAACCACATGACAACCAAAATCCCTCCCAAACACGAAGCAAGGTTAAATAGTAGGCTAGTGTATGCAGAGATGATCTTACTCATCAGACAGCTGAAAACATCAGAAGTTGGTATTTGAAGGTAACAAGCTGATTCGCATATTAAGAGTAAGACGGCGAATAGTAATACAGTCACGTGGTTAAAATCTCATCAAACAGATCCAAGGCATGTGAAATGACCAGCTGTACACAGGGCAAATATCGAAATGCACTGAAAATAGAAAAGATAAAAGAGTCGAAATAAATCTAATCAAACGGATTGGACTTGGCCATGAGGGCAACCAAATCAACAAGCAAATGTATAAATGGTTAGGCTCCTGGTGTTTTAATGAATAAAATGTACCAAAATATATAACACTTCTTACAGTCTCCTCTAGGGGCGCTGTGATGATTGCAGAGTACATTTGTGAAAATCGGAAATTCTGGTTTAAGTAAGGAATAAACTACTTGGGGGCATGCTATTATCAGGCCGTACAGGATTTCGCAGAGGTTTTTATTTTATATCCGTGCAACTTGAGTCTTTTGTGCTTTTTGTGGGAAAACTACTCGCATTGGAGAAATTGCGATTGCACGAAAACGTTTTGCACGCCCTTTCACGGTGATGTTTGTCAGTAAACGAGACCTTTTAGCTGTACTCATGTATAACTCATGTATTCCTGTTACTAAGAAAGAAACCAGAAAGTGTAAACCGTCTTTTGTCGGAAACTTTACCGACTCTTACGAAATGCTGAGGATGGAGATTCCATTTAAAAAAGCTAAATACGCATATCAACGACTACACGTCTTGTAATCAGTCCACCGTGTATAAGCGGTCCCTGTGCTAGCTGTTACTATAGAAATGATCACGTATTAGAACACGTCCATTAATATACTCTGGAACGACTATATATATACAACACCTTCTTACCAATCCGAATCGAGAAATCAAGACCTGAGTCACCGAAATGTTGGCGGTTGCCTCATTTCCGGCTTTGGTGAGAGAAATTAAATCTGTGCAATCGGTCAGACAGTTCTAACATTTGAAACAAATTTCAAACATTAGCATTTCCTCCGGAGAATCGTACTATACCGTGCATGCTTACACACATTTTATGTGAAGGCATTAATAGTACATCACGTGTAACGGGTCAAAGGTCAAAGAGGTGCAGAACTGATGGCAGGAGACTCTGGGGGCTTGTCTGACTTTCATACGATGCGTATCGTCATGTCCGAACAAACCAGTGACTACATTTCCCATCCTGCACTGCGGCCTACAAACATGGCCGCCATGGTCTGAACACTCACATTCACTCTAATCACACACACCTGCATCCGATTCACAGCACTAAACAGCCACAGTATAAAGAGACCACTTGAACACAATGACTTTGCGAAGTATTGACTGTTATCGCCGTACCAAGCGTTCCTCGTTTTGATTCATGTCCTGCGATCTTGTTTCTCGTCCTCGATTCGTTCTTGCCTCGTTTATGCCTGCGACCCATGACCTGTTTTTGACCACGCTATTGTCTTATGATTTGGATTTGTCTGCATGTCTCTCTTTATTAAAAGCTCTTATCTGCACTTGCATCCGTCCTAGTCTCCATTATGTAGAATACGTGATACATATTCATCGATTCTTTATGAGGATAAAGGTGCATAATTGTTCCCCGGACCATTGTAAAGTACTTTATTAGGCGTTAAAAACACACTAACGCAGGAAAACCCGTCTTTTCCTTGTTGGTATGAGTGATTAGCAAATCAAACGCAGCTCATGTTAAATATTCGCTATTGGTTTAATGTAATTCTTTTCTAATTCTTGGTTTATTCAATTTCAGCTCCTCAAGGCTGCTGAATATGGTAATAAGACCTTCATGCTGGGGATTTTTTTTTTCTTTTTTTTCTCCTTCCCTCTTCCTTGTGTAAATTGCAGCGATCACCTGGAGCCTTTTGAACAAGATTACCCAGATGGCCTAGCGTTATGTGCCTCAAGTTTTATTTTCCTGTCTTCTCTGCTCTCCCTCCTTCGTTTCTCTCTCTTCTTTTCCTGCATGGCTGCAGGGGAGCGAGCAGTGGCAAGGCCTCCTGAAGGTTCAGGGCGAGACTGCGAGGGGACAGCTGTGCTAAACACGAGATCTGGACAGAAAAAGAGAGAGTGGTATTTAGGTTTAAACCTGAAGGTACCTCTTGAACACACACGCACACACACACACACACACACGCACATGCACACGCACACATAGACAGATTGTCCTCTAGTACCAAAGGAACTGTGTTGATCATTGAATAAGTGTCTATGCACGTCTGGTGTGTTACACAGAATTTACCTCTTCTTCTTCTTCTTAGTTTTTTTTTTTTTTTTTCTTTTTTTTTCTTTCAAGCAACAACTTTATGATAAGATGGCCCGGTATGTTCATATCACAGCACTGTTGACTTCTCGATTCTGATTGGTCAGAGGGTATTGATTAATTAGTAGCTCTGAAACCACTATAGTTTTGGCTGTGCTTCAAATTATTGCATTCAATCTAATATGTTATTGTTGCTATAGTAACATCTTACACAGGGAATCGTATGGCAGACTATGGAACACCATCTCCGGCATGGAGAAAAAAAGCATTATTAAAAAGGTTATTGCAACTTTATTTCACAGACTTGCGACTTTAAATCTCGCAATTTTGAACTAACGTCTCACAATTCCGACTTTTTTTTCTCGCGCGCGATTTAGACATCCACTCGAGGCAGTACCTGAAATGTGACTAATTTCAGGTCATGAGCACGCTCCAGAGTCTGGATTTAAATGTCTTATCTAGCTGGTGAGTGTTGTTCTTACTGTATACAACCTATTTATAGAGAATGGTTGATGATTTGTCAGTGCATTCTTTGTAAGTCACTAAATGTCGTGTAAATTGCAAGGCAAAAAAATAATAAAAAATTGTGCAATATGAACGTGTAATAGCGAGATTTTAGCTAAAAAAATTGAGAGAAATAAAGTGAGAATTGTGAGATGTAAACATGCAATGGGGAGAAGAAATGTCGGAATTGAGAGGGGAAAAATTGCAGAATTGCAAGATATAGAGGCGATATAAAGTCATAATGGAGGAAAAATACTTGTATAATCATTGAAGTTGAAGTTTTCTGCAAGGAGCGGTTTATTTAGCATTTTGGAAGGAGTCTCCAGTTATTTTTAATATTATTTATTTATTTAAAAAGTAAACAGAACATTAAATGCAATTTTATATAATAATATAAAAATAATTTATATTATTATTTATTTATTTACAAAATAAACAGGCCGTAAAGCAGGGGGCAGGGTAACTAATAATTTTTAATGTATGGGTATATTTTATTTGATAAGCTGAATATTTATTTGGACTGAAGCTTTGCATCACTAATGCATTATAAAATCATATCTGACATGAAGCGAACATGGATACATAAACACTTAATGTTCCAATTATGCAGCCGCCTGAAGGGAGGAGTGAGCGCTTCCCGCTGAGCCCCTGCAGTCCTGTTTAGTGTGTGTGTGTGTGTGAGTGTGTGTTGGGGGGGTTGGGTGTGCATTGGTGAATGTTGGGGCATTGGTGCGTGTGTGTGTGTGTGTGTGTGTGTGTACACATTAAGTGGAGGGTGAGATACTGAATTGTATCGGCAAAGTGTATTTATATAATTACATTTATCGTTTCACGTAGCATTTATTATATAGTAATATACTGTAAGTGATAAAAGTCTATGACAGGAAACTCAGAAACGTTTAATGAATTCTGTTTCATCACGCTTCTCCTTGCTGTTCCCATAAAGCCCATTAAACTTTTTTATTTATTTATTTATTTATTTATTTATTTGTTTATTTATTTATCTATTTATTTATTTATTTAAATTCATCTGTCTGTTTGTTTTTGATGCTTTTCCAGAAGCAGTTTGTAACTGTTTTTTGGCGCCCCTCTTCTGCCTGAGAGGTGTATTATAATTGTCAAGTTCTTTTCCAAGAAATGACTCCACCCCCTTCCGTAGAAATGATTTAAGATGGCTTAGACAAGATGGCTGCCACACATATCCTGCGGTCGTCTGGAGTGTCACTTATGCACATCCTCAGACATGAATGCTGCGTGTTAATGTGTGCTGTAACACCAACGCAAAGAGTGGGGGCAGTATAGCACACGTTGTCCACAAATAAGTAAACAAACAAGCGTTGTGCATCAAATCGCAAACTCATGTAAGGTTCTAAACAGTTTCTTTTTTATTTATACGTTACTATTCATGTCATCTTGAAATCTACCGAAGAGTCTGTTTTGCATACCATTAGCAAACTCATTAGTTTGCCCATGCTAACAATCACGATGACGGAAAGACCAACAATTAGTGGAGTTAAAAGATCTACCGTCTTCAGAATCTGCGGTTATTTGGGGTTATTTTGTGTGAGGAGGAGAAAAGTTACGACTGTACTTTCAGGGATCGTACCTGACTAGGAAATGTGATTTGAAAGCGTCCCGTCTGTCTAATCACGATGATGAGTTTTGATGTACTCTTCTGAGCGTGAATCGGATTTAGGCTAATGACTCATTCATGGGCTTTAATCATTGATGAATGTTCTCTGTTACTGAGGAAGCATGAGTCACTGTGTTTCACACCGCTGTGCATGAATTAATTTTGAAAAACATTTTACAGTTCTACTCTTTGGCTCCGACGTACCACCTAGTGGATGTCGCGTGTAATCTTTCAGATGTACATAAAGTAAGAAGGCGAGTGTGTGGAAAGGGGGTGGAGCTGAGCCGCTGTGTTCCAGGGACCGTTTAATCACCATTGGTAATTAAAGAAGAAAATAAATTCAACAAGCGTTCCAACAAATCCGAAGCAGTTACTGTAAGCCTAGGTTTGTGTTACAGCGAGAAATTGGGTCCAAAATTTCTTTAGTCGAATTCAACTACGATGTGAGCGTTTACATTTTTAAAACATTTTTGAAGGCAAATAAAAGTTTTCGTTTTGTTTTTTGTAATAAAGGATTCTTTAAATCTACACAAACCGGATTTGAACCAAATCAAAGGATGAATTTTCTTTCACCCTTGAGACGCCTCAAGACGTGAGATGTTTGTGTGGGAGTGTCTTATCATGTTGCTGCTGTGTTTGATCTGTGTGTTCATGTACACATGTGTGTGTTGGGGGCATGCTGTCACTAGGTTGTCTAACACGCCTCAGGACTCTCCTCCGTCAGGGCACGTGAGCTACAATGTGTCCTGACAGAACTGACGTGAAGGCGCTCGCAGGTCAGGCTCTGCTGCCCGCTGTCTTTTCTCCTGTGGTTAACACTCACACACACACACACGTACGCGTACGCGTCTGCAAACATGCATAAAAACATGCTCGCACGTTGTCCATGTGCACCACAAAACGCATCAGAAAGCTATACGGAATCGACGCATCTTCTCCGTCCATCAAGATTCCGAGAGGCCGTAAACGTAGAGATCGCGTCGGCACCAATCAGAATCGAGAACGATCGCGGGGCCGTTATGAATGTTAGCCACGAGTCATGTTTGATGTGTTCATTAAGATTTATCGATTTTAATTTCATATTTCAAACCACCTCGGGCGCAAGACACCTTAAGCAAACACCCATGTATGTGAGATTAATGGCTGCTTCACATAATCAACTGCAGCGAGTAGATCACTCCGTTACCGTACCTCAAGGCAACTAAAAATAAACCATTTAGAGACTATTTATAACGGGGGCCGAGCCAGGAAACGTGGCCTTCGTCATGAATAAATCATTCAGAAATGTTTACCCATGTTGATAATGCGTGATGGAAGGGTTTTTATGGATGGAGCGATGATGAAATGCAAGGCTGATGATGGACTGCGGCCATTTTAAATATATGTTTAGTTGCTGCTTTGTTGGCTCTTCTGGAGGATTCTTGTAAAACAAAGAAATATTATAATGCTGGAACTACAAGTGCAGCGCATCAATATATCCGTTTAAATCTCAGGTATTTATCATTTAAATGCACGTGCTTACTTTCTCTCTCTCTCTCTCTCTCTCTCTCTCTGTCTCTCTCTCTCACACACACACACACACACACACATATATATATATATATATATATGTCTAGTCTGCTGGCTAAGGACAGAAAATTAGGTCAGACCTATAGGAAGTTCTGGCAAAAAAAGAGAACCCTAAATAAGAGTGTACGCCCTTAGGGGAATTAGTCACTAATATCCATGGCAACCCAGATTTTTCCCCTTAGCATATAAGTCTGGGCTGGTCATTTGGGAGCAGGTCATTACCATGTTTGGAAATGGATAAGTAATGGCTAAACCTGAGCAGGGACTTGAAAGATGGCCATTGTGACTGGGCAGGGATCAGTTAGGTATCAATACAGGAAGTGCTGTCGTAGAATAGTTTGGATTAGTGCATGATATCGTAGTGGGATTATTATGATTTATTGCAGTATGCAGGTGTAGAGGAAGAATAACAAACTAAGTGTGTTGAAAGGATTCGAAATGTCAATATGTCTGCTGGGAAAGTTATGCATATTCAGAGTCGGGTTACGCACAAGCTTAGGCCGATTTTCCGAATAATCCGAGTTCTAAGTATTATAGTAATGACTACAAATTTTGTTTCATTTAGCAAAATGTCTCCCAGCCTCATTATTTGGAAGCTTATAAACATAGCACTTGATCCAGTACAGCATATTATTTAGGAGTTGCTCCATAAAAGTCCTGGGATGAGCGCAGGACACTCTTGATCATTATAAAAGCAGTTCTAAGGTACAAATCTATCTGAAGCATGGCTGGGATTTGGGCATAAACGCGTACAGTGGTGTGAAAAAGTGTTTGCCCCCTTCCTCATTTCCTGTTCCTTTGCATGTTTGTCACACTTAATTGTTTCGGAACATCAAACCAATTTAAACAATAGTCAAGGACAACACAAGTAAACACAAAATGCAATTTGTAAATGAAGGTGTTTATTATTAAAGGTGAAAAAAAATCCAAACCATCATGGCCCTGTGTGAAAAAGTGATTGCCCCCCTTGTTAAAACATACTATAACTGTGGTTGTCCACACCTGAGTTCAATTTCTCTAGCCACACCCAGGCCTGATTATTGCCACACCTGTTCACAATCAAGGCATCACTTAAATAGGAGCTGCTTGACACAAGTCTAAACTAAGACTTCTTTAAAAGCTAACACATCATGCCGAGACCCCCAAAGAAATTCAGGAACAATTGAGAAAGAAAGTAATTGAGATCTATCAGTCTGGAAAGGGTTATAAAGCCATTTCCAAAGCTTTGGGAATCCAGCGAACCACAGTGAGAGCCATTATCCACAAATGGCGAAGACATGGAACATGTGGTGAACCTTCCCAGGAGTGGGGGGCCGCCCAAACCCAAAATTACCCCCCAGAGCGCAAGTGACGACTCATCCAAGAGGTCACAAAAGACCCCACAACAACGTCCAAAGAACTGCAGGCCTCACTGTCTCAGTTCAGGTCAGCGTTCATGCCTCCACCATCAGGAAAAGACTGGGCAAAATGGGCTGCATGGCAGAGTTCCAAGGAGAAAACCACTGCTGATCAAAAAGAACATCAAAGCTCGTCTCAATTTCTCCACAACACATCTTGATGATCCCCAAGACTTTTGGGACAACATTCTGTGGACCGAATGAGACAAAAGTGGAACTCTTTGGAAGGTGTGTGTCCAAGTATATCTGGCGTAAAAGGAACACTGCATATCATAAAAAGAACATTATACCAACAGTAAAATATGGTGGTGGTAGTGTGATGGTCTGGGGCTGTTTTGCTGCTTCAGGACCTGGAAGACTTGCCGTGATAAAAGGACCTATGAATTCTGCTGTCTACCCAAGAGATCCTGAAGGAGAATGTCCGACCATCTGTTCGTGTACTCAAGCTGAAACGAACTTGGGTTCTGCAGCAGGACAATGATCCTAAACACACCAGCAAGTCCACCACCGAATGGCTGAAGAAAAACAAAATGAAGACTTTGGGTGGCCTAGCCAAAGTCCTGACCTGAATCCTATTGAGATGTTGTGGTATGACCTTAAAAAGGCCGTTCATGCTCTAAAACCCTCTAATGTAACTAAATTAGGACAATTCTGCAAAGATGAGTGGGCCAAAATTCCTCCAGGACGCTGTAAAAGCCTCTACCACGTTATCGCAAACGCGGGTTGCAGTTGTTGCTGCTAAGGGTGGCCCAACCAGTTATTAGGTTTAGGGGGCAATCACTTTTACACACAGGGCCATGATGGTTTGGGTTTTTTTTACCTTTAATAATAAACACCTTCATTTACAAATTGCATTTTGTGTTTACTTGTGTTGTCCTTGACTATTGTTTAAATTGGTTTGATGTTCCGAAACACTTAAGTGTGACAAACATGCAAAGGAACAGGAAATGAGGAAGGGGGCAAACACTTTTTCACACCACTGTATATAAATCTGTCCTTTGGAACTCCATTTGCCTCTTGAGTTTTACATTTAAAGCAAAATGAAGAACTTTGTTATGTCTAGGGGCGGAGCTAATTTCAGGGCCAGAAAAAATGCAAACGGGACTGAATCGAAAAATCTAGCAAGATCCGTGGCCAGATCCATGTTTTCTTTTTTATTTTTTATATATTACTAAAATAGTATGATTATTACATTTACTTTACTTTGCATTACGCACTATACCTTTAAATAGACGCCAAAATCATAACCAAAATGTAAATATCATGCATCATCATAAAGGGGTTTAATGTAAATGTAATATACAGTTAAGGATAGGACGTGAAAGCGCATCTAGGACAATCCTAAAATCATCATCATAGTCCTATTGCCACTGGCACCCTGTCCAGGGTGTACCCCGCCTTGTGCCCGATGCCCCCTGGGATAGGCTCCAGGTTCGCCGTGACCCTGAAAAGGAATAAGCGGTATAGAATATTGGGGGGGGGGGGGGGGGGGGGGGGGGTTGTTGTTGTGTTTTTTTTTTTGGAAAGAGGGGGGGGGGGGGGGGGTGTGTTGTTTGTTAAGAAAAAAAAAAAAAAAAACATTTTTTTTTTTTTTTTTTTTTTTAAAAAATAAAAATTTTTTTTTTTTTTTTTTTAAAAGAAGAGGTGTAGTACTATAAGGGGACCACAATAAATCAATCAAATCTAAAGTTTTTCTGTGTTTTATTTTTCCAGATTTCAACCACAGTGACATCTGATGTGTTCTCCCAGACCGCCACACATTTTCTATAAAGGAAAAGGCAGAATAAATACTGGTTTAACTCCAGTTCAGTAATGACGTAAGCATCAGGTCCTGCAGACCTCAGTCCCAAGCAGTTTGTGTGTGTGTGTCTTTGTGTGTAAGCATTTGCGATTGGATTTGTTTATCTCTGTTTGCATTCTTAGTCAAAGTCTGGAATTCAGTACTCAGGTCTCTGGGTGGTCTCGTTGTTTATTGCCTGGGAGGCTGGTCCTGCGCTTAACTATAGTTCTTGTCTGTGCGTTTCCATTATCTTAGTCGGTATCTACGCTTCTACCTTCTTAGCCGACTCGGTACGCTAAGACCTGTTGCGCAATAGTGTTTATGTGCTTGTGGTTTCTATCAGCGTTCTAATATCTGAAGCCATCCATCATCCGTCCTGTCATGAAGCGCAGGACAGAACAGCTACACGCCTGCACCGTGTTTAAACCTTTATTCAATCAGATTCAATAAAAAAAAAAAAAAAACAAAACACGACTATTATAAAAGGCTGGCTTTAAAAAAAAAAAAAAAAAGAGCGAGAGACTGTGGATGGGTGGAAGTGGGAGATGAAGACAGATGGAGAGCTCATTGAGCGGATGAAATAAGCAGATAAAGATAAATGAAACAGGTACGCACGCCTTCCTCATCACCCCTGCAGAGAAAGCAATCTCGGAACGGAGCTCTTCTCTTCATTAAAGTGCAGAGAGATGCACTACCCCCTCAGTTTTACGACCCTGGCTGCAGGGCCGATAACAGTCGTTCGTGCCGTGTCCTCGGGCGAGCCGGCGCTGCCGCGTTCCCATGCCTTTGTTTGTTTCACAGCCGTTCGAACGTTACCATCTGTTTGCCATTCGATTTTATTTCTCTTTCTCTCTCTTTTTTTTTTTTTTTTTTCCCTCACTTATGCCATGCAAAAAAGAAACATTTCACATTTTGGAACCCATCTGTTTCTGACTTGCCTCTCGGCCTGTTAATGTTTTGCAGGTTGCGGTTTCTGTGTACTTGGGGCGATGCCTAGCGCCTCAGGCAAGAGATTAAGAGAAGTTTAGCACTGCGGCAATGAAAGAGAGGTTGATGTGGTACTCAGTGTGATATTAACCACTCATAAAGTTTACTTGCTTTATAGCAATCTAAAGAATGGAGTCGGTGAAATGTGAAGATCTGTGAACACGCCTGAGGACTGTTGGTCTACTTTCTGGGTTTTTTTTTTTCTCCGGAGAACTGATCTGAATTGCTGCTGAGAGGCCATGAAGCTCTTGTACCAACATGATCTCATAAACCGCTTTATCCTGGTCAGGGTCATGGTGGATCCCAGGAACCTATCCCAGGAACGTTAAAAGGCAGGCGTACAAACTTTTAGCAAGAATCAAAGAACTTGATATATACCCTGTACTGTGATTCTCTGACCCACCAGCATATCACTGTACAATTGTTGTTATGGTTATGTCTTAGAAGGAAACTGTTCATTTATTCATTCTTCTTCAGTAACCATCGTGTCCTGGAGGAGCTGGAGCCTCTCCTAAGAACACTGGGAATAAGGTGGGACACCAGCCCATCATAGGGTACCACACACACACACACACACACACACATTCATACACTCATATATTTCATACACATACAAAATCCCTAACCCCACCCCTTCCCCCGCCCACCCGTAACCTTAATATTCATAACCAGAGTAAGCTGAACATACCTCATCAATGACCTTTTTTTTTCCTCTGTTATGAAAATAAAATGATAATTAACTCATAATTCACCTTTCTACTTAAAATATACACTGATCAGCCAGAAGATTAAAACCACCTGCCTAATATTGTGTAGGTCCCCATTGTAACCCCACTAAAACAGCTCCTACATAACTCCCTGAGTCAGAACGCCACTACATCAGGATCCTTTTGCTCCTCTGGAGGCGACACTAGTGTGGTAACATTGTTTCGGTTTATTGTTGGATTTGTACGTTACTATGCTACAAGAAATATCTTCCATATGTACAGTCCGCTGATTAATACGAGTGAGAATAAATGAAAAATAATATCCACTGCTTTTGGAAAACTTTAGGGACATGGTGGCTTAGTGGATGGCACGTTTGGTTTCTGCGGGTTCGAATCCCACCTCCGCCCTACTGTATGCGTGTTCTCACCGTGCTGCGAGGGTTTCCTCCGGGTATTCCCGGTTTCCACCCCAGGCTGATTGGCATGTCCAAAGTGGCCGTAGTGTGTAAATGTGTGTGCGATGGGTTGGCATCCTGTCCAGGGTGTCCCCTGCCTGGTGCCCCGAGTTCCCTGGGATAGGCTCCAGGCTCTTCCGTGACCCTGTGTAGGATAAGCAGTTCAGAAACTGGATGGATGGATGAATGGAAAACTTCACGTAGATCTCAATTGCACTATTCGTTTACTGCATTTGACTCTAAATGCAAAGAATGTGGAAAGAGCGAGAGAGAGAGAGAGAGAGAGAGAGAGAGAGAGAGAGCAAGAGATGGAGAACTAAGCTCCCTCTTACGTGTCAACTTTTTTTTGCAATACTTAAGTTTGCTTCTACTCAATCTCTCGCCTCGGGGCTTGACTCTGTCTCACTCCAGTATTAGACTCCAATTAGAACAGGCTCCAATTAGAGGTCTCTCGTTCCCCTGGGCAAGGAGAGAGCGAGAAATAGAGAAGGAGAGAGAGCGAGAGATGGAGAGAGGGAGGGGAACGGAGAAAAAACGTAAGACTGTGAGACCGAGAAGTTGACGACATCGGCATACTGGCACGGCCAACTCAAACAAGCTTGTTTTGTTGATCTCGTCGGTTGCTATGCAAGAGTCTACTGGGAGTCCGCCGGCCGACTCGACTAAGCCATGAGATAAAACAAAATAACACAGCGTGGCTCGCCCGGGGCTGAAACATGAACTCTGAGAACACGAGGGCTCCGACACTACCAAGTAAACGACGGGGCCCTGAAAATGAAAAGGCCCTGTGGCCTTTTCCATTTTGCCAAGCAAAAAGCCAGCCCACTCCTCAGGACCGGGGTGAGGATCAAGCTCGCAGATTCAGCCTGAGAGAGAGAGAGAGAGAGAGAGAGAGAGAGAGAGAGTGAGAGTGAGAGAGAGAGGAGTCCAGAAGTCTGCAGCATGCCCTTAGGCAGATCTACTCTACGGATCTACAATGCTAAATGCACTGGGTTCATTCAAGGGTGGAAATGAAACATACCAAACGCATTATATTTCATGCATCGATTTCAAATATTTCATAACTGGATGATATTCGGAGAGATATGAGAATCTCTATTTTGTGTCCGGCGTGTATTTGCAGTTGTGTGAAGCCTGAATCTGATTAGTATTTACTGTATACAAAACAAAAACAAAACAACAAAAAAAAAATCTTTTTCTACACAAATCATGTCCACCAAATACTGTCACTTCTCCCTCAGTGTGATCAGCCATAATGAGTCACAGGCTAGGAATAAGCTAAGAATGAACCACTTCAGGGTGTGGTGTTCTGGGAAAATAATCAATGACAAGGTGGTGTAATGTAATGTGGCCCAAAAACCAAATAGAGTTCCTCTTATGATGCCAATGTTGATCGTTTTCCAGTTACAGCACACGTGGTAATGGTTTCTCCATCTTCGAACGAAGCAATTTGAAACAATTACAACGGTCTGTTAAGTAAAGTACAAAACTATTCGATATAATTATATACAGCACTGGGACTGGAGACTCCTTCCAAAAATGCTCTCGTTATTTCCACAAACTTCACCATATCAGCAATTACACTCCTCCGTTTATGTGGCGCGTCTGCCGTACAAGTCCCTGTAAAGTTGCGTTGTTGTTATAGAAACAATAAAGTATTAGGACCAATCTGACCAATCAGAATTGAGCTTTTTTTTTTGTATTAATCATAACCTTTAAGCACAGAATAAAGCAGTGGATCCTGCCACACTGACTAATCTTACCATTTAATCTTGCCTTCCAACCAGTTCATGTAGAAGGATAAGACAATGGCAGCCATTTTGTGTAAGTGTGTGTGTTGTTTGGACTTGCCCTTGCCTCCAGCACTCATGGCACTCCCTTGGGGTTTGAGAGCGGGGATTGGTGTGTGAGTGCAGGCAAACCTTGACGCGTTCTGCCTGAGGGGTTCGCTCACTGATCAAAACATGCGCGCACACACACACACACAGTAGAGTTGTAGCAAGGACAGGATGAGGTGTGGCGTCTTTGTTTGCGCCAGTGCTTGAGTCAACCACAGTTAAATAAAATCGGGTGTGGAGGAATGTTTAATTATCGTGCTGCTCAGTGAGTGCATGCGGTCTGATATTAAAACGAATCTTTTACTAAAACCCTGCGTCATAAACATGTTATAAATGTAGCATGGAGCGTAAGCTGCCATGACAGCTTGACATAAGAGTGTCACATTGTCATTACCAAGATGGTTCTTAGACTGGAACTTGGTACGCCGAATGATTGGAAAACACTCTGTTAAAGATAGATAAAACCTTTAAGGGTTCTCCCAGAGGGACTACCGAAGAACCCTTTCTATAAAGGAGTACTAGACACATACAAACACAGCAAGTTGTGCGGACTCAAAACATGTGCAAAGCTCCTGCTTTTTAAAAAAAAACTTTGCTAAGTACCCTGCTGAATAGAAACCCTCATAGAATCTGTAATGGTTTTAATGGTTATAATGGGAATTGCATTGGTTTTCATCGAAACGATAATGGTCCTTGTGGATCACTATTGGTAATTCGTTGCGTTATATTGGTGGCATGTTATGCCTATGGATACCACTTAGAAAATATATCCTTAATACTATGTAATGGAAACCATTTAGTAATGGTTTTAATGGTTAACAGCTGATGGGTTGTAATGGTATTTGTAGTGAAAACCATTCCAATCTCTGGAAACCATTAGGATTTCTTTTCAGTAGGGAGAGCATGCCACCAATAGAAGGTAATAGATAGAGACCCACAGAGACCAATACAGTTCCCATTAAAACCATTAAAATTCTATCGTGTTTTTTTTTTAGCAGGGTAACCATGGTACATGATACACAGTAAACAGTACATAAGGTCACCCAAGCATTCGTTGGATAATTCAACCCTTAATAAAAGTGAAACCATCTCATTTCGGGTTCTAAATAGAAGAATTAGTAGGAAACATCCTAAAGACTTTTCAATGGTTCTGGATTTTGCCTAGACTGGCACCCTGTCCAGGGTGTACCCCACCTTGTGCCCGATGCTCCCTGGGAAAGGCTCCAGGTTCCCCGTGACCCTGAACAAGGAATAAGCGGTAGAAGATGGATGGATGAATGGATGGATGGATTTTGCCTACTTTTTGGACTATGATAATGTAAAAAAACAACAACAAAAAAACACCTTGTGAAGTGTCTCACTATCTCAAAATAACTTGCCACTTCTTTGCCTCTGCCTCGTTTCTTTGTATTTTGGGTAAAAAAACAACATTTTTTAAAAGCATTATCTTTTACATATCACTAATGGTACTCCAGTTATATACAAGCATACATGTAATATGTCATATATGACATATAATACATATAACAGGTCATGACAAGCCCTTTATGATGCAACCATTACACTAATAACATGTCATGATAGACGTCAAAGTGGCACAACACGTGTTTTATTAAACATTGACACCATGTGCTGTCGTAAAGGTGTAATAAAACATCAAGCCAACTTGAGCAGCCATGCCATCATGATGCTGTCGTATCACTGGACATAAACGGTCATGACGACACGACTCTACGACACGTTTATAACATGCTTAAGCTAAACTGAGCACATTTAGCACGAATTAAAGTCTCATGACATCATCACGACACTCTTATATACCTGGACATAAACTGTCATGACAACATGCGACATAATGACGCTGTTGTATGTGGTTATAAACTGTCATGGCACTGTAGGACATCTATAACATGGTTATGTCAGTCTTATGACATTAAGTCCTGTATTCCGGCGTCTCAAATGGTTCTTCAAGGGATTCTTTGGATGGTAGCTTCCTAAACGGGTTCTAGATTGTTGTAGAGGAACACCACCAAGAACCGTTAGGGTTTTAACCATTTAAACCCTAAAGACGTAACCATTTCTTCTAAACCCGTTCAGATGCCATGTTTAAAGATGGTTTATTTACTGTATGGTTGATCTATTCTTATTTAATAGCTGTTCAGGTGAAGTGTTTTCCACCTTGCCCTTGTCTGAGTGTGTTGTTTTGTTCCGAGGGGCAGCTGTTTGGACCATGTGCATAAAGCTCCACAGCTGTGTCCTGATTCCCGCAGGCTCTCGCCTGTGCCTTCTCACACTTCCACGCAACTGTACTGCTAAGCGTACAGAGGTTACAGCAGCTCCAGGACACTTTTTACCGACTTTAAAGGAATAGGTTTAAACGGCCTTTAGATGAAACATGAAGTCTATAAAGGCGACAGGAGTGCGTCATGACAACTGACGTGAGCGAACACAAACATTTGTAAAGCTTCCGTTCGATAGTCCACCCGACGTCGAGTTGTCCATCAAATCAATTGAGGGTGCTTTATAACTGGGTTATGACACGTTCCAGGCTAATCTGTGTCAGTGCATGATGACGATGACGTAACATACACAATAATAACACAGTTATGTATATTTCCCAGGACCTTAAATTAGAAAGAGTTTAGATTTGACGTTTGAAAGGTCATATCAGCGTTATGACCATTCGCAGAGGGTTTCCGTAGCTATTGAACAGCTAATATAACTAAGCGTTATGTCCGCCAATGTCTTGTTGAAAAAAGTCTTTATAAGTGTTTCTACATAAGTTAACGGCAGGTTATGTCAGTTGTCATGAAGTGGTTATGTAGGGGTTGTGGCGTCCACTCTTTTGAAACGTTTTCATCGATAAAGATGACGCTCATGGGATCTGGTCATAACACGTTTATGAAACCTTCGTAAATGTTTGTGTGGATGTTACGCCGACTTGAGATTAAAGCTAACGAAAGCAGGTTGGTGACCAGCAACGCCTGTTAATTGCCTTTAGGAATGTTTGGTAAGTCAGTTGCTCAGTTGAAGTGCTCATGTAGGTGTTCTTAACCCCAACCCCATCCATTTGAAGTGTTTGAATGTTTTCATGCAACGTCACTGTGACGTAAATATTGATTAAATCAGTGCTTATGAATGTTACGCCACCCTGACCAAATAAATAAATAAATAAACTAATAATAACAGTAATAAAAGCAGTGCTTATGACAGACAATTCTTGTTAAAGGAAAGAATTATGAACGTCTGTCAAGCTCCAGTATGTCCGTTGTCATAAAGTGCTTATTTATGCATAATGAACTCTGACCTCTTTTTTTTTCTTTTCTTTTTATTGTTGTCAGTGTGACTTAAAAATGGTTTGAAGCTATTGCTGATGAAATCAGAACCTGGTGAAACCTTCATAAAGGTTCATTTAGCCGTTATATCACCTTGACCTTAAAACCGATGAACGCAATGTTTATGACAGCTTGTTCATGACGAACGTAAGCCTTCATAAAGGTTTATCAGACTATATCAGCTCTCATGAAGCGCTTATGGAGGGGTTATGAACATCGTGTTTTGAAAATAATAATAATAATAATCATATATTTATGGACGTAAACTGTCATGGCAACATTCAGGCAAACTGTATCAGTTGTCATGACGTGCTTATGTAGGGGTTATAAACGCCGTGTTTATTTTTTTATTTTTTAGTTTGATTGATTAAATCAGTGCTTATGAATCAAATCTTAGTCTCATAAAGCCTTCACAACGTTTGATTAGCTGTTACGTCAAATGAACAAAGCACCCGATCAAAGGAATGTCGGAAAGGAGCCTTTTTTAAATATTTATCATGTGGTATGAACCCCAAACGTTTATACATTGAAATGTTTTCATGGTACGTCAACATGACATTAAAAATGAGATGAAATCGGTCTTCACGATAATTCTGCAATATGAACATTTATTCACTTGTTCCTATTTGTTGCTCAAGCTCTATTGTGAACTGTGCAGTAATCCATTCGTCACTTATCTGTATATAAACGAGGTGCTGCTCATCGGTATATATTCACATTTGTATTCATCTGTACATACGCTGAGGTGTCCATAGTGTACATATTAACATTAGAATTTCTTACTACTTTTATTCTTATTTTTCTATTCCTATTGTATATATTTCCTCAATTCTATTCGTATTTAATGTGCATTCCTTATCTTATCTTATCTTATCTTATCTTATCTTATCTTATCTTATCTTATCTTATCTTATCTTATCTTATCTTATCTTATGAATTGTATTCATGATCCTATGAAGCCTTCACAAATGTTTCTGTAGCTGTTACGTCAACTAGACGTTAAAATCATCACACTCTTATATACCTGGGCATTAACTGACACGGCGGCACCCTAGGACACGTCTATAACATGCTTAAGCTAAACTGAAGACGTCTAGCAGGAATTAGGGTCATGACAACGTGACACTCTTGTAAACCTGGACATAAACGGTCATGACAACATGCCACATAATGTCGCTGTTGTACGTCTGGTTATAAACTGCCGTGACACTGTATGTACACTTTTTTTTTGTTTTTTTATAACATAGCTATGTCAGTCTTATGAGACCGGGTTCAAGTAAAAGGAGAATGTTATTCCGGCATGTACAGTATATACTCTTAGAGACAAAGGTTCTAGAGAGATTTCTTTGGATAGTAGCGTCTTAGAGTCGTTGTGGATGTTAAAACTAATCTTAAGCAGCGTTTAAGACAGCCAATGGCTGTTGAACGAAGCCCTTATGAATCATATATACTATGTAAGTGCACTTCCATCCATCCATCCATCCATCTTCTATACCATCGCAGGGCACACTCACACACACACTCATACACTACGGACATTTTGGACACGCCAATCAGCCTACCGTGCATGTCTTTGGTCTAGGGGAGGAAACCGGAGTACCCGGAGGAAACCCCCGCAGCACGGGGAGAACATGCAAACTCCACACACACAGAGCCACGGTGGGAATCGAACCCCCGACCCTGGAGGTGTGAGGTGGATGTGCTCACCACTAAGCCACCATTAAATCATGTCCATGAAGATACTAAGAACGTTATAGATGTTCACAGAGAATGGCAGCGCAGACGTTCACAGTTAAAAGACTATTTCATGAAGGTACTGGAATAAAAGATCAAAGCAAGCGTTTGTTTACGCTCACTCGGACGTGAACCGTGACGGTCCTGCTTGCTCCTGATGCTTTTCTGACCAAGTGCGCATCTTCTTCAAGCATCTTTACCTCCCAAGTAAAAGTTTTTTTTTCGATGAACTTGTGTGTTCCACATTAGGATTTGGACTCGGCTGCACGCTGTTATTGCCGAGATGTTTCAACTTTTAATAGCCTCGCTGTTTTTAATCAGGATTTTTTGCCTATGACTGTGCTTCTTTTCTTTTGCCTAATTTGGATTAGGAAGCTCTCAGCTAAAAGGGCAGGCTTTTGTAGCTCTCTTTTTCCTTTCTGCTTTTCTTCACATCCCATCAACTTGGGGTGTGGGGAGGGGGTGGGGTGGGGTGGCGTGTGGGGGGTAATGCCCTGCAGCTGCTTAGCATCTCTTTTATTTTGATCATCGCAGCACAATGGATTCATGCCAATCTTTTCTTATGTCTTTTTTTTTTTGCCCACGATCAGCCCGAAACGTAAAGATAACACGCTTACTTGCGCAGACTGTCGACGCACGTGCATACACTGCTTTTTTCTTCGCTTATGAGTTCAGAAAGAGTAATGCCAAGTCTACAGCTGATTTCATATCCCAACAGTGGTGTGTGTGTGTGTGTGTGTGTGTGTTTGGTGAGAAGGTGATATGCAGCTCAAGATGCCCAAAGGCCACTAATAACCTTTAGGTGCTAAAGAAACTGTGATTCCTTGTTTACACCTAGTATTAAAAAAGGTGAACCGAGGCTGCGTTCAGGATTTCCATACCAAACAGCGCATAACACTGCTATCACACCTGGCTGGATGTGTGTGTGTGTGTGTGTGTGTGTTTTGGGCAGAAGAGTGTTGATCAGATTTTCTCACTTTATGCAGAGGATCTACAGTCATGCCAGGTCTTAGATAAGTAAAGCCGGCCAGCACACTTTACTTATTAAAGGTAAACTCTTTTGGGGGGCGACTTAAGTCTAGAATGTTCTTGGTTTTTATTTCTATTCAGAACAGTTCAACACCAGAGTGTTCCCCTTTTGAGGGAGCATTTCAAGCTGAACCACTCAAGAACCCATAAATTAGCCGAGGAAATGTTTTTCCAACATACTTTTTAAATGGACAGACTCGCATGTTCTCATGTTACGGCTTCAGAATAATGATACACGTAGAAAATCCATCCATCCATTTTCTATACCACTTACACAGGGTCACAGGGAGCCTGGAGCCGCCCATGCCTTATTGTACAGTACGTAATTGGACTTTGAGGACCACTGTTGTACCTGTACACGCTGGTGCTGATTGGTTGATTAGGGGATAAGTCAATTCTATTTTCAGTTCAATTCAATTGGATTTTAACAATGGACATTATCTTAAAGCAGCTTTACAGAAACATATAAACGCAGGATAGGTGAGTTTATCCGTATTGAGTGAGCCGGTGGTGACGGTGGTGAGGAAAAACCTCCTAATATGATATGAGGAAGAAACCTTGAGAGGAACCAGACTCAGACGGGAACCCGTCCTCATCTGGGTGACACCGGATAGTGTGAATGTTAAAGAAAGTTCATTACGGTTTTTATATGAAGTCTGTTTTGTTGAACTAGTCCACTGTTCACTAAAGGAGACCTGAGTGCAGAACTGCACGTGGTAATTGCAGTCCCAAGGCCATCGCAGCAACCGTAGTCCCAGCGACCACAGCGAGAACGTCCACGTGGAACTGAGGATTAAACATCTCCTTAGGATTAAACATGCATTGAGGAACAATGACCTAGTGCGGCAGCAACTTAAGCTGAACAAGCACTCCGTCCATCCGTCCATCCATCCATCCATCCATCCATCCATCCATCCATCCATCCATCTTCTACCGCTTAATCCTTCTTCAGGGTCACGAGGAACCTGGAGCCTATCCCAAAGAGCATCGGGCGCAAGGCGGGGTACACCCTGGACAGGGTGCCAGTCCATCACAGGGCTGAACAAGCACTCTTTACAATAAATTTTAGTGAGAAATAGTTGAATAAATATATCCAAATAAAACGATGTCCTTGAGACAAACGTTGCTGCTGATTTCCTTTTCCGTCGCATCTCCAGGTACAATTAAGGGTAGTTTATTTACACCGCAGCACTGTTGAATTATTGATTGATCGGATGCTATTGATTCATTTTCTCTAAAAGCAGCTCTGACAATAGTTCCAGCTGAAAGACGAGTTAATGTACTTGTCCTAACATGGTATCGTTTATGTTGTCATGCAGTAATTAATTAAAAAATAAAAAAAAGTAATGTTGACAAACTGGTGAGGTAGAAGAGTAATTAGACACTTGGTTTGGAAGCTGTAACTCTGCTTCATGTCAGGCCACATCACACCAACCTGCTATTCCTGTAGTAGCATATCCCTTTGTGTTTTATTCCTTACATATTTTTAATATTGTTCTCAAATGGCATTCCATTGTGTTTCGAGTGGATTTAAAGCACAAAACTGCAGAAGTCCTGAACCCGAAATTGCGCTAGGTTGGTTCCAGATATTATCTTAGGGTTTGTTTGTTTGACATGGTAACTCGTTATTTCAAGATTTTATCTGTTTATTTAGACATAGTAAGTTGTTATTTTGACTTAGTATCTCATAAATGTTGTATTATTATATGATTTTGACTTACCAAGACATTATTTTGACTTAATATTGACTAAATATAACTAAAAATTCTTATTTTTAAATTATCTTGTGGTTTTGACTTACAATGTCATACTTTTGTCTTAGTATCTCATTATTTTGACTTACTATATTGTTATTTTGAAATTATCTCGTGTTTTAACTCAGTATCTCATTATTTTAACTTAGTATCTCATTATTTTGACTTACTATATTGTTATTTTGAAATTATCTCATGTTTTTAACTCAGTATCTCATTATTTTAACTTAGTATCTCATCATTTTGACTTACTATATTGTTATTTTGAAATTATCTCATGTTTTTAACTCAGTATCTCATTATTTTAACTTAGTATCTCATCATTTTGACTTACTATATTGTTATTTTGACATTAACTCATGTTTTTGACTCAGTATCTCATTTCTTTGCCCCATAATTTTAACTTAGTATCTCATTATTTTGACTTACTATATTGTTATTTTGAAATTATCTCATGTTTTTGACTCAGTATCTCATTATTTTAACTTAGTATCTCATCATTTTGACTTACTATATTGTTATTTTGAAATTATCTCATGTTTTTAACTCAGTATCTCATTATTTTAACTTAGTATCTCATCATTTTGACTTACTATATTGTTATTTTGAAATGATCTCATGGTCTTTACTCAGTATCTCATTTCTTTGCCCCATAATTTTAACTTAGTATCTCATTATTTTGACTTACTATATTGTTATTTTGACTTACTATAGTGTTATTTTTACATTATCTCATGTTTTTACTCAGTATCTCATTATTTTAACTTAGTATCTCATTATTTTGACTTACTATATTGTTATTTTGACATTATCTCATGTTTTTACTCAGTATCTCATTATTTTGCATCATAATTTTAATTTAGTATCTCATTATTTTGACTTACTATATTGTTATTTTTGAAATGATCTTGTGTTTTTGACTCATTATCTCATTATTTTGACTTAATATCTCATAATTTTGCCTCATAATTTTAACTTAGTATCTAATTCTTTTGACTTACTATCACATTATGTTGACTTGTTATTTCATTGTTTTGACTTACTATGTTGTTATTTTTGACTTAGTATCTCATTAATTTTGTATTTTTATCTGATTTTGACTTAGTATATTGTTATTTTGAAATTATCTTGTGGTTTTGACTTACTTACTGTGTCATAATTTTGACTTAGTATCTCATTATTCTGACTTACTCTATCATCTTAACCTAGTATCAAATAATTTTGACTTACCATGTTGTTATTTTGACTTAGTAGGCTGCATTTATTTATTTATTATCTCTGATTTTGACCTACTATATTATTATTTTGATAATTTCTCATGATTTTGACTTAGTATCTCATTATTTTAGACTTACTCAATAGTTATTATTATTATTATTATTATTATTTTTATTGTTATTATTATTGTTATTATTATTATTATTATTATTATTATTATTATTATTATTTCGACTTATTATCTAGTTATGTTGATCATTACCTCATTAAACTATACTATTAGTAGATAATATTTTGAAATAACAATTTAGTTAGTCAAAATAATGAGTTCCTACATTTAAATAACAAGTTACTAAGTCAAAAATAATGAAAGCACTTGAAAAAAAAAAAAGAAAGAAATTCCATACTTTGCAGTTCAGGGCTTTCTCACACAAAATAGCCAAAAACGTTCACGGTCAAAGTCACACGTGACTATGACACGTGCATAAATGGTAAATAGAATTTAAGATGAGATCAAATAAGATTAATCCCTCATGGGGAAAGTATAGTACTCCGTACTGACTCCTCCCTATGTGTGCAGCTCAACTCTGAATATGCCGAAGTGTGTGTATCTAGAACACAACGCTCTAACCCTGATTTCTTGTCACTTGGAGGATTCTTCTTGACAGTCAGTCTCGCATCCCTTGCATCCCTGTCAGCTCCTTTAACAGCACAGCGAGTGGATTGCAATCTGTCTTGAGAAATAAATAATTGTAGCAATTACCAGGAACGACTCCTGAATAGATTCCCTCTTAATATGGATCTACTGCGTCTGCTGGAGCTGACATGATCACTCTGAGAAGTAAACAGATGCACGGTTATATGATATGTTCCTGGAGGGGTTGAGGAGTAAGATATCTGAGATGTGCCCCCGGATGAAGTAGGCCTGTGGGTTCCCTAGAGTTCCCTTCCTTTTTCTGGTTCCTTGTCCACTTCTCCACATTACACAGGGTGGAGTTGCAGAGAATGGCAGACGTACGAGGAAGAAGCAGCAGCCTGTAGGATAATTCGCTCAGCCGGAGGCAGCGCTTTCCCACGATTCCACTCTTTCTCTCACCCACTCTCTTCCATTGTGCTTGCTTGCTATTATTGACGGGTTTCGATGGTGGGTGTGCTCCCAGGCATACACTTGGGCAGGAACGTAAGCTTGGAATAAGATCACATCCTTTGTCACCATCCAGCTAGATGTATACTTTAACGTCATGCCACTCATTCGCTTTCGAGATGTAAGACACACACACACACCGATCAGACTCACCCAGAAAATGGAAGACACGCAAGCGGACACGTGACGGGTTGCAAAGGGACGCTGTCGTCCGAGCGTGCAGCCCTTGGTGACTCGACGCACCCTGACAGCTTGCTCAATGCTCCAGGGACAGTGTCACACTTTCTCCCCCTCCTTTTTTGCCTCACACATTCTCTCTCTGTCTTTCTTTTTCATGACAATCAAGAACAATTCCGCTCATGCGATGGATTCAGTGGTTCTAATGCGAGGCCCCTTAGGCAAAATGTTCAAACGGATCGAAAGAAAAACATGTCAAGGCTCAGGGTTTTAGTGCTGTAAGTTTTTTTTTTTTTTTTTTGTCCACAATCGCTATCATTCTTTCAGGGTAGCAGAATGAAAGAAGAGAGAATGAGCGAGAGATACAAATGCACCGACAGTGCCTGGGTCAAGATTGCCATCTTCTGGTGGTTTCTGGTAATAAATCATCAATATAACGCTATTTTGACTTAGAATCTAGATATTGTTACTCACTCTACATTATTTATCTCATTTTGTTTACTTCTTATCTTGTTATTTTGACTAATCAAGTCATTATTTTTGACTTACTATATCTTTATTTTGTCTCATTCTCACATTGTTTTAATAAGATGTTCATTTTACTTACTATCTCATGAATTTGATGATATCAAATTTTTTTTTACCTATTATCTTGTTATTTTGACTAATCAAGTCATTATTTTTGACTTACTATATCATTATTTTGTCTCATTCTCACATTGTTTTCACATGCTATATTGTTATTTTGACTTAATAAGACGTTCATTTGACTTACTATCTCATGAATTTGACTTACCATGTCATTTTTTTTACCTATTATCTTGTTATTTTGACTAATCAAGTCATTATTTTTGACTTACTATATCATTATTTTGATAGTATCTTGTTATTTTGACTTAATAAGGTGTTCATTTGACTTACTATCTCATGAATTTGACTTGCCATGTCATTTTTTTTTACTCATTATCTTGGTATTTTGATTAACCAAGATATTATCTCGTTGTTTTGACTTACTGTGTCATCATTTTGGCTAAGTCAAAATCTCAATCTCAATCTTTTGCCTTACTAAATCAAACTGAGTTCATACAACTGATATATAACCATTTTTTCCCCACACATGATGGTTTTCCGATCTTCAACTGCTCTGTTTGAGTGATCCTCGTTGATCCCCACTGACAGGAGTGAAACCTGATGTGATCTCCTGCTGTTGTAGCACGTCGTCCACAAGGTCCGACATGTTCCGAGTCCTCTGATGCTTTTCTGTTCACCACGGTTATAAAGAGACACATCTCATCAGCAGGTGGAGTTGCAGCTCGTTGGATGCTTTTCCGGTTTTCCACACCGTTCCGCATAAACTCTGGATTCCGCTTTGTGTGAAAATCCCAGGAGATCACCAGTTTCTGGAATACTCAAACCAGCCAACAACAATGCTGTAGGTTCAAAGTCACTGAGATCACATTTTGTCACGTACTGATTTTTGAAGGTCTTGACCCGTGTCTGCATGATTGTATGTAAAGCCACCTCGTACCCACGAACTAGGTGTTCCTATTAAAGTGACCGATGTGTACGTTGCCAATGCAGAGTTTCAAATGCCCCCCCATATCCACATGTTCTCCTTTCGATTTCAACTCCCAAACACGTCACTAGTTGATCTGGCTCGTCATCGGTCCAGTATAGTACCCGAGAATCTGTCCCACGGTGGACGCACGCTGTTCTGGTGACTCGAGGTAGCCCTTACTAACACACTTTATGTTGTTTTCTCCTCGTCTTTAGCCAACCTTTGTTAACCCGAGTCTAGATCTATATGCGCTTGATCTCCTTGTTGCTTGACCACTGCATGTCCCCAGTTACTGACCCCGTCTTCTGCATTAATGATGACGCCTCAGTGCAGCAGGAGACCAGCCTTGTGTCTTACGGCATATCAGTACCAATTACGAGCGACGGTGAAGTCTGCCCATCGGCACGAGAAAGAAAAACCCAGCAGGCTTCTTCTCAGATCATAAAACTCTCTCCATCTATTGATGAGATCGAGGCTGAGCTCTGTTTCTAAAGATTAGGATTAGGCTACTCGGTGTGAAATCAGAAGTTGCGCCGATGCCTTGTCTTTGTTTATTTCACTCGGATTAAACTGGGTAAATGAAAATGTATGCCTTACGTTAGCTCGGACATGCCTCAAACAGTAGTTCATTGTCATACGCAATCATTTCTCTAGTGGCCTTTAGGGCAGACGCGCCACATAAACAGATTTGTTCTTCAGCATCTTGATGTAGTGAAGTTTTTTTTTTTTTCCTCTTTTTTTTTTCTTTTTGGAAGGAGTCTCCAGTGTCTGTGCTTTATAACAGTCAGAGGCAAAGCTCTAACTTTCTTTTCCAACACACACACACACACAAAAAGTCTTCAGGACTTTATGGTTTCTCGCTAACATCACAATGTGTATCGTTTTGTCTCAGAAAAGGTTGCTGAGGGAATGACTGTTTATAGCTGCTATAATGTTAGTGATAAAAGGGACGAACGTGCTTTGTAGACCTTCCACACATTAGATAACGTTTTCCTACCTCACCCACAATGTGGCTTGGCTACCTGCTAATAGAGGTGCAGTGGGATTTGTGCTACATTTGGTAGCACACCTGGTAAGTGAAACGACGTCATTTTCCACCGAGGCACGTTCAACACACAAAGTGGAAGAAAAAAAAATGAAAGAACATCCACAGCCTCCATGATTGCTTTTGATAGCAACAAGCTAGCCGGCTAACTGGGATGTGTGATGTGTATTTTCCTCCTCGAAATGTATAGTCAAAATCTGTATGCTCAGTGTTATAGCTTTAGCAAGAAAATATGTCTGAACGATCCTGTAGGTTCATTCTGTAGAACATCAAGAAAATCAGACGCTACCTCACCAAACAGGCTACACAGATACTCCTCCAGGCTCTTGTTATCTCAAGACTGGACTACTGCAATGCACTACTCTCGGGCCTCTCAGCAAGCTCCATCAAACCCCTTCAGATGGTGCAGAATGCATCATCTTCAACCAGCCCAAGAGAACCCAAATCACACCCCTCTTCATCTCCCTCCACTGGCTTTCTGTAGCCGTAAGGCCTTGATTCAAGATCTTGATGCTCACGTACAAGACCTTGCCTGGAACAGCACCCTCCTACCTCAACTCTCTCCTGAAGGCTTACGCTCCCTCACGCAATCTGCAATCAATCAAAAACTGACACTTAGTAGTACCTACTCATCGTGGCTCAAGGTCCTTTTCAAGAACCTTCAAACTAACTGTCCCTCAGTATTGGAATGAACTTCCAACCTCAATCCGGACTACAGAATCTCTCACCATCTTCAAAAAACAGCTAAAGGCGCACCTCTTCTGTGAACACCTAACCAACCCCTAAAACACCAACCTCCACATTATCCTTAAATTAAAAAAAAATCCTTCCTCTGGCTCTTCCTCCTCTACTCTGCGCATTTTGCTTCTCTAGAACTCAATTATAGATCTTGTATGGTGGCACTGCTTATATTGTTCTCCACTTGATATATCGCTTTGCTTGTATTTCCTCATTTGTAAGTCGTTTTGGATAAAAGCGTCCGCTAAATGAATAAATGTAAATGTAATGTATGTATTTATCTAAAGCGAATACTCGTGTATATACAGAATAATACATTTCAGCGTAAGCAGTGCCGTGATTCGATTCTCAGGATATTTTGAACAAAATTTTAATGAAGAAAAATTCAGACTGAAAAGACTCCTTTTATTTAAAAAAAACCCCCAAAACTTCAGAATCATAAAACAATGTACATTTTTGTCTGTATAACCATCCATCCATCCATCTTCTACCGCTTATTCCTTCTTCAGGGTCGCGGGGAACCTGGAGCCTATCCCAGGGAGCATCGGGCACAAGACGGGGTACACCCTGGACAGGGTGCCAGTCCATGGCAGGGCTGTCTGTATAACAATAAATAAATAAACGAATTGCTATGAACAGAGGTTTAATCTTGTAAACAAAATGTACTACACCATATCTTAAGAATGAATAAACACATTAATAAACTTTCCCCTGCCCTGTGATGGACTGGCACCCTGTCCAGGGTGTACCCCGCCTTGTGCCCAATGCTCCCTGGGATAGGCTCCAGGTTCCCCCGTGACCCTGAAAAAGGAGTACGCGGTATAGAAGATAAATGGATGGATGGATAAACTTTCCCCAAAATTTTGAATGAATAAACAAAGTGTCTGCCAGGTAAGACGCCCGATTTCCAAAGCCTCGGGAGCGTACATGTATAACATCTTATGCGTGTTGGTCGTCGCAATCCAGAGATATCGGGCTATCGGACCTCATGAGTGCACATGATCTCTTAGGATCTCCATGAAAGAACGTGATCACGTGACCTGTGTGCTCTCTCTCTCTATATGTTAACACTATGGGATGCGCAAATTGGGACCTCTGGTGTTCAAACAGTGCAATTTCATCACATGCATAATGAATAGAATCGCGATGCGTGGTGTCACGATGTACTTCTACACCCGTCATAAACAATGCTACTGAAAAAGCAACATTTGCACTATGTCAATTAAGCAATATCGTATAAGCAAGAGTGCGTTTATAATGAATATCGGCACTGCTGTGATTCGACCGCAGTCGTCTAGATATTCCATATAACCGCATGATCATGAGCGCGATATTGCTTTTAGAAGTTCTATAAATGGAAAATCAACATCAAGGAAGTGACATATGGCCAAATGTTCTGTTTATTGTTGTTCGGCTAGCAGAAATAGATCCCGAAGAAGCCGCACTCACTTTATAGCACATCAGCTAAAATGGCTAGCTAGCTCAAATCGATTTTGTACATTCCTGTTAAAGGTGCTTCTGGTAAAAGTGGTGTCTCTTCTTCCTTTTCATCTTCATCTGATGTGATTTCATCATTTAAGCTAAAAGTTATATTGGCGAAAGGTATCGTTCGGCATGTCTGCTGATGATGTCGCTGACACCGAAAGTTTCGACCGAGGAATTTGAAAGTGGCATTTAACGTGGCGAACGCGGACGAGCGGAGCAATGCACACAGTAGCTAGGTTTCCATCCAAGCTGCGAATTGAACTTGGATTATCGTGTAAAACATTTGCGAATAAAGCACAGTTTCCATCCCATGGGTCTTGTGATTTAGGATTTGCTGAGGCAGAGTCGCAGGATTTTTTTGATGCGCGTCGAAGGATTTCTTCTGTAAACGTGTTTTCATCGTAGTTTATGCGCACGTCTTCATAACGAATACAATTATATTTATCCGCCTCGATTGAGCGCATGCGTTTTTTTTTTTGTTGTTCATTTTGGAAATTTGATTCACAGCCGGTGTTTCCATCCAGCGGTTTTTATGCGAAATGCCAAAATTCGCATGCAAATACGTGGATGGAAACACAGCTAATGAAATACTTGTGCTGCTACATTGCACGATCGCTTACCGTTTACTGTCCATGTTTACCATTTATAGTCCAGGTTCTGTGTATCTACTGTCCTGCGTAAATGGTGATTTGATTACGGAGTTTGCATGTTCTCCCCGTACTGTGGGGGTTTCCTCCAGGTACTCCGGTTTCCTCCCCAAGTCCAAAGACATGCATGGTAGGCCGATTGGCGTGTCTAAAGTGTCCGTAGTGTATGAATGGGTGTGTGAGTGTGTATGTGATTGTGCCCTGCGATGGACTGGCACCCTGTCCAGGGTGTACCCCGAATTGTGCCCTATGCTCCCTGGGATAGGCTCCAGGTTTCCCGTGACTCTGTAGGATAAGTGGTATAGAAGATGGATGGATGGATGGATGTAGTATTGTGTACTGTGTTTTGCTTTAAAGAAAAAAAAACTCTGAAAGTATGAAAAGTTTAAGATGTACGGAAAGGGTCTATGAGGGAAAGGTTAACAACATTAATGTTATTGACAATTTCTCTAAATTTCTCTCACCTATTATGGTTTTGAAACCTGACTAATTTTGTTTTAAAGGTCTCATACAATAGATTTACATGCATCCAAGATAAAAAAAAACAAAAAAAAACATTAACGTGCTCATAATTTACATTTCAGCATTACCTTGTTTATCCAGTGTCAAAAACGACTCGTTAAATGATTCATTCTAAACTCCATCTTTCAGAGAGCATACTCTGCTCTGATTGGTCAGACATCCCAGTATGTTGTGATTGGTCTACCGCCGTCAGCGTGTTTCAGAAAGGAAACGCCCACAAACATATTCTAACTAACATTTCAGCTCTGTCTGTCAGCGAGCAGCCGATGAAGACCGGAGGCGGGGTTTTTTGTTACAAACCTACGTAGGTTAGTACAGGAAGTAAAGTCTGGAATCAATAACGACTCGATTCAGCTGTTCAGAATCGATTCCTTCTTTTGGGAGTCGATAACTCCGTTTGTCCTGCGCCGTGATTTTAGAAACTTTGCAGACTTTACACATTCGCAAACATGAAAGGAAAGATTTGAAAAAAACCATAATAGGTGCACTTTAAATTGCAGCATTAACCCCCCCACACACAATGTGTCCCAAACCACTCCTTAAATGATTTGTTCTAAAGGATTCATTCAAAACTCCTTCTTTCAAAGAGCATACTCTTCTCTGATTGGTCAGATGTTCCACTCTGTTGTGATTGGTCTACCACTCTAATCGAGCAGCCAATGAAGACCAGAGGCGGGACTTATTGTTACAAACCTACAGTGAAGTCTTAGCGAGCAGCCAATGAAGAGTAGAGGCGGGACTTATTGTTACAAACCTATAGTAAAGTCTTAGCGAGCAGCCAATGAAGACCAGAGGCGGGGCTTATTGTTACTAACCTACAGTAAAGTCTTAGCGAGCAGCCAATGAAGACCGGAGGCGGGGCGTATTGTTCCAAACCTACAGTAAAGTCTTAGCGAGCAGCCAATGAAGACTGGAGGCGGGGCTTATTGTTACAAACCTACAGTAAAGTCTTAGCGAGCAGCCAATGAAGACTAGAGGCGGGACTAGTGGAACACTAGTACAGTTAGTGGAATTCACTAACGACTCGACTCAGCTGTTCAGAATCGGTTCCTTCTTTTGTGAGTCAATAACTCCGTTTCACTAACGACTCGAATCACTAACGACTCGACTCAGCTGCTCAGAATCGGTTCCTTCTTTTGTGAGTCAATAACTCCGTTTCACTAACGACTCGAATCACTAACGACTCGACTCAGCTGTTCAGAATCGGTTCCTTCTTTTGTGAGTCAATAACTCCGTCTCACTAACGACTCGAATCACTAACGACTCGACTCAGCTGTTCAGAATCGGTTCCTTCTTTTGTGAGTCAATAACTCCGTCTCACTAACGACTCGACTCAGCTGTTCAGAATCGGTTCCTACTTTTATGAGTCGACAACTCCGTTTGTCCTGCGCTTTGATATTAGAAACTTTGCAGACTTCGCAAACAGCCACGTATATAACACACTACATGAAAGGGAACATTTGAATAAACCATAATAGGTGCACTTGAATGGTTTAAATAGAATATAAACACACAAATTCAACACTATTTATTTAGTTGTTTTTTTTCTTTTGTAAGTTGTTTATCCTTGTGTAAAGGTATCTGCCCCCCCCCTCTCTCTCTCTCACACACACACACACACACACTGCTGTGATCTTAACTAGACTCAGACCACATGATTAAATCCCCGCCATCTTCAAAACGCCATTCACCCTGAGCTCATGTCATGACTTCCTAACCATTAGAGCGAAACCAAAGCGACACGGCGTTCACTCGAGCTCAACCCCGAGCCCCACCACTTCCTGCACTGTACCACAGCTTAGAAACATATTCATGGATAGTTCCAAGCTCCATAATTTGAGGGGTTTTAAAACGTAAAAACAACACCGTGTATGTATTCACGTGCTTCTGAATGCTCTGCGGGATTCTACACGACCTGCCCAAGACTCACTCGCAGGAGCAAACCATTTAGCTCACGGAGGGGGTGTGGTGGTGACATAGCACTATAGAAGCGGGTGTACTTTAAAACACGAGGTTGTTCTTAATCTAAAAGAATGCAATCGTCCACGTCGGTGCGTGTCCATTTCAATCGCATTAGCGAGTAGAAAATCATTCCGAAACCATTCGAGACAAACCACGTCGACGCGCCGCTCCCCCTGGAGCGCTGCGCCAGTGGAACACTCCAGCCCAGTCTGCGTTGTACGTGCAGATTCCGTTGACGCGGAGCTGTATGTGAGTGTGTGCCGCCGCGAGGGTTTTCTTTTTTATTTTCTCCCCCCACCCTTTCCGCTTATACGTCTCGGGTCGAAACTTCAGCATGTCGGTGGCTTTCGCGCCTCACAGACAACGCGGGAAGGGGGATATTACACCCGCGGGGATACAGAAGGTATGGCGAATACGACGATGCTAGTCCGTTAGCCTGCTGGAGCTAATTAGCTTGGTAGCAACGCTACATCTTTTAGCTCCGTGGCTTAGGCTTGAGTCGTGAGTCTAAAAACAAATCTAAAAACAAAACCCGCGCTTGTGTAGGCGACGTTTATTTATGTACGGTTTATTTTATTTTATTTTGATTTTTTTTACACACCACTGACCACCAGCCATGTTTAACCAGCTCGCTTCAAGGCCTAGGCTGCGTTCCAAACGGCACACAAATGACTTCGTAGTGCACTAGGTAGGGCGTGGAGACCGTTATCAAGTGCCCTAGGTAGTGCGGCAGTGTGAAGATGTGAACGCGGTTTGGGATACAGCCGGTCTTTATAACTGACTGCAATGAACGTTAGCTGTTGCCTTTGTTAGCTAGCTGGTAGGGTTCATACATGGACATAAAAGCTGAACACCGGTTCTATTCTTTTTATGTAATTTAATCTTACTGAAGCATTCACATTTGCTATGATCTTGTTATTTTGTAAAATAAATAAGGAAGCCATTATAAAGGAGCGCTAGTGAGTGAGGGTGGGTTTGCTTTCACTGTAGCTTCACTTTAGTGATGCTTTTGACTACTAATACTACTACTACTACTACTACTAATAATATAATAGTCATGATAATAATGTATTTTTTATTGAACATCTTTGGTTGGTTATTTGTTCTTCCTCAGCTCGTTCTAGATTGTAGTTAAATCCATGCACTAGTACAGTAGTACCAGGCTGAACTCCACTTCAGTCTCAGGATTTATTCCTAATCACAGACAGTGATCTGGAGTAAACTGCATGTCTCTTATAGAAGAAATCGTTGGTGTATATTAATCCCACCCTGAACACGCCGCGCGCCCAGGGAGTCCACAAGCTGAACCCGAAAGATTATTATTATGATGATTATTATTATTACTGGAGGTGCACCATACTAAATATCTCAGCAGATAACCAATTATTCGGGGTGGTATCAGTGATACCGATTGTTCAGGGTGGTATCGGCGACACCGATTATTCGGATCGGCATCGGCTGGTGCCCGATTATTCGGATCGGCATCGGCCGGTGCCCGGTTATTCGGATCGGTATCGGCCGGTGCCCGGTTATTCGGATCGGTATCGGCCGGTGCCCGATTATTCGGAGTGGTCTTGGCCGGCGCGATACTCGATTGTTCGGCGCGATATCGGCCGATGCGATACTCAATTGTTCGGAGCAATACCGGCCGGTGCCCGATTATTCGGAGCGATATTGGCCGGTAGCCAATTGTTCGGAGCAATATTGGTCTATACCCGATTATTCAGAGCGACATCGACCGATAGCCGATTATTCGGAGGGATATGAAACCGATAGTTCTGCCTTTTATAACTTCTCTTAAATGAGTAATAATTAATTCCACAATTCTGAAAGAAATGCATATTTTTATTGATGAAATTTTTCCCCCTTCTTTCTCATTGTATATTTTTGTTCTTTTCTTGAAAAGTTGCCTTCAATACTTTTGGCCCGAATCTAATCCCATAGCGCCCACGGCGCGAAGAAATCAGAAACTGAAACCTTGAGGATGTGATAAAAGGAAAACATCGCGTCGCGTACAGGGTCGCTGCAACCTCAGGAATAAAAAACGGATTGAAGCACCAGCTGGACCCGTGTGCAGCAGATCAAAGCAGAAATACAAACATACAGATGTGCGATATAACCGTTAAGAAGATGGAGGATAAACTATGAGACTTCACCGCTGCTGTATAGTAACGTTTAAGTGGCAGTGAACGTAGGGTCAGGGGCGTTTGCGTCACTCCCGACTTTGTGCTTTTTAAAAAATGTTATGTTTTCTCGGCTCGGCGAAATCGGTCGCACGAAGTAGTTTTGCGCGGCCTTTCGCGGCGATGCTTGTTGGTAAGCGAGACCTTTTAGCTGTACTCGTGTTCGAGGCACGTGAACGGAAGAGGGTTCCGGCTGTGCCGTGATGCGTCTCGGCCCAAATCTTTGGTAATTATGAACGATCGTGAGCTCCTCAGAATATTGCGGAGTTTGCTTGGTTTTGCATTCGTTTCTGTGACGGTGAGATCCCGGAGGGACCGGCGCATGGTTTATAATCTGATGAAGTTGGTGCCTTTTAAAGAAAGCATGATTTAAAAAAAACAAAAAAAATTTGAAGCTCATTATTTGCATTTAACCCCGCAAAAAGGGGGAAAGAAAGTGGTGAGCGTTCTGAGAGGATTTGTGTATGAAGTAAGGAGTAAAACAGGTTCTAGGTGTTGTTCTGGGATAATGATCGACGCCGGGGTGGGGTCATGCACCTCAACACAGAGTCACAGCGTGTCCCAAAGTGCTTTATTCCTCTCTTGCTACAGCAGGTTGGAAACGATTTTAGTAACGAACTTCACGTTCTAATGTTTAACCGTTCATAGTTGTTTAATATTGTGAAATGTCACAGCAAAACAAGTCCATGTTAGCACTTGTGTTATAGCAGCTGTTAACCGTCGTTCCCTCACCAGCTGACCCCCGTGTGTGTCTGTATCTGTGTGTCTCTGTCTCTCTCTTTCTCTCTCTCTGTGTGAGTCTCTGTCTGTCTCTCTCTTTCTCTCTCTGTGTGAGTCTCTGTCTGTCTCTCTCTTTCTCTCTCTGTGTGAGTCTCTCTCTCTCTGTCTCTCTCTATAGCTTTCTCGTTCTCTCTCCCTCCCCTCGTTTGTGTCTCTCTCTCTGGATCTCTCTTTGTCTGTCTCTTTCTCTAGCTGGCTTTCTGTCTATCTCGCTCTGTCTCTCTGTCTTGCTTTGTGTCTCGCTCTCTGTCTGGCTATTTCTGTCTGTCTCTCTATCTAGCTTTCTCTCTATCTGTCTCATTCTCTCTCTCCCTCTCTCTCTCTCCCTGTATGTCTGTTTTGCTCTCTCTCTCTCTCTCTCTCTTTTCTTTGTTCTCTTGAAGAAAGCACCTATCTCGAAAAACTTAGTTACATCTGTCACTGTGCTGTGAACGTCTTCACAGTGAAAACTCCACCGTATCAACGACTTCACACTTCCGAACAAGTCAGATTTGAGCCGCGTGGTGTAAGGCAGCGTTTAGCCGGGAAGAGAATAAAGTGTGTTTGTGTTTTCTCTCCTCAGTTACTGGATGAAAACAATCAGCTGATTCAGTGCATCATGGACTTCCAGAGCAAAGGGAAAACAGCAGAATGTTCACAGTGAGTTCCTTCACACACGTCTAGCGCATATGGCCTTGTATCCGATTTCCTGCTGAAGTAACTCGCACAGGAATGTTTTCAGACATTCACGACAGGAGACGTGTCCTCAGTCCGTAGGCGTGCGTGTCCGTGTTTATTAACAGGACACACACAGGGGGAGAGTATGCAGATGTCACGTCTCACCCTGGGAAAAGCTCGGCTTTTGTTTGCGTCTAGTTTTATTTTAGCTGTCGATTTAACAAGTCGTCATGGCGACGACCGTTTCAGGCGCAGCGCATCCGTAATGTAGAACAGTTTCTCCCAAAAAACGAATCATTAGTAATGAGTAACGCACTCGGTGCCATGCCGTTATAGGAAATTAATTCGAGACGTGACGCTCCTGTTGTCGTACTGTTGGAAAATGTAATTATTTTCCAATAAAAGCACGTTTTGAAATGTTTCATTCCTCTTATGATGGCAATTCGCCAACGATTTGAAAAAGGGAGAAAGACTGTACGTCTTTTATTCGTTTCTAGTTACTCGTTTCCTCTGCAGCTGGTCTTTCTCTCGTCTCCATCTTTTGTCACGTCCCTGAGAAACCAGAAAAGCTCCAGAAACAACAAATGCCTCGTGGTAGAAATCGCTCCACTGACCCTGGAGACTCTTTCCGAAGATGTTATCTCTGCTTGCAGGAAACGTCGCTGTTTCAACCATTACTTGGTTAAATAACGCCCCGTCCGTCTCTTTCGTTATTCGGATTAGGTCAAGCGTCCGACGTACAGATCTCTGCGAACGAGTTGTTACTAGCATTAATATTAACGCAGGCAGATATACCATCAGAGCTACCGATGCCGAACTTTCATCAACGCCTTCTGACCAATCAGGATGGAGAATTTTTGTCCGCACACTCTGCGTTTACGTGTGTCTATCGGGAAATGTCCTGCACTGTCTGTCAATGGTAATACCCGCCCTGTTGTGTTTGTCTTCTAGCTATCAGCAGATGCTTCACAGAAATCTGGTCTACTTGGCCACGATAGCAGACTCCAATCAGAACATGCAGTCTCTCCTCCCGGCCGTGAGTGTCGTTTGTGTTCCTTCTACAGTTTCCTGGTGTAGTTTCTACGTCGTGTTGTGTGTGTGTGTGTGTGTGTGTGTTCTCGCCTGAAATAGCATCATCTGTAATCCACTTCTTCCCAATGCTGGTCTTTACAAAGCCTACAGCATACAATGGCATTCTGTACAATTGTGTGAAACACACGGGTGCGACGGTCAGGTGTCCACATACTTCTGGCCCTGTGGCGTATTACGCAAACGCGTGGATAATGCAAACTGGTTATAGATTTAATAACTTAACGATTTGACGTTAAAGCACTTTAGTGCCGTGATTTCATTCCATATGTTGGTGGATTTCCTTTTCGAACAGGAAGTCAAGAAGGGAACATGCCAATTAATTCCGCAGTATGCCCAATAGTGTTCGATACACACCATCCCTCCCAATAACAGTGCAGCCAAGAGTTTAAATAGAGCCGCCTTCCAGGCATTTTTTGATCGGTATGGAGTTTTTGGATCTGTTACCAGCCTGCAGCGGTCTTTCGCCTCGACCTCGTCCGGCCAGGGCGTTAGACACCGGCGTAGACCATCATTTAACTGCCAGCTTTCTGGATGACTTCTGATCTCTCCGAATGCTCGCTTTGCTTCTTCCCAGCGCATCATGCCGCAGACCATCACGGTCATGGCAGCAGCTCGCGATGACTCTTCTTTTTTTTTTCGAGCGAGGTCGTGCTCGAGTTGAGTCGAGATCTAGATTTTTGGAGGAGGACCGAGTGCAGAGGCACGCCAACTCCGACCATGTTTTCAACCCAGAAGGGCTGTTTGGAGGATGGATAACGTGGGAAGCTGCTCGAGCAACCTGTGTTTTAATGTTTACTGACTGATACTGTAGTGAGAGATCAGGACACGTGTGTGTGGCACGTCGATCGAGCAACGAATGCGTTTTACACGCCGGATTTGTAACTGTTTTCCTAGAAATCGTATTTATTTATTTATTTGATAACTCTCTTCCACTAAAGCAAGAATAATCCAGGTGTCAAACAGACCTGCTAAATATATTGAGAGTGTTAACTGTTTGCGTGCTATTACATCAGCATATAACCGGAGTGGTAATTTCTGATTTTCTGTGGGCGGTGGTTCAGACAGACCACAGTGTGCAGTCTGCACTGCAGAGCAAAAACCCAATTTGAGTTTAGTTCTAACACACCGCTGCTATTCACAGCCCCCCACACAGAACATGGGCATGTCAGGAGGCATGAATCAGAGCGGTGCGCCCCCACAGCCCCCCCACGGCCACAGCATGCCCTCTGACGGCCCGCCTTCTGGCCCACACATGCAGAACCAGATGAACGGCCAGATGCCCGGTAAGAGAGCGCCGTTTAACAGTATGGACAGAAATCCCGACTTGTGATGTGATGGATCAAGGCTTTTAATCAGTCATTACTCAACAGTGACGAGTTAACAAGGTGTGTTTTCTCTCCAGGACCGAACCACATGCCCATGCAGGGCCCAGGGCCTAACCAGCCTCCAAACATGCCAAGCGGCTCCATGAACATGCCTCCCAGCAGCCACGGCTCCATGGGCGCCTACAACCATGCCGCTCCCTCCTCCCAGGGCATGAGCAGCCAGGGCCAGATGAACATGAGCCAGGGCCAGCCAATGGGCAGCTACGGTCCCAGACCCAGCATGAACATGCAGCCCAACCAAGGTACTGCTCTGCTGATGACCGGTGCTGCATGATACAGACTGTGTGACTAACCATTTCATCATTATAGTAATACATACCAGGGGTGGACACGTCAACAATTCATTCGCTAGCGTCTAACCAGTCCCATGCAACGCTTGCCGGAGGTCCAGCACTGAAATGCTGCAACTAATGTCATTTAACACGCAAGTGTGATTTGAAGACATTTTGGACTTCACGTAGCCAAAGTCTCGACAAATAAGCAGCAAGTCTTCTGGCTAAGATTTCAGCTGCGAGGTCCGCTGCTCTTTCGTCACACGTAGATTTGAGTCTGGCTAACGGCGTCGTTTTTATTTCAGCTCAATGAAGTGTTTGTACCACAGTGCTGTTGAATTCTCAAATCTGATCGGCCTGGAGGTGCGCGTTAGCTCTGTAGAACAGCACGGGCTCGGAAAGTAGTTCCAGCCATTCTACACAGGGACTTTTAAGGCAGACGCTGCTAATAATAATAATAATAATAATAATAATAATAATAATAATTTGATAATCTAGTGTGCAAATAGTGTTTCTTTTTTGGATTCTAAAAAAAATCCCCATGATGGTATTATCTTTATGGAGCTTTGGTTGTGTTACTTGGTTTAAAAGTGCCTGAACATGAGGTTTGTTTTCAGGTCCCATGATTCACCAGCAGCCTCCCACGCAGCAGTACAACATCCCCCCTGGTGGCGGCGGGCAGCATTACCAGGGACAGCAGAACCCCATGGGTATGATGAGCCAAGGCAACCATGTGATGGGACAGAGGCCCATGCCTCCTTACAGACCACCTCAGCAAGGTTCAGCTTCTTCATTCACTTACTGTCCTGGCTACTGTTAATTATAATAACCGTGACCATAATCACCATTTTCTTTATTTTTTTCATACATTAACACTCGAGATGGCACCGAGCTGATACCCGTTATCGTTATTCGCTATCGGAAAAGAAAAAGTACCATCTGGTCATTTCTAATTATAATTAACACGATTATGCATTACATCCTGCACCGTACTCACGTTTTTCTCTCCCCCACCCAGTGGTGCTTGAAAGTTTCGATTTTTCTATGTAGCTGCATAAATATTATCTAAAACGTTCTAAAGGGTTCACGAACTTTCAAGCACCGCTGTGTTAATTTCCATGTTTGCCTGTAAGTCTTAAACTGTATGATCTGAGAATGTGTTTTTCCTCTCCCAGGGCCGCCGCAGCAGTACCCAGGGCAGGAGGACTATTACGGTGAACAGTACAGCCACGGAGGCCAGGGGGCGCCTGAGGGTAAGGGGGCATCTTGTTGTTTTTTCTGTCATAATACAGCAGTCGTTCCTTCCTGGAGCATCTTGTAACTGACCTCGTAATCCCATAAATACCTCCTGGATTTGTTTTTAGTGTTCTGTCTTTGTGTACTAGTGTTCTACCATAGAACCGGGTTCTCCTTGCACTGCAGTCTTTTTGTAATTTTCGATCTGCCTTTTTTCTTGAATAAAATTGCCGATCGAGTCTATTAGACTGTAACGTTCCGCGCATTTTGTACCAGACGCCGTAACCGCTGTGGTGTGCTATATGTACAGATGTTCCAGATGTGCTGCTTAGCACGATGGCTTGTTAATGTCATTGTAGACTGAGCGATTAAGTGAATAATGACGCGAGAGCGCCATCTGGTGGCCATTCAGCTAACAGCCATGAGCTATAATGTGGAGAAGAATCACAAATCGTGTGTGTGGGCATTTTGACAGAACACACAATCTTTATGCAGTGCTGTTAGAAAACGATTTACACCTGGGTTATTTATTTATTTTATATTTTAATGAAGATTAATTTTACTTACATACTTGAAGGCACTTATCTTTGTGTTAAATGTTATTTATTAATTAAGGTGTAAATTTTTGGTGTCTGTTCTGCTTCAGTAATTAACCATTAACACCCCCCTTCTCTCTCTCTCTCTCTCTCTCTCTCTCTCTCTCTCTCTCTCTCTCTCTCTCGTGTTGTGTGTGTGTGCAGGAAACTCGCAGTATGGTCAGCAGCAGGAAGCCTATCAGCAAGGCCCCCCTCAGCCTCAGGGCTACCCAGCACAGCAGCAGTACCCAGCACAGCAGGCCTACCCAGGCCAGCAGCAAGGCTACGGTGAGTTACACAATACCGCAGCACTTTAACACAAAAGTAAAAGTCTTCAGGTTTTGTTCAGACCAAAAATCTCAGGCGAGCACCGCGAGGTGGACGTGGTTACCTGATTCGTTCTAGGCAGGGTTAAGGGCCTGAGTAGAAAGACGTTCAGAGAATACTCCTTTTCCTTAGCTAGTTTCACACTAAGTTTACTATTCGCAAAATCATCGTTACGGTCATGAAGGAACGGATTAATGCATCAGCTCCACCTACAGCCTCAAACACGGTAGGATACAAAAAAAAACGCCTTGGCTTATCGTGATTTAGCTCACTATCAGCACTCGACGCTCATCGTCCTGGGTTACGGCTGTTCAAGTTGGCTAACTTTACATACAGCTTAGCATCAGTTTTGTTTATGAACAAGTTCAAAGAATTGACGGTCAAATGGTTTCATAAGTAAGGCCCCAGATATACAGATTTATGGTTTAGCCATGGCGTTTACGATGTTTGGCCCCTTTCTACAGCGATACAGGTGATCCCTTTTTTTAAAAAAACACAACAACTCCGCTTTCTTGCTATTTCACCTAGAGCAGCAATCGGATTATCACCGAAGGGGAAAGGACACGGCACTTGAACCAGCCGCATTTGGTTCTGGTGCCTTTTTCAAACCTGTATCAGTTCCCTATCTCTGAAGTGATATTTGAACCGTTTGCTATGAGCTCAGTTTCTCTACTTGCTATGCTTTTCTTGTTAGCGGTGTTGGCTCCTCAGGATGTAGCAGTATTAATAGTTTATGTGCAAGTTCATGTGTTTACTGTGTGTAGACGAGAGAGAAAGGTGGCCAGGTTATGGCTCAAAGCGAGTGCGACTGGGAACTCTCCGTCCTCCCCCGGCCCTTATTTATTTATTTATTTACCTTTTCCCTCCTCGCATCCTGTCAGCTCATCTCTCCTGCTCGATCTGGCTGGGCTGGAGGCTTCTCACATCTTAATAATGATCTAGTGGAAAATCACGCGCGCGCGCACAAACACACACACATATGCACCGCAAAGCTGCGGGCACCATCTGGAAGATGCTCTTCCAAGCGCCCACAAGGTTAAGATGGGCCAGTGCGCCTAATGATCCTGCGTGGGCTCGTTTCGAACGAGCTGAAACAGAGCGAGCCCAGCACACACTGCGTAATGGCCAAAGCGCTCGGCCGGCCCACGTCACTCTTAATGAGCCTGGGCTGTTTTAAATCGAGCTTTATGGACTCCTTGATGTCGGGCCACATTAGCAGGGCAGCGCGCATCTCTTGGGTCCGCCGCCAGCATTACGCACAGGCGAGCCCAGCGCCGGCCTTCATCCCACTCCTACTCCTCTTCCTCCCAGCCTGCGCGCTGATTGATCCGCTCTGCGGCAGACGATAATAAAGAGGCGCAGAACGTACCGTTGCGTTCGATATCCAAAAGCACAGCTGATTTTTGTATGGCAACCTTTTTTAATGTGGCACGTTTCAGCAGTCAGGGCTTGGTGTCTTGCAGTATGCTGACTTTTCTTGCGCTGCTCGTCTTTGTAGGGCCTTCTCAAGGTGGTCCTGGTCAGTACCCCAATTACCCACAAGGCCAAGGGCAGCAGTACGGAGCGTATAGACCACCTCAGCCTGGTCCTCCGCAAGGCCAACCACAGCGCCCATACGGTTATGACCAGGTAAGTCTGCAAGAGAGAAAACAGAGCTAAACCTTTTGTGGTAAGGGAATTGGGATGTCTGTACTTGTTTTATTTGGAGCACTTCAACCCAGTCTTTAATGACGTCCAGGTAGTCCGCTTCTTCTTTCAGTCCTGCTTCAATGCTCGATTATAAAGCAGAAATCTGTTTATTATTGTTGTTGTTATTATTTTTTATTACTTGTGCAGTAGCTATCCTCAGTCCTTTTTATTTATGTATATCTCCCATTAAAACCAGTTCCTTATCTAAACTGGGACAGAATAAACTCCGATCTCGACTGGGCTGAAGTGGGTAGATCTGTTCTGGTAGCTTAAGAGTAAATAACTAAATAAAAAAGGATGCATGTGAATCACAGCGCCAGTGACATGTAAAAAGGATTAACACTGAGTCACTGTGCCAACAGCTCATAAGCTGGTCCTCTTGTTGCCTCTGTTATTCCTGTGTTTCTCTGTGGCCCTTGGCGAGGGGGCCACTCTGTTCCTTTCATATCTCTATGTTTGAACATTCAGGGGCACATGAGGAAATAACGAACGAGTATTTCAACCCCTGACTAGATGTATAAGAAGCAAAGGTAATTGCTGCCGTGAAGCGTTTTGTCCAGATCCAGTCATTTGAACTCTTAGCTTTTTTTTTTTCCTCCCTCCCCTTCCCCACCCCCCACCTTCCCACCTCCGCTCTTTCCCGTTACTCTTATCTTCATTGTCTTTATTTTTGGTCTTGTATTTTACATTGTTTTGTAATCAGGGGTCGAAATAATCCTCAGGTCCTTGTTTTTAAATGGATGAACCGTCAGCTGTGGGTGGGAATAAACCCGGTGGTTATAAATGGTAAATATTTGTACTCGTAACACTTGCATCCAGCTCTTTTTTTTTTTTAATAAAAGATGCGAATTTGTATCTCGTTATTAATACCCGAGTAGTGCAACAACCGTGGATGATTTTTTTTTTTTTTTGTGTGTGTTTTTTCTTTTGTCGTCAAGATGATTAAACCCCTTTTTAGAAACGTATATGTAAAATACAGAAAATACCAAAAGGTAATAACAAAAAACGGCCAAAAGGTAACCTTTCATAACACGTCTTTCTTTCGGTCACTTTTACTCCTTTTCTCTCAAACTGTTAACGTAAATCTCACGCACAGGAAATCGTGTCAACCATAATGCACCTTCAGAATGCATCACGCAATTTCTTATGCATTATTTGCTATATAAGCTGTAATTTGGATATATTAGAACTGTGATGTGTTACACGTAGTCTGTTATTTTGCTGTCCTCATGGCGAAGCTCTTCTCGTTACCTAAGCCGAGGAGGGATGTTGAGCTCTTGAGTTTCACGGTTAGTCAGGGTGTAGAATATGACCGCGATTACACCATTGACCTTTTTCAAAATACAGACTGCAGTGCGTTTCTGACCCCGAATGTTTCCGCAGTTTCTGGAAAGACCTGCAAATCTCTCTCAAAAAAACAAAACAAAAAAAAACCAGCAACCAAAAAACAAGATGTGAAGCCTTCAAAGGCTGCAACCGACTTTTATTTTAGTGGTGGTAACTAATAGATTAATTTGTTACTATTGTTTATTTTTAAAGCATTTTTTAAATCCATTAGTTAGTTAATTTTTATCAACCTAAAATAAATAACTAAATTAATTAATAAAAAGAAAAAGCCCAGTTGGCCGGGTTGTTTTCTGAATTGAAGTAGTGCTTCTCACACTGTGTCCTAACATCGCCCAGCTAATCACCAAGCAACCATTTTTATTATTGAATTTGATCGCGTTTCATCACTTAGAGGCAGTTTATTGCTTTGTCGAACTGCAACAACTAATTTCCCGTAAGCATTTTTTTTTTTTCCTTTCCCTAATTTGTTAAAAGCTTCATATCGCTCTGCTAGCACACGTTATATTACGTTCTGTTATGTCGTGTTGTATAGCGCACGTAGTCTGGAATAAATGAGAATAAAACGTGATCTGTGTTTCACGGACAGGACGCGCCGAATCCTGTATCCACGTAAACGTGCGAAAGTCGCTCGTGTTGCTTGTAGTCTGCCGATTGTGGGCATGTAGCGACCTCTTCGGTTGTAGATTATGGGCGTGAACTGTCCAGAACAATAATCCGTAGTCAGTCCCTCCAGGATTATGCGATGGCAGAAATGAAAGTTAAGTCACGCACACTCCGCAATCATTCTTGCCGCTTTTCAAAATTTCGGCAGATTTTGGCCAAGACTCGCGATTTGACGTCCTCACGGCACACGTTCAGTCAACGCCCTAACAGGTACAGCTAAAAGGTCTCCTTTTCCGTCGGACATCACTGTGAAAGTCCAATTGCAACTGCAATTTTGCCAATTCTGGTCATTTTAGTTAAAAAGAGAGAGGGGGAAAAAAAGCACAAATAACATTTGCATCTCAAATTTTGAAAAAAAGCCGCAGCTAAATCAAGCGTTTGATCCCAAACGAAATCCTGTACAGACTGCGGCGTAAGATCGTTAGAAGCTGTGTACACTTACCAAAGGCATCAGCGATCTGTCTCTGCTGCGTCCTTCCAAGCTTTATTTTTCTCCATAAAGTCTATACACGTTCAAAGGAGTCATCATATTTATATCGTCATTTTGTTTATTTGTTCTAATGGAATAGGTTAACGTGCTTTAATGTTCAAAAAACGCGTTATTTGTCAAATAATGGACATTATTGAAGTACTTCTATTCCCACGCCGCCTGAAACGCTCCGATTTCTCCAAAGCCCCTCTGGATGAGTGCTCTGATTGGCCAGCTGACCCGTTGTGTAGCGCTTGGCCCAAAAGTCTGACGCGCGAGTCGGAAATGTGACGGCCCACAGCTCCTGTGTGTACACGGGTACTCGCGGCATGTATCTTTTTAGAAAGCTAGGATTGTTGTGATTACGATGGATAAACCGTTTCACGATCCGAACACAACCGCAGAAACGATCGCCGTCTGTCAGACTGCCAACATCCAAACACGCGCTAAAAAACGGAGGAAACTTGAGCTAGCATGTTAGCAGAGCTCTACAACTGATACTTCAGAAAATAATCACACGCTTAACGGGGGCCTGATTCCGAAGCGCGAGGTTGTCTGAGCAAAGTGGGAATCGCTCCACTTTTCAGGAGTAGCCTCCGTGTGTAGCCTGCCTTGTACTCGCCCAGGTTCAGGACGCTGTCCTCCGTAAAATGTGCACGTAACCGTTTGGCATAGTAACCACCGATTCCTAATTTCGTCCTTTTTCGGAAGGCTAAACGCAAAGGTTTTTGCATTCGCACCAAAACGCACAGTGTTTCCGCGACATGGCGCCTGCATTCACCGAGCCCCGCTGCCGCCTTTCTCCGTGGCGGCCTTTGGGCGGGATTGTGCTGATGGTGCGTGCTGTGACGTAGAGGAATTACGGGAGTAACGTCTGGACCTCGATCGGCGCGTTTCGGGCGGTGTGTTCTGAGCAGATAAAATAAATCCCTTTGGTGGAGACTATGATCTTTGTGACTTTGCGGATCTTAGACGTGCACAAACGGGTACGTTACACACCCGAACAGAAGGAAAACTTTAAACATCATATGACATGACCCCTTTAACGAGAGGTCGTATATGAAAGGATGAGATGAAACCACGGTACATTTTTTTTCTTCTGTTTTGCTCGTCAGAAAGGTAAAGGGGAACTGATTGCATGTGGGGGAACTAAAGAAACATCGGACCCCACACGCAACCGGATTGGTCTGAGATCGGATCTCTCTCGCTCTCTCTAGTACATCATGATTAATTTGCATCTCAATCTAGACATCAACTTGTCGTTTTGACCCGGAAATCGTTGCTGTACCATGCACATAGATAGAAAATGACCCATCTGACTATAGTGTGCTAGTGTGAACGCAAGTTTATCTGGGTCGAACGGTGTGCAGTGTAGAACTCCACCCATAACAAAGCTTGAAACTTCTGGAAAGGTAAGAACTGTTGCTTACGGAGCTAATGTCAAGAGTGTTTCATAATATTTGTTCTTTTAGGTGTTACTGTGTTCCACTGTGAAACTGATTTAAATATAATAAATAAATAATTGACCAGGTTATCTATCCTACCATGGTCCACGATGCAGTCCCAACAGCAACGTCTCTAGCCCTAAACTGGAGACACTCCTTGTACTCGTAAGAGACGCACCAGGCCAGACCAATCGGTGACCAGGTTCTCGCACGTGTAATAAATGACGTTTGTACTGAACGCGGCTGCAGTGTTTTATTAACATCCAGCATGCAGGCTCTTGAAGAAGTGACATCGGAAGATGAGTCAGAAGCTTACATTCTCGCTTTTTTTGTTTGTTTGTTTTTCACCATCCTCAGGGTCAATATGGCAACTACCAGCAGTAAACGAGAGATGCTCCTCTTCCTGTTAGAGCGCCCGTGTTGGCGCTTTACGTCTTTCTGGACCTGCGGAAGGGCTACGGCTCTCTGAGACTCCCACTCCCCTTTTCTAAATTATGAAGAGATGGATCCCCCCCTCTCTCTCTCTCTCTCTGTCTGTGTGTGTCTCTCTCTGTCTTTCTCTCATACAGAAAAATCCAAACACACTTCTTTTTGGGCATAATTCTTCCCCTGGTGCTCCGAAACACACTCTGCCACTGGATGAAACTCGGACAGTACATGTTTTCCTCGATCGGTCTTTTTGCGTTGATGAGAAAATCTGGCCCGAACCATTTTCCTTTTCGTTCAGCCACTTCCTGTTTCAGCAGATCACATGGCAAGCTCTAAACCCCACTACATATTCCTGCAATGACACGTTTTTGGTCTTTTTTTCCCCAACCCCTCCATTTTATCCAAAGCCATCTTGAAAGCCTTAAACGAAAACGCCAACAACAACGAATCAAATCGGAGCGGCCTTATTTAATTTCCACAAGAACAACCCGAGAGGGGGATTTCGATATCCTGCCGCACAGGAGCTTTTCATCCCGCTGCAGCATGTTAGTAACCATCTCTTCACTCGATTGCGTGAAAGTTTATCTAGCTGAAGCAATAACGTGGGAAGGGGGGAGCGGCCCAGAGAGATGAACTTGCACAGGGAATACTCTTCTTACATGTCAAGGTCAAACTTGTATAATGTACAAATGTATTTTATGCTTTCTAGATAGAGCTTACTTTGTACTGAGGATTTGGAAACTTTAGCTCTAAATATTGTACTTTTTATTTCTCTTTTCCCCCTCCTCCACGAATGTCTATTAGGTGTTTTCTTTTTTTTTTCTTTTTTCATTTCTTTAAAAAAAAAAATAATAATAATAATAATTGTTGTCCCTTCCTTCTCTAGTGTAATGTCTTTGGTTCCTCCCAGCCATGCTGAACCTTGATTAAACCCATCTGCTACTCTGGTGGTTCACGTGTTAATTGTCCACAAGGGAGCACTTCGTTTTTAAGTGCAGCGACTCGGCTGTACACGGGGAGGAAAAGGAAAAAAAAAAAAAAAAAAAAAAAAAAAAAAACGGCCCCAAGAGTGGACAGTCAGGAGTCGCATTCAAATCGGAGTCGTAGAACAGTGAGACGAGTTAAAAGAAGCATCGAATTCTTTCATACCGGTCCAGAACGATCCAGATGTTTTGTTCTAGATCTAGTGAGTAAAATTCGTACCGGGCCCGTGATTGTGAAGATGATGAAAGCGTCCAGACACCGACGGGTTTAAATAGAAATCAGCGTTTACACCACGAAAAAGAAAACCAGTTTCTGAGCTTGCATCCAGTCTGCTTTCGAAACACCGAGCTGCTCTTAACAGCTATTCTGTCAGTCAATACGAAGACTAGGGAACGCATGTTGCAAATTTGTTCAGCCACCACGGTGATGCTGATCGTGGCGTCTGTCTGTCCTGTTCCTCTGTGCATTTTTGGTTTTTTTCCTGCGAGTTTTTTTTGTTTGTTTGTTTCAGCAGGCCGAAAATGTGAATCGGGCTTTTATTTTTCTTTCATTGAATTTTAGGTTCCTCAATAAAAGCTACAACCAGAGCCTTCTTATTTTTGAGCGTCTTCAAAATGGTTACTTTTCATTGAGGGTGGTGTTCGATTTTTTTTTTTCTTTTTTTTCAACATGGTACTGGTTGTAGCTTTATAATTTTTCCTACTAACTCCTCCTGATGTGTAATTCTGAGCATGTACTATGATGAAGTTTGAAGCCAGCACACTTAACACAGGTACTTGAACCTGTGTATGGTTTTCTTTTTGTTTTTTGGGTTGTTGTTGTTTTTTTTTGTAACGTTTTGGGTTGGGACGGGAGTTCGAGATCAGAATGTACGAGTATATTTGTGCTGATGAGGAATAATCATTTGGTGCTCGGTATCATGATGCAACTCAAATGTGCCATGACTGTCTCTTTTTCCATGACAATGTAAAGTTGTACATCATTGTAACTGAACAAAATGGCTGAAATAAATTATTGTAATACGGGTTTTATTTTCATAGTTATCTCCTTTTGGGTTTTTTTTTGGTTTGTTTCGATCGATGGGATGGAATGTTGAGTGGTACGTAGCCACAAGTGCTTTTACTTCATGCAACCTTTTACATTCTATATATATATATATATATAGGTAGATAGATAGATAGATAGATAGATAGATATCTATAGATATATATATACGTACATTATATATATAATATGTGTATATATGTATATGTGTGTTCCATATCAACATCCAATTCCACATACTATGTGACGTAATCCCTAATGACCAGATGACCCGAAATGGCCGTGATCTGGCCATATACATTATTTTGCTTGAGCACTGACGGTTGCCAGGGACTACATAATGTGTAATTCACACCAACGCCAGCATCTTTATCACGAATCCTAGCACGAGGAGTTCATCGCTCATAGTACATGGCAGTGATGTGCATAAGCAGAGCTAGACACAAATTTCACATAATCTATTAGATATCATGTGTTCTTCCTGATGTACAAAATGAGTTACTGTGAAGATCAGCTCTTCTGTGGTTACTTCAGAGATCTTGATGGAAACGCTAAAAAGCCAAGCTCCATGGAGAAACCTTTTAGAATCCGATGAGTCATCAGGATAGCAAGAAGCCTCGTCTTTAATGGCGTGAGTCAGAGGTGGTGTATCTGCCATATGTCAGCGAGTCATCCCGAAAACGGTGCCAAGATGAACGTGCCCTCCATCATGAAGTGCAAGTGCAAGACGGTGTCGTCAGAAACCCGTTCTGCCTACATGAGTGAATTTAAATGACAAGTCAAATCATCTCGTGTGTGTGTGTGGTGGTCTGGGAAAACCCTTCAGTTTTTCTGTTTCAGAAAACTTCATGCCTTCCTGACCTGAAACGTGTTTCTCTTGCATCTATCTCAACCAGATGAAAAGTTCTAGGATTTGAAAGAGTCCGTTATGGTGACCCATCACAGCTCCAGGGTCCCCGGATCAATCCTGAGCGTGGGTTACTGTCTGTTGAGTAGTTTTCTCTGGATTCTTCCCACTTCCCAAAACATGCATGTAGAGTGTTGTGTTTTTTTGCCACTATGTTAAACTGGCATGATCTTCTCAGGGGGGAAGCACACACAAAGGTAAGAGAGTAATTTTCATACCTTTTTGGTGAAAAAATATTAATGAATGTTAGCCTGAATTCATCCACAGCGACATCTGATGGGTTTTGCCAGTTCGCCACACACAAGTTCCTTAAGAGACAACCGTTCAGACAGGCGTTTAATTTTTAGCAAAGCTGTACAATGTGAAGATGGTGTGTACACACATGGCAGAGGGCACGGGAGTTGGCCTGGCGGTTTAAATAGAGAAATCAGTTGTTTGTGGTGTTGAGAGCGAGAGCCTGGCTTGGTGCAGCTTCTCTAATGTGTCCAGCTGCATGGTGAGAGCACAGGGACGTGTTCGCACCTCTCTCCCTCTCGCCAATTCGATGGAGGGACTACCTGTCACGTCAGATGGGGAATGATACAGATGGCATGCCAGATGTGTGGTCAATCGGGCTGTGAATGTGTGAGTGTTTCGATGTGTAGTGGGTAGGCTGGTTAGGAAACTCTGCCGAGTGAGTGCAATAGAAGAAAATTCTATTTATATCGATGTTTAAATGAAAATGGTACCAATCCTAGCTGGATAAGGTGCATAAGCTGTGTGTGTGTGTGTGTGAGAGAGAGACTTCTCTACAACACCCCACCCCCCAAATCCCACCACCCTGCTGCTCCACAGCTGGCCACTCCACCCTTCCCAGCTGCCACTGGGGCTCCCCCTGGCCCAGCTTCTTGGCGGAGGCAGATGATTGGTTGAACCCCTGCTGAATGAGGGCCTTGCCAACCAGCGAGTTCCTCCGTGAACCCGCTAACGCTCTCTGGGTCAGACAAAGTCACTCCTACATCGACGGCAGACTCGAAAATGGCACAAACAGTGTTGACGTGAAGAAGATGGGAGCCCAAGCCGAACCAACATGAAGGAGAATTTAAGAGCGGGTATCAGACGCCTTTGGGGAAAGGCAACGAGGCTTGTACCTGAAATATGCATTCAACTTCTGTTTGCACCTTTCATGCAGGCACGACGCAGGTTTTTCCTCACAGGCTTCCTAAAAATAAGTCGCCTTTCCCCCCTGCGTGGTGTCATCTTGGACGAGTGTCATCGCCACATTGTCTGCCACTGCTGTCATGTGCAGAGCGCTGTGACAGTCTCATTTCAGACCTTGATTATCTCATTCGATATTCTGATATATTGTTATTATAATCTCTGCCACCTCTCTGAGCTGCACTGCAAGCACGGAGGGGGAAAATGACATTGCGATCATAGCTGGAAGGCAAGATATTCTCTCTCTCTCCTCTCTCACTCTCTCGTCTCTGTGACTGGAGGTCTGCAGGGAGGAATAAGGGGTGCTTACGGGGGGGAAATGTAGCAGCCTCCACAGTTTAATTGGAGACATGTCACACTAAATAAATGGTGCAAACACAAGCAGCGGCCGGAGGCTTGAGCCGAGGGCCCAGGGGAAGCGCTTGCCATTATTGGGCTGGAGCTCCGGTGCTTCTGGGCTGTATACGGAGGTGTGCATGTGTGGGTGGAGGGTCTCCAACTACCCACGACTGTAAGCTCCTGGCTGCCAAACAACCATAGCCGCTCGACAGAATGGAGGCAAGGGTGACGCAGGCATTAGGGAAGACGACATTGGTTATTCTGGCAGTAAATGACTGACATCTTCTGTAACTGCAGAACAAAGCTGCCTGGGAATATGAATATTGGTGTTCATCTCCAATATATGAGATCCTTTCAGAATGGGGAGTATGACAGGAGAATGGTTTTCTTTAACATCGGTGACGAAACCGATGGAAGAAGGCCACTCGTTCAATCAGCAGCCATTTAACGATGATTGCAGACTAATAGATTTCACATAATTCAACAAGAACATTTTGTTGCTTTTAACATTTCCTGATCTATTTATGATGCTCTAATTAAAAATGACATTGCAGGCAACATGCAATCAATCTGGAATTAAAAATATCTTGAACATTAATCGTGTGTTGTGAATTCTGGTCAAGAATGGTCAATGTCACTGTCTTTGGCTACTGATACTACTGAGGCTACATGTCATCATGTCCCTGTTTTCAGAACAAAGACACATTGTGATCATGAAAAAGGACTTCGTGGGACCAGACCATGGAGAGGAGCGTATTCCTCCTGCCGTTTCGTAATGATTCCTGTGGAGATGTCCCTGTTCTGACCTCGACTTAAATAAACTGCATGGGTAGTTTCTGAAGCGGAAAAATGGAGGGACAGAAGCATGGATGGGTTCTGAGCCATACCTTTTAGAGGATGTAACGAGAGACAAGGGAGATGAGCATGGATTGTTCATGTGTTGTACCTTGTGGGGAGAAAAAGAAATGAGGGACATGTGCACGGCTCCGGTTAAACGGAGCAGCCTGCACTACTGCGCACTGGCCCATAGGCCACACTGCACAACTCCCAGAGAGAGAGAGACCGAACTAATCATGGAGAGAAGCTTTATTAACTGGCATCTTTGTTGGACTTGGGTAACATCTGATATGTTGGGTGAGTATTTTATGAAGATTGTTTTGATCTTATACTGTAACACCTCAACTTGGAGCCAGATTAGATTATCTGGAAAGACACACACCTGTCTATATGAGATAAGATATAACAGCTGAAAATGCATATCAGCGCAAAAATCTAACTATGAGGTTAATGGAACTACCTGCAGAGCTCAGAGACAGGATTATATCAAGGAACAGATCTGGGGAAGGCAACAAAAACAAATTCTGCTACATTGAAGGTTCCCAAGAGTGCAATGGCCTCCATAATTCTTAAATGGAAGAAATTCGGAACAACCAGGACTTTTTCTAGAGCTGGCCACCCAGCCAAACTGAGCAATCGGGGGAGAAGGGCCTTGGTAAGAGAGGTGGTCAAGAACTGAGTGGTCACTCTGGTTGAGCTCCAAAGATCATGTGTGGAGATGGAGAGACACTTGCAGAGGTCAACCATCAGTTCAACACTCCACCAATCTGGGCTTTATGGTAGAGTGGCCAGATGGGAAAGGCTCTCCTCAGTGCAAGACACATGAAAGACTGTGAGAAACAAGATTCTCTGGTTTGATGAAACAAAGATTGAACTGTTTGGCCTCAATTCCAAGCGTCATGCATCTGGAGGAAACCAGGCACCGCTCATCACCTGCGCAAAACCATCCCAGCGGTGAAGCATGGTGGTGGTAGCATCAGTATGTGGGGGGTGTTTTCAACGGTAGGGACTAGGGCACTGGTCAGTGTAGAAGGAAAGCCGAACACAGTAAAATAAACACATCTTTAATGAAAACCTGTTCTAGAGTGCTCAGGACCTCAGACTGTGCTGTTGAAAGGTAAACCTTCAGGACAATGATGTTAAGTACACAGCCAAGACAACATAAGATTGGCTTAGGGACAACTCTGTGACTGTCCTTGAGTACTCCGGACTTGAACATCTCTGGAGAGACCTGAAAATGTCTGCCGTCCGGCGGTCCCATCCAACCTGATTGAGCTTGAGAAGATCTGCAGAGAAGAATGGCAGAAAAGCCCAAATCCAGATGTGCAACGCTTGTATCATACCCTGAAAGACTTGAGACTGTAATAGCTGCTAAAGGTGCTTCAACTACGGTACTGATTTAGAGGTCAGAATACTTTTCAATGGGATACTTCAGAGTTTGTTTTCTTTTTAATAAATGTGCTTTATCATTGTGGGGTATGCAGTGTAGATTGATGTGGGGGGAAAAATATATAAAGCATTTTAAAATAAGGCTGCAACGTAACAAAATGTGGAAAAAATGAACGCACTGTATTTGATGGTTGTATGCTGCTGTAACATGAGTGCAGTTACATTAAGGAATATGTTTAGTAGTATTACTGAAAGATATCTACTCGGAGAATCTAGCTATCCTGATCCTTCACTGCATCGAATGCTTTTCAGTTTTCATTTCAGAAATGTGAATGGGATAGATGTACAGTTGCAATCAAAATGATTCGACCCCCATCGCAAATCAGGTTTAGTGTCAAAATGTACAGACTTTCAGCTGTTTGCGATGAACAAATCAAACACATGCCACTGAAATAGTTCAACACAACGAATGCTTCAAGTGGTTTCCCCAAATTCAACTGAAAATGCAACTTCAGTTTCAAAATTATTCAAGCCCTTCATAACGAGCATCTTTAGTATTTGATAGAGCACGCTTTTGCTGTTCTGACCTGCTGCAAATGAGATGCAGAGCTTCTGGCAGCGTTCCTGAGGAATCTTAGACCATTCCTCATGAGCAATGGCCTCCAGTTCAGTAATATTCTTGGGTTTGCGTGCTGCATCCGCCGCCTTCAAATCCCACCAGAGATTTTCCATGGGGTTCAAGTCAGGTGACTGTGATATCCCTGTAGAATCTTCCAGGACGACTTCTGCAACCAAGCCCTGGTGGAATTCGAGGTGTGCTTGGGATCACTGTCCTGTTGGAAGGTCCAATAACACCCAAGCTTCAGCTTCGTCACAGACGACATGAGGTTTTCTTTAGGATTCCCTGATACTTCAATGAATCTCACCTTTCACACGCTGCAGGTTTCCACTGCCAGAGGATGCAAAGCAGCCCCAGAGCATCACCGAGCCACCACCATGCTTAACTGTGGACAGTGTTCGTTCTTCATTCTTCTTCCTCCGGACAGACGGCTGATCCATCGTGCCGAAAAGTTCGAGTTTTGTTTCATCGCTCCACAGAACAGACTCCGAAAACTTCTGTGTCTTATTTACATGATTTTGAGACGACTTTTCTTGTGCTTTTGGGTCAGTAGTGGTGAACGTCTTGGAGATCTGGCATGGAAACCTTCTGCGTTTAGTACGTGCCTTACTGCGCTCACTGAAACCTCAGTGCCTGTTTCCACCAAGTCTCGCTGCAGGTCTTTTGCAGTCACTCGAGGGTTTTTCACAACCTGCGTTCTCAGAAATCTGTCTGCAGCCACTGACGGCTTCCTTTTTCTGCCCCGTGCAGGCATTTTATTTGTTTTCTGCCCCTTGCCAGTTCAGGTATTTTCATGTGTTCCAGCTCAAGCACACCTGCTGCAACTAATGAAGCCTTTGATTACTTGCATCAGGTGAGCTTGAGACGACACCTGTCGTGTGCATATTTGTACTGTTGTGAGAGATTCTATTCAGGGGGTTGAGTAATTCTGAAACTGGAGAAGTCATTATAAGTTGCATTTTCAGTTGAATTTGGGGAAAAACCACTTGCAGCGTTCGTTGTGTTGAACTATTCCAATTGCTTTTGTTTGATTTGTTCATCGCAAACAGCTGAAAGTCTATGTGTGTATATTTATATAAACTTTCATATATTCTAGATTCATTACACAAAGTGAAATCTTTCAAGCCTTTTTTGTTTGTTTTAAACTTGATTATAGATTACAGCTCATGGCAATCAAAAATCCAGTACGTCACGATATTAGTATAAAGAATTTATGATCCAGAAATGTTCATTTATGCACTCAATACTTGGTCTGGGCTCTTTTTGCACGAATTACTGCATCGATGCGGCGTGGCGTGGAGGCGATCAGCCTGTGGTACTGCTGAGCTGTTATAAAAGCCCACATCTTTGAAATAAGTTATTGTGGAATATGAACACGTGGAATAATGTTTATAACGAGTACACGAACATAAACCTGCGTTTGGAAGTACCATCAGAGCTGCTGTTATCGAAAATCATTAGGGGCTTTCCCACCAATCAGAATCAGGACTTCAACGGCTCTGAGATATAAATGATTATACAAAACGTTTCAGTCGAACAACTGCCAGAACTTCCATATGTAAGCAAGAGTAGAAGGGGTTTGTACTGATGCACAGGTGACCAGAGGTGTGCTGAACAAGGCGAGATGTGCGTTTCGAACACACTAATTAATTGGCAGTCACGCTCCTGTCTGCATGCTCTTAATCAGTCAGTGATTTTCTCCGCAGGTTTAGTCTCAAAACGCAGTCCTGAATCCTGCAGGACACGGAGCATGCAGAGAAGCTATCGATGCGACGTACAGAGTGTTCATCACTGATATTCAGCTTGAAAAATCCATAACATGCTCTCAGGCACACGTCGGGCTTCTCGCATCTGCCCGCAAACCATTTGTGTTGATTTATGTATTGCTACAGGGCTTTATACCATTTCCATTAGTAACTCATTCATAACTGGCTGCCAGACTGTTTCAACTTTATACGTATGGCTGTAGATACTTCAGGCATTAGCAACGCAGCACATTATCGAACACGAACACGAGCTACAAGAAAATATTGTGACCGTTTGAAGAGAAGAGAAAATCGCGAAGAGAAAATGAAATTCTTTGCACTTATTTTGACATAATGACTTTTATTTATCATTTTGGGGTGTTTATTTTTATTGGTTAATTGCTCAAAGTAAAAAAAGGATGAGAAATACCAGGGAGGTTTGGACCTCAATGAATGAATGGGATGGATGAGGTTTGAGAGGAGAAAATGAGGTCACTGGTCAGTTCTTACATTGTAGGGTGCCACAGGACTAAAAGCCCCCTAAGCGTGAAATCAATAGAAAGCAATAAATCCCGTTTGTGTGTTTCAGAAACCTCACTGCTCTGCAAACAGAATGTGTTCAGGGAATGTGTGCTTAAATGTTTTTTTTTTTTTTTATTGACCTTTGTAACTTCAGTCCTACATTTTCCTTAAAGATATCATTGACTACATTTACCTGGACGGCAGTAATCTAATTATGGACCTTATTCCGAATAAGATAATATTCCGATTAAGGTGTTTACATGAGTCGCTTTTAGAATACTCCTTTCATGTTCCTGTTTTACACGTTATAGAACATAATTAGATTAACGGCACACGTCATCGTCACTGCGCCACGCCGTCCGACGTCCCTCCAGAATTTCACGTATCGACATGCAGTTCGTCTTCGTTCTGGTAACGTATACGGTTTTGGGTGTTTCATTTGAAATTTTTACGAAGTACAGTTAATTATGTCGTGTTGTACGTGCAAATAGAAAGACTGCTTGAAACCTTGGGCTGCGTCCCAAACCGAGTACTTACTATATAGTAGCTGAGATGCATGTATTTCGTGTATATATAGTAGGTAAGTACGCGCTTTCGGACGCAGCCGTGCTCTCTGATTTGCCGTGTGTGTACGTGTCGCAAAATGCGGTGAAAACACTCACACGACAATAGTGTGATTAAGGTGTGTACATGTCTGTAATGCGACTAAAACAGGAATACTCCACACGTCTTAATTCCATTTGTGTTTACTTCGAGTACGACTTTAATCGGATTAAGGTCACCAATAATCTCTGTTTACGTGCTAGTTTCTTAATCGGAGTATCGTCTTAATCGGGTTCATATTGAATTATTATTGTCCGTGTAAACGTGCTGATTGAGTCTCAGGCAATTCAGAGTTGCCAGAGTAAATGTAAATGGACAAAGGCTGCTTGAGTTTTGCACACTTTATAGATTGTCCATCATTAGTTTTTTTCCTCCAGACAGACTTAATCATCACAAGATGCCACCACATCAGAAATGTACTCATCACATGCTTTTACCAGGGTACTGACCAGGGACGTTAGCTGGACTTTTAATCATCCATGGCTGAGAGCTGAATCTTGTCTAACCTACTTCTAAATACAACCCCGATTCCGAAAAAGTTGGGACAGTATGGAAAAGTGTCATTTAAAAATTCAGTTCACCCTGTACTATATTAAAAACACCAACACATTATTTGATGTTTTACTTTGTGATTTTTTATCTATTTTGGAAACTATACATTCATTTCAAAACTGATGACCGCGACACACTCCAAAAAAGTTGGCAGAGTCGACTGTTTAGCACTGTGTTAACATCAGCGTTTCTTTTAATAACACTTATTAAGCGTTTGGACGCTGAGTGAAGACTCCAGTTGGTTAAGTTTAACAAGTGGAATTTTCCCCCATTCGTCCATTATGTATTTCTTCAGGCACGGGGACTTCGTTGCCTTATTTTGCACTCCTAATGCACCACACGTTCTCGATCAGAGACAGGTCAGTACTGCAGAAGGCCATGCTAGCACCCGCACTCTGCTTACGCAACCATGCGCTTGTAATCTGGGCAGAATGTGGTTTGGCGTTGTCCTGCTCTGGATGGCAGCATATATACATATCTTTCTGCATTAATGATACCCTCACAGATGTGCAAATTACAAATGCCATGTGCACTGACACACCCCCATACCATGACAGACGCTGGCTATTGGACCTGACGCTGATAACAGCTTGGATGGTCCTTTTCCTCTTTGACCCGGAGAACATGACGGCTGCTATTTCCAAAAACTATTTGAAATGTCGACTCGTCAGACCACAAAACACGATTCCACTGTGCTACTGTCCATCTCAGATGAGACCGAGCCCAGAGAAGTTCTGCTTTGCATAGTAAAGCCTTAACTTGAATCTGTGGATGCAAGCGAATGGTGTTGATCTGCAAAGTTTTACCAAAGTATTCCTTGAGCCCATGTCCGGATATCCATTACAGACTCATGACGGTTTTTAAGCCTTGCCCTTTATGCACTGAGATTTTGACTGGATTCCTTGATTCTTTTAATTATATTGTGTACTGTAGAAGATGAAATGCTCAAAATCCTACTGATTTGTCTTTGGGGAATGTTGTTCTTAAAGTGTTGGATCATTCGCTGACGCGTCTGTTGACGCAAATTGCCGAGTCTCGACCCATCCTCGGTCTTGAAGGACTAGTTCTTTTTTTTGGAGGCTTCTCCTATACTATGATTGGACAAGTGTCTCATTTGTTTCACATCTTCCTCTTATTTAAACTTTTCACATTGGTATTAGTCCAAAATTGCCCCTGTACCAACTTTTTTGGAACATGTTGCATGCATCAATTTCAAAATAAACCTTTATCTTCAAAAAACAATACTGTTGACTAGGTAAAACATCAAATGCTTTGTTTTTATACGTGTTTTTTTTTGTCGAGATACAATGCAAAGTACATTTACAAATCATTCTCTTTTGTTTTTATTAGCATTTTCCCTACTGTCACAATTTTTTTCAGAATTGGGGTTGAAGACCGTTTCCATGCATTTTTCTTCTTGCATGCGACAGCCAATTTCTTAAAAAATTTGAAATCTGGACAAGGGTTTGGATTTGAATGACCATATAATCTACACATCTATAATCCTGCCATTCAAATGTCTCAAACCGAATATTTGTCTTAACATAAAAACATTCAGCAACTGGGACATAAACTTACCACCGTCTTAGACGTCTTACATTACAGACATACATCTGCAGTCCTCATTTCTCCCTGCATCAGGACTATGGCATGTTCACGGAGGTGAGCAGGAACCCTAGACATCTTTCTTCTAGTGTTTTTCAGAGTCAGTAGAAAGGTCTCTTTAGTGTCCTAACTTGTCCAGTGAATGACATCATGAGAGAAAAAAATTGGATTTATCATAAAACGTGCCTCAGACCGATTTAAAATATGAAACGTTTTGCCTACGTAACATGACATTAGGCTAATTTGATGCTGCTAGCTAAGGGGAGGCACAATTAAGCTATCGTTGTATGGGTTCAGCTGCTACAATGCCATGCAAAGTACATTAGTTGTCCTTACGCTCTGCTCATATCATGTTCATGTAACTTGTAACACACTTTGTTTTCAGCATGAAGTCCGTGTTTCAGTTTCAACCCCTTTACTGGTAAAATAAATAAATCAGTGTACATCCATTTTTTCCCTCACTCTAACTGACTGTGAGCTAGCATTTGGCAGAATCGAGACCTGTCAGCCAACAAGACACGAGTATTTCCTCATCTTTTCCTATAATCCCAGTCTGATTGGTCTCCTATCCGTTTTCTGATAAAAAATTAAAACACTACCTTCTTATTTACTGACTTTCAATTGTCTAGTCATAAATCACTCCAAGTAGAGAAGAAAACATCTTTGGGATTTCAGCCCGAATGCCGAGGCCAGGTTATGCCCCTGGTGCGAACTGTAACACTAACCACTCACTATTCTGCTCTAAGGTTATACTATAGCCAGAAAAATTTAAGTCGCTTGGAACCTATGCATAAAGGCAAAGAAGACCGAACACCCAAAAGCAAAGTCCAGAAAACCACTTGGCACTGTGCAAATGATTACTGCCTTTGGAAGTTTAGAAGCACTCAGCTTGACGCTGATTTCAGCAATAATCATGGAGTGTCTGATCAAAAGAGCCATCAGTTCCATATAGAGCAAAGAGGCCCTATTGAAATCAGCTACCAGGGAACTATCAACAAGAAAGGCAAACAGCTGGAGCGATGGGTGGAAGTGGCTCCCCCTAAATTATTGAGGAGCTGAGCAAGACCATCAACCATTTGCCAACTAACAAGGCACCGGGACTAGACAGCATACCATCAGACGTCATCAAGTGTGCCGAGGATGCTGGATCCCCTGTATGACCAGCTGTCAGTACTAGGTAGGAGGAGCCACGCCTTGTGACAAGATAGACTGCACTAGTCTCATAAAAAATAAACAAACAAAGGCAACAGAAGTGACTGCAGCAATTATGAAGGAATTTTGTGGTGTGTAATCAGCAAGGTATTCACCCATGAGACATGCTGTTTGCAGATGATGTGGCCTTGGTATTTCACACCGAGGAACAGCTACAGAACCTCATGGACAGCTTCTCACTGGCATGTAAAGAATGGGGAAAAATGTGATGGGCCAGGGCATCGAATAACCATCAGTAATCTCCATTAAAATATCTGCGTACTGAAGACAGGATGCGCAGATTTAGCTACCTCGGTTCAATCGTTACAGACAACTTCTCCCTGGATAGGAAAATCAACAGATGGATCAGCTGCGCAGCTGCAACCTCTGCCTGGCTAATGAAGAAAGTGTGGGAAAACAACAAGCTGACGGTCCACACCAAAGTGACAGTCTACACTGCATGCATCCTCAATATCCTTCTGTACAATACTGAGTCCTGGACTCTTCCACCTGTGGAGCCTACAACTCATCCATGACATCAGGTGGTCTGATTGGGTCCTTACCCATGCCGAACCTTCCAGCCTCTTCACACTCCTCCAACAGTATTGACTCCGATGGCTTGGCCATTTTCATCTCATGCCTGATGGGAGAATTCCGGCATCCAGCAAGAGTGCATAAGGGCATCCCCCCCATCCACTCCAAAGGTGCTTGTAAGAGATTTGAAATCGCTGTACATGGATGTTGAGTACTGGGAGGAGCTAAACAGCAGTCATACTCATGGAAGAAGTAACTGTACGAGGGTCTATGAGGAATGGCCAAGCTAAGGTACTCGGTGGAAATACAGCCAGAGGATGATGCCTAGTGGGCGGCTGTGGCGCAGTTGGTAGAGTGGGTTGTCCACTAATCGTCGGGTTGGCGGTTTGATTCCCGGCCCGGGAGACTCCACATGCCGAAGTGTCCTTGAGCAAGACACTGAACCCCAAGTTGCTCCCGATGGCAAGCTAGCGCCTTGCATGGCAGCTCTGCTACCACTGGTGTGTGAATGAGACACAGTGTAAAGCGCTTTGGATAAAAGTGCTATATAAGTGCACATTTACCATTTATTGACAGCAGCTTGTGCGGCAAAGACTGCCATTCCTTTGTGTGGCTTCACAGCCACAGCAAACATTGTCCCAGCATCACCAGATACAGTGAGACTTTCTGGTGACACCCATGTCTTTCGAGACCGATAGATGCTGAAGTCAGGTTTATTTATAAAGCACAAACCAGCTATTTCATTCACAAGGCAATTCAAGGTGCAGTAACTCAAGACTTTTGTGTCCAGCCACATCACACCACCCTGTCATTGATTATTTTCATATAACACCCTAAGAACTGCAAGAATGAGTTCAAATGAATTGACTTTTCTTTATATACACGGTTTTAGTGATGGACTTGGCAACAGAGAAAACTTCAGTGATTGCATACTGCTCTGACGTATAGAAAAAGAAGGTTGTATAATTAACTTCCTTTTTCAACCGCAATAATTCAGTGCACTGTTATGATGATGAAAATTTAACTGAAAGGCAAATACGCACTGAAAATGAGCTCTGATTGCTAATTGATTACTGTCAGCGTTTTCCACAGACACTTTATTTGATAAATGACAGCCTTACTTCGTGATTTTCACTTGCAGTTCAAAAGACTCGGTGGAGTTCATGTTTGTCTGACATTATGATTTATTTATCATTGGGCACTGGAGCCTGAAATCATCATGGAATAGTCCTTAAAATTCCAACTCCTACATTGCAGCATGTTCATTTATGATTGTCTGCAAAGTTTCACTATGAAAGTTTAAATAAATAAATAAAAAAAAAAATAAATATATATATATATATAAGTATGGAAAACTATAATTTTGGTTACGAGGCTTATTGTTATGCCAAGTATGATTTCAAGAGGAAAAAAAAAAAACATCCTCACAAAGTTTTGACTTTTCAGAACTTTCCTAATTATGGGTAATTATCTCCTGTGAGGTGACGCCTTACTTTCCATGCAGTGGCGTGTTTAAAATCTTAATGGCGCTGCACATGTAACACCCACGTCCTCAGTGTTTCACTTCTGAACACCTGTAGCCAGTTGTCTCATTACCTCCCTGTGTGTGTGTGTGTGTGTGTGTGTGTATATATATATATATATATATATATATATATATATATATATATATATATATATATATATAATATATATATATATATATATATATATATATATATATATATATATATATATATATATATATATATATATGCAGTATCTCACAAAAGCGAGTACACCCCTCACATTTCTGTAAATATTTGATTATATTTTTTCATGTGACAACACTGAAGCAGAGCATGATCAGTATGCACTATTCCAGCATGATAACGACCCCAAATACACCTCCAAGACGACCACTGCCTTGCTAAAGAAGCTGAGGGTGAAGATGATGGACTGGCCAAGCATGCCTCCAGACCTAAACCCTATTGAGCATCTGTGGGACATCCTCAAACGGAAGGTGGAGCAGCACAAGGTCTCTAACATCTACCAGCTCTGTGATGTCGTCATAGAGGAGTGGAAGAGGACTCCAGTGGCAACCTGTGAAGCTCTGGTGAACTCCATGCCCAAGAGGGTTAAGGCAGTGCTGGAAAATAATGGTGTCCACACAAAATATGGACACTTTGGGCCCAATTTGGACATTTTCACTTAGGGGTGTACTCACTTTTGTTGCCAGCGGTTTAGACATTAATGTCTGTGTGTTGAGGGAACAGCACATTTACACTGTTACACAAGCTGTACACTCACTACTTTACATTGTAGCAAAGTGTCATTTCTTCAGTGTTGTCACATGACAAGATATCATCAAATATTTACACAAATGTGAGGGGTGTACTCTCTTTTGTGAGATACTGTGTGTATATGCGTGTATGTCTAATTTTTTCTAGTTTTCTAGTCTGGTTAAAGCTCTGTTGGATAAATTTCCCATTTAAAAATTAAAAAAAAATTAAATAAGTATTCCATCTCTGCAGTTTGTGATCATTTGACAGCTGGTATTTAGACCAATTACAAACCAAATTGATTATGGTGATTAAGTCCATTTTGCTAGGCCATATGTACATAACTGACAACTTGATTAAAGCTGGATATTCACTATTTGAGAAGATCACAAGAAATCTTTGAGAGTTGAGAGCGGTGGTCTAAGAATGCATAAAGTGACATGCTCATTAGTGCCATTGTACCTAAAGACAGTCAATGGCAAAGTTTAATTAACATCTCAGTGTTAGCATTGCTACAATGCTTATCTAAAATCCACCAATAGGAAACCAGTATAGGATTGTGCCAACATTTCAGACACATGATCAAATATTTAGTTTAGGGTTTTTTTTGCTCCGTGAATGAAAATCGTTCCGAAAGAAGCCATAGCTAGATATAATGTTGCATGTTGCCATGACTGACAGCCTATAGTAAGTGTAGTAATGGGTTTAATGTATTGTACTGTTGCTAGAATTAGAATTGTATGTAGCAAGCACAGACAAGGAAAGTGATCCAAGCAGTGACCTGTACCAGTGTTGTTATGCTAAATGTTAGCGCTGGGCTGGTATAATCTGACAGAGCTCATTATCATACAGTCTCAACCAGGATTGTATTGAGATCATCTCGTACACTGTGATAAGTGATGATGTTCAAAGATGGCTGAAATTGGCTTTAAGTATCAAGGTACAGTGCGCTGCAAATGTATTAAGTCCCCCTTGAATGTCATCAGGTTTGTCTGGATTACAAACGACACTTTCACCGATTGTTCAAGTCAGTATTTTTTTTTTCAATTGCAAACCAGTATGCTGTGAAAGTAGCTACGTTGTCCAAGTCGAAATTCATTATTTGTCAGCGGATCTTAAAAATATTTGATTCAAAACTGAAAAATGCAAAGTATTCAACCTCTTCAGACTAGAACTTGGTAGAACCACCATTTGTTGGGGTAAGTTCCCACTAGCTTCGGGCACTGGGAGTACTTGTTGCTCAATCTTCATGGAAGATCTGCTTCAGGTTGGTTGAATGACACTTGTAGACCGCAGTTTTCAAATAGTGATCCTTTTGTTGTTCGACCACTCCTGTGTTGCTTTGGCCTTGTGCATGGGATCATTGTCGTGCTGAATGGTGAAGTTTCACCCAAGCTGTAGCTGTATCTCCTGGTATTTTACGTCATCCATCTGCCCAGCACGCTGCTGCTGTACCCATACTTCACTGTTGGGATGATCTTTATTGTGGAATGGATGGGCACATAGGATTTGCACTGCATACTCCTTTTGAATTTTTGCCAGAAAGCTCAATTTTATTGTGAGTGCCTTATCCCACATTTTAGCTGTTGCTTTCTGGCAAACTCCAGACGTAAAGTTTTTTTCTTCAGTAATGGCTTCTTTCTGGTCAACCTTCCATACAATCCGGTTGTAAAAAGAGAAAAACTCTTGATATTGTTGACCGGTCTACCTTCACTCCAGTAGCTCCTTCAAAGTGATTGTTGACCTCTCTGTGGCTTCCTTCGCAAGACTCTGAGGCTGAGTTTTGAAGGATGGCCTTGTCTTGTCTAGGCATGCCTAGGTGCTATGATGAAGCTTCCATTTCCTCACAATTGATCCTAGAGTGCTCACTGGGATTTCCAAACACTCGGCTATTATTTTGTAGCCTTTTCTTGTGCAAGTTTATGACTTCATCTCTAATTTCCTCAGAATGTTCCTTGGTTTAATTTTCAGAGCTTTCCTTCCGATTCACAGTCTGAGCAATGGTGCTCGAATTAATGGGGTCTTTAGCCAGAAAAGCTGAACTTAAAAAAAGGTAGAGGCCAATTGTGTTCTTGTCAGGGCAATATCTTTAATATGTGTAAAGCTGGAGCTTCCGCAGCCCAGGGAATGTATACTTATGCAAACATAATATTTTCATTCATGAAGCCAATATCATTGTTTTAAAATAAATCCTGTCATCTTTGGTAAAAGTGCCACTCTGATCAATGGCACAAACACTTTACAGCCTCCTCCAAAGATTGTTCAGGTAGCTCTCAGCTTTCAAACTGAGTGTCTTAATTGCTGTAATATGTTCTCCCTTCATTTAATCTGTCAACATTGCTGTTTTCAATGTCTCTGGCACCTGCCATGTTCTCCAGCCTCGTCTCTGGCGCAGGACTCCCCTCATCATCCTCAAATACTCTGCTCTGCCCAAGATGCACGTAGTTCAGCGTGGTCTAAATCAATGTGGCCTGGTCCACACCGGGACTAACCCCCCTCCTGCCTGCCACCTCTCACCATGCTACCGTATTAGGAAAATAATGCCATTGATCCAGCAGGACGTCAGGCTGAGCATTAAATTAGAAAAGCGGCAAGTTGGGCCCGCCAGGTTTCCCATGCTCGTTCGTTTTAGGAGAAGTGGCGATGAAGGAAGACTTTCCCGCTGCCCTAGATGATAACAGGAAGAGCACATGATGTCCCGATGGATGATGGAGACGGGGTCCTGCTCGGTCTGCGTCCATTACAGGAGCAGGATAGGGGAACGGGTCGATCAGAGGCAGAGCAGCAGGGAGAAGATGGTGTGTGTCCCAAAAACAGTGTGATCCCACTATAGCCATGCTATTGGGAGGAAGATACAGCGTTTGACTCTGACGACACGGACAGATGAAGAGCTGAGATGGATTGATTAAGAGATATTGGAAGAAATTTAATGAAGCAAAATTTAATTTAAAAATTTAAAACAACGTCTTTCGACCAAAGTCTTTACTGAGAATATCGATTAGATAGAAACACTGAGTATTTTATACACTACATATCAATTATGTTGTTGTTGTTGTTGTTGTTCAGAGTGCTCATCCTGTCCTGTATTAAAACTGAGCAGGAGAGCTGCATGATGGCCCACTTCTCCGCGTCCTTGAGAGGCGTATGTCAGCGCCAGGGGCTGGTAACTTGTGTGCGCGCGTGTGTGTGAGGGTCCTGTGGAGCTCAGCATGTGCTCTGTGCCCGAGTTCGCTCCACCCAGACGCTCGTCCCCTACCCGCTTCTGGAGAAGAGCCAGGATCTGGAGGGACTGCTGTCACAAGAGGGAGGGAGAGGGAGCGTGTTAAGGTTGAAGAGGACTTCCGAGAGTGTAATGTCTTCAGAAAGCTGTGCTAAATGCATCGAGGCTACATACATATGCCATATACAATGATGTTTCAGTAATAGAATTATAAATAATTGCTGCGACTCTTAAGCGTAACCATCATTCTTGCCACCTGAACGCTCTCCCGAGAACCAAATTCCTGCCATGAACACATCAGAGGAAGCATTTTATCTCGTACGTGTGTGTTGTCCGTAATCTCCGTCGTGCCCTGCACAGTTCCAACTCGCTCTCAGTGTGCCGTTTGTGTGTTTGCTATAATTGGTATGGATATTCGCCAAGAGCGAAGATAAAGATCCATCTGAGATCCTTTTGTCCTTGAATGGCGCAATGTGGGAATTCGCTAGCCCTTTTCCCTCCTTTATTCCGTAGCTCAGCGTGGGGAATTGGTGGGATGAGACGCTATTCCCTAAATAGCCCGTGGCAAAAGGTAGCCTGATTAGCATGCTGTCTGCTAGGCATTCCTCCAGGCCACGAGCGCTAGCTATCACTTACTAACTATTTGTATTTATAGTTGTGTGTGTGTGTGTGTGGTGTTATAATTAGAATGAGCACAGGAAGCGTGTTTGCTTTTGATCAGCTGCCAGCCTCGCGCAGTGCCGCCGTGCCACAGCCCTCACTGCTCCCAGTGGATCATGGAAAACAGCAAGGACTGTTCTAGAAAGAGCCTGAGAGCATTGCACTTGCTCAAGGTCGAACAACAGAATGGAAGGGGTGATATCACGGACCGAAACTATATCAAATAAAAATGGAGGTGAAATTTTTTTATTGATTTTTATTTTTATCAATAATAAGTAACCAGATTCTATAGTAACAATTTCCACAGGGACTTGTATGCACGATGTGCCACAAAAAAAAGTGCTGCTATTTAACAAAGACGTATTGATTTGGAGAAGCTTTTTGTATGGAGATTTTACACACTTTTGGAAGGAGTCTCCAGTGTTATAACGTTTTATTTTTTTCCCCACAGGAAAGACTTCAGGACCTTGAAAAGAAATCGACTCAGCTGGGATTATAGGCCATGAATCTGCACAACATAGCTCATAACATTGAAATGGCCAAAAAAAAAAAAAAAACCTATATTTGGCGACATTATTTAAAAATAATAAGAGTTAAAGTTGTGGTCGGAAGTTTACGTACACTCATCATGGACATGAATGTCCTGGCAATATTGAGCTTCCAATAATTTCTTTGAACGTTTCATTTTCTGAGATAGAATGACTACAACATTCACCTTTAATAAATAAATGAAAAAACAGGAATTTGGTTCAAATGTTCTTTCTGTCATCAACACACGACCAAAATTATACATACAAGGTCAAAAATATACATACAAACACTTAGATTATTAATTCAGTAGTGGTGAAAGTTGGAAAATGTCCTGTAATTTGCCAAGACCAAGGCCTCTTAACTCCTGTTAATGATCAGGATTGACTACAGCTGGCAGCTTCTCTGTGCCAACATATAAAGAGTTTGTTTGACAGCACTCATTGGATTGACCAACACTCTGTACTATGAGAAAGCCCAAGGAGCACAGTGCAGATCTGAATAAAGGGCATGGTGGATTTGCACAAGTCAGGATTGTCTCTTGGAGCCATTTCTAAACAATTGCAGATTCCATGATCATCAGTTCAAACAATTGCATGTAAGTACCAGTTACTGGGAAGTGTAGCCACTTTGCCAAGGTCTGGAAGAAGATCCAAATTGTCATCCTCAGCTGAGAGGAAATTGGTTCAGATGGTCAGGAAAAACCCAGGAACCACCAAGGCACAGGATGCCATGAACTGGAAGCTGCTCTAACATCAGTGTCACTGGCTACAGTCGAGCGAGTTTTACATCACCATGAACTCAAAAGCTGCCATCCGAGAAAGAAGCCCCTGCTCCAAAATCGACACCTTCAAGCCTGTGTAAAGTTTCTGGCTGACCATTATAAACAAAGAAAACGCCTTCTGGAGGAAAGTTTGATGGTCAGATGAGACGAAGATTGAGTTGTTTGTCCAATGTACAATGACCAGAGGTATGTTTGGAGGAGTAAAGGTGCAGAACACTGTACCAACCATTGTGCTCTGGGGCTGTTTTGCTGCCAGTGGAACTGGTACACTGCTCAAAGTGGATGGAATAATGAAGAAAGAGGACTACCTTAGAATTATTCAGACTAATCTCAAACCATCAGCCAGACGCTTGGACACAATTGGATGTTCCAACAGGACAATGACCCCAAACACACATCAAAGCTCTTTGTGGAATGGATAAAGCAGGCTAACATTAAGCTTTTGGAATGGTTTTCCCAAAATCCTGATCTTAATCCTATTGAAAATTTGTGGACTGTGCTTAAGAGTCGAGTCAGGGCCAAGAAACCGAGAAATGTCATTGAACTTTACCAATTCTGCCAAGAAGAGTGGACAAATATCCAAGCGGAATTCTGCCAGAAGCTAGTGGATGGCTACAAAAAGCGTCCTCTCAAGGTGAAACTTGCTAAGGGCCATTCAACTAAATATTAGGTGGGCCGTGTGTATATTTTTGACCCCGTATGTATAATTTCAACCTAGTGTCGACTACAGAAAACCATTACAATTAAAACTTTTAAATTGAAGCAAATTCTTGTTTGTTTGTTTATTTATTAAAGATGTATGTTGTACAGTCATTCTACGCCAGAAAAAAAGAAAAGTTACAAAGAAACTATTGTAAGCCCAATATTGCGATGACATTCATGTGCATGATGAGTGTATGTAAACTTCCGACCACAAGGCACTGTATACATTGGGATGCAACATCATGTCTGAAGGATTACAATGTGTTATATAGAAATACCTGGGTTCTGTATTACTGTAAGTACATTATACATACCCACCTGGATGTAAAACATTATGGCTACCGAGCCTTGAGACTGCTCACGTTTAAACACACATCCGCTTCCTGTCCATCAAACTACACATCTCCTATCTACCAGAGTGATGTGCTGAATAGTTCATGATGCTGCAGGATGTAATATTTAGCCAAGTACAACAGCAGCATCCTCGAGATCCTTCACCGTTCCTGTTCCCCGCTTGCAAAGGTACGTTTTTTTAGCCGTGTCATTTTTCATGTGCCTAGACATCAGTGACGAGCACTGAGTAGGGATTTAACCTGCACGCCGAGCAGCCAGACTTCGTTCCTTTCCCCCACTAGACATCTGTGTACATTCCTACACGTGGAAATGAGAGATGTGCTCTAATGATGTCTGGCTGTGGCTGTGTGCTTTCCATTTCTCTTCATCAAGTGCTTGGCATTCTGCTTGCTCAGCACTTTATCGGGAATAAGGGGGAGGGGTGTAAACTCTTGGGGGAATCATAAGAGTTTGATGTGGTCTCACTGCCAAAATGTCAACGATGCTGGGGAAGATGGCGGGGGAGGGGGACCTCCTTGGCTCAATATTTAAGTAAGCTCTCCAGGGTTGAATATATGTATTTTTTTTAAAGCTGCATTGGTCCACGAATTTATATTTTAATACGCAAGTCTTCAGCGTGACAGTTTGGAGATGTGCTGCAAACAGTCCACAGGACATTAAGCAGGAAAATTGAGTCACCGATGAATAAGCAGTTTTGTAGTTCACCTCATAATTTTCAGAAGGAGTCTGTGTTCGAACTATCTAATGAATCTCTGATGCATGTTGAGAGTATTTCCACTGCAAGAACTTTTTAAGAACTTTAGTTAGAACCATAGACTTCAGGAACAATTCCTCTGGAGGAGTCACGTTCAATTTTAGCTTCTGGGCTGTAGCTCCAACACCCTTTCAGGGGCTGGTCATGATAGTAGATATGAGTCTAAAAAGATTTAGCTCCAAAAGTATTGGAACAGCACGGCCAATTCTTTGGTTTTTGCTCTACACTGGAGATGTTTGGATTTGAGATCAAACAGGAGACAATAGATCAAAATTTCAGCTTTCATTTCCTGATATTTACATCTAGATGTGTAAACAACTTGGAACATGGCACCTTTAGTGGCAGACCACCCAATTTCGAAATGAGCAAAAGTATAGGAACATATTTACATTTGTGGCATTTGGCTGACGTCCTTATCCAGAGCGACTTACATTTATCTCATTTATACATCTGAGGGTTAAGGGCCTTGCCCAAGGGAAGCTTGGCGGTGCTGGGGTTTGAACTCATGGCCACCTGATTTTTTTTCTGATATTTAGTTGCATCTCCCTTGCTTGAAATACCTGCATGAAACCAGCCACCCACAAAAAATATATATATTTGTGATGCTTTTCCTGGTTTTTTACTGAAGTCTCTTTTAGTTGTTTTCTCTTTCGAGGATTTCTCCCGTCATTCTCCTCTTCAGGAGGTGAAATGCATGTGCAATTAAGTTAAGGTCTGGTGATAGACAGTCTGAAACCTTCCACTTTTTCCCCCTGATGAAGTCCTTTGTTGAGTTGGGGGTGCGTTTTTTGATTTCTTTATCATGCATGATAAAGTTCCTCCCAATTAGATTGGGTGAATTTCTCTGTAAATTGGAAGACAGGTTGTTTCTGTAGACTTCAGAATTCATTCTGCTGCTACCATCATTCTGCACCCACCCATCCACCTACCCATCTATCCATCCATCCATCCATCCATCCATCCATCCATCTCTAACCCTAGAGCAGAGGTTTTGCCTTTTAGAAAAGTTTTCCCTTTTATTAACTCTCCAAACTATCCAAAGAAGGCCCCCTTATTTCATAATTTTGGACACCATGTTAGATTCCCTTCCAGTCCATCTTTATTGTTAACACAGTAAGTAAAACTATCAGTTTCCATCACATTTCCATCACATCTGTGGCACAAACCAACATCTATCAGTTAAAACGTAATTTAGGAAACCAAATATTTGTTCTTTTGTTCGCTCTAAAGAAATGCCCTCATTAGCGCCCTCATTTTTCCATATTGGAAGAACTTTTATAGGGCTACTAAAATCAGTCTATAACACTTAAAAAAAAAAAAAAAAAAAAAATATATATATATATATATATATATATATATATATATATATATATATATATATATATATATATATATATATATATATGTGTGTGTGTGTGTGTGTGTGTGTGTGTGTGTGTGTGTATTTTTAAAGGGGAAAAAAACTCACTAAAGTTCATTTATTTGAAATAGAATTGGAAAAAATTGTTCTTAGTGTATAAGAACAATTTTACACACATAGAATACAGCAAAAGATACGTAATAGTGTATATAAAATAGCAGAGATCCAAAATCTCCTGCCAATTTCAAGCTCCTAATGGGTCCTCAGTGTGTTTCATAATGGCGAGCAACGCAACGCTATCTAACGGCGCCCAGTGGTTGATTTCCATTGTTAGCTTAATGGCATTAATATCACGGTGCAGACTTAGCGCTCACATTAATGATGATGGAATCCTCGTTAATCTATCATCCCACACTGCAAGCTGCCCCGGACGAGAGAACGCATCACTCGAGGATTGCCATGATGAGTTCTTTCCACCTGGGCACTGCAAACACCTGCCAAAATATTGGCAATTAGAGGCTAATTAGTTGCGAATGTTTTCTGAGTAAAAAGCAAAGGAGCGTTTTTTTTTGTTTTGTTTTTTTTCTCCCTGTGCCCGCATGCTGTCTGCTGCTATTGCGCCCCTCAGGTGCTTCTCATCCTTAGAACAGAACCAGTGCTCCGGATCAACATATGCAAATGATTTATTAATTACTCTTCAACATAATGGCCACATTTCAGACATCGAGGCCCATCCTGCCTCATCACGCACCCTCTTGGAACCAGACCCGAGCTGCAAAAGCCTGTGTGTGCACTTTTTCTTAGATATTTCATTAAAAATAAATAAATAAATGTTAAAAAAAAAAAAAATCATCAAATAATGCCAACCAAAATGGACTTATTCATTAACACATTCATACGCAAAGCAGTTAGCGGTACCACCTTATCCCTCAGCAATTTGTCAATGTAGACAATTAAAAAAATCAAAATAAATTATTAAAGAGTATTTTTTTTTTTTTACGCATTAATAGTTGCATTTAATGGTGTGGAACTTCCATGAAACAAGTTAGTTCATGTTATCACTTGTTCATGTTATAGCAGCTACAAACCCTTGCCAGCCTCTCATTGTTTCTCTCTCTTAAAGTTTGTCCAAGAAACCCAAAAGGCTTCGTTCCAATGTAGGAAAACGTACTTACAGCTTAACCTCGGATTGCTACAAAGCGTGGAAACGTTCTTAAATAAACATCTTGACGTGTTTTTATTATGGTTCTAGTCCTATCTCAGGCCCCTGTTCGCTCATCGGTGTATTTACCTCACTGTGTTCACCTGTTCCGTGTTCCACACTAGCTTCCCTGTTTACACCCAGTCATGTTATAAGTACCCTTCTGAAACCTTCAGTCCAAGCCTTCTTTCCATAGTGCCTTATTTTATAGTTCTGTGTTACCTCGTTTTTGACCTGCATGTGATTTATTATTTTTTTTACCTGTCTATTGCACCTCAATATAAAGTTTAATCATGATTTCCCCCCTCCCCTAATAAAGCAGCATAAGTTTTCAAATTTGCCTTCACTCAGCACACATTACACACATGTTAAAACCAACGGAACGTTCATCTTGTCACCTCTTCCGCACGATGCTACACCGTAAAGTTCATTTAACTCAAAAAATTTGAGGAAGCTTAATTACCTCAAAAAATTTTTACGTCGATAAATCAATTTCTTTCAGCCGAACACTTAAATATACCACAAACTTAACTTAAACTTTGTCATTTAAAACGAATTTTTATTATATTTTAAGTGTCTTTGGCTTAAAGAAATTGATTTATCAACTTTTTGAGGTAATTAGTTTCCTCACTTTTTTTTTTTTTTTTGAATTTTTGTAGATGCAAACGCACTTTGTTTTTGTCACAAGTAAACAATTAAAACGCATCTCCTGAAGATTTCAGTCTAGCGTTCACATTTCATCTCGATACTCTAAATAAAAATAAAAAGATCTCTGAATTCAGTGAACTCTAGAAAGGTCAGAACTGCTCCAAGTGGAAGCTCTAGAGAAACTGTTCTACAAAAAAAATCACAAGCATCACGGGTTCAGTAAAAAAAACAGGAGTTCTTAGCAGGAGAAGTTTACGTCGTACTTCTAATTGGCTCGCTCCTTTTTAGTAAATGCAGAGCTAATTTTTGAACAGTAACGACACTGTTTCTTCAATCTGTTAATTGTTGTATTTCGGAATGCGACAGCCAACCTCAAAATGCTGAAGTGCAATCCGAGTTCGTGAGCTGTGAATCCCAATCTGGACATGTTTAAAAGACAACCTGCGCGCACATTTACATTCATACAGTACGCATGCATGGAAGTGTCAACACAGTAAGCCTTGCTTTGGAACATAAATCACAGATGAACACTTTTCTGACATTTTTCTGTCTCTGACGTGTAAGTCACACTTAGCTGACATGGAAAATGAGATGACACCTCAGTTTAACAGGGGGGTACCGTGCAAGACAATGATTGAAAACATTATACATGAATAAAACAACTTTTATGTTCATGGAAAAAGCTTAATGTTCTCATGAAGTTTGGTGTGTTTCACCTTCAGGCTAGAAGACTCCGATAGTGTATTTAATTTTTTCCGATGTAGAGAGGGTGCACAAACATTTTATACACTATAAGAGATGGATATCGTTTTTGTTCATGTTAATTTACCTCGTGTGTCTGTTTGAAGGGACTCCCCCAACGTGTGTGTGTGTTGGAGAAGCTTTTTCTCCCAGATGGGACTCGTACCAGTGTTGTACCACTCCATCATCAGCTGCTACACTGCCCTGTGCCCTGAGTTAATTATAGGTTTGTTTCTGAACATGTAGAACCCATTATGCAACACTAAATTAATCTAATGATGCAGTAATAAAACGAAAACACACACACACACACACACACACACACACACACACATATATATACCCAGAACCATTCGCCATACATAACAGATTCACTCATTACATGTTTGTGATGCCATGTCCCATTTGCATGGGTTATTAAAGTGGACTAATGGCACTGCGCCCCGGCGCTTCCAAGTTTAATGGTCAATCATTAGTGCTCATCGCCAAGCGTTGCCGGAACAGTTCAGGTCAGTTGGATAGCTTACTAATGAGAGATTGTAGATAGCAAACTGATGAAATCAGAAATAAATTTCCACGCCACAGCGTTATCTCTGACTGTTACAAAACCCCGACACTGGAGACTCCTTCCAAAAATGGTACATAAAAAGAAGCAGAATCACGAATTCAACAGCTCTGTGGGGTATACAGTGGTGCTCAAAAGTTTGTGAACCCTTGAGTTTTCTATGTATCTGCATAAATATGACCTAAAACAAGTCCTAATGGATTATAAAGGGAACCCAATTAAACAAAGGAGACAAAAATATGATACTTGGTCATTTTGTTTATTGAGGAAAATGATCCAATATTACATATCTGTGAGTGGCAAAAGTATGTGAACCTTTAGGATTAGCAGTTAAATTGAAGGTGATATTGGAGGCAGGTGTTTTCAGTCAGGTGTGAGGGAGCGTTCTGTTTTAATTAAAGAACACGAACTTATCTTCACAACACATGTTTGATCGTTGAGATTTCTTTTTCCTCAGAAAAAGTGTTGTTGATGCTCATCAGGCTGGAAAAGGTTACGAAACAGTCTCTAAAGAGTTTGGACTCCACCGATCCACAGTCAGACAGATTGTGTACAAATGGAGGAAACTCAAGACCATTGTTACCCTCCCCAAGAGTGAAGACCAACAAAGATCACTCCAAGAGCGAGACGTGTAATAGTCCACAAGGCCACAAAGGAACACAGGGTAACTTCTAAGCAACTAAAGACCTCTGTCACATCGGCTAATGTTAATGTTCATGAGTCCACCATCAGGAGAACACTGAACAACAATGGTGTGCATGACAGGGTTACAAGAAGAAAATTACTGCTCTCCAAAAATACTTTTTTTGACTCTACCCTTCTGATGTTTGCTAAAGCTCACGTGGACAAGCCAGACGGCTATTGGTAAAATATTTTGTGAATAGCTGAGACCAAAATAGAATTTTTGGTTTCAATAAGAAAGGCTACATTATCCCATAGCCCTTATCCCATCTGTAAAAACATGGTGGTGGTAGTATCGTGGTTTGGGCCTGTTTTGCTGCATCTTGGCCACAGGAAAACTTGCCATCATCAATGGAACAATGACTTCTGAATTATACCAGTGAATGTCAGGATTTAGTTACAGTTTTTGCTGCACAAGGGGCTCACACCAGATACTAAAAACAACGGTTCACATACCTTTGCCACTCGCAGATATGTAATACTGGATCATTTTCCTAAATAAGTAAATGACCAAGTATAATATTTTCGTCTTGATTGTTTGACCAGGTTCTCGTTGTCTACTTGTAGGACTTGTGTGAAAATCTGATGATGTTTCAGGTCATATTTATGCAGATATATCTCATTCTAAAGGATTCGGAATCTTTTAAGCACCACTATATGTCATATATGTGTATGGGTTATGCTTTATGCTGTACATTATTGCATGCATACTAAATAATCTTTAGGAGCTGAAGTGTCAAGTGTATGTCTATGCACATTGATGGTAGTTGAATTTCTACCATTATGGTAGTTGAATTTCTACCATTTGTCCTGTAGGTCCAGAGGCATGTTTGAAGCCCCACATCATGTATGCAGACATAACAGTCAACATGCCAGCATCTCTTCTTCCATTGCCAGATGTCACCTTCTTAGATGCTTGGGTGTCTGTTTGAAACTGAGAACTGGGAGAAGGACCTGATTCTATCAAGCCATGTTGTCTTGTGGGACTCCCTCGGCTATGCATTTGTTACATAGTCGAGTTAGTGTGAAAAACATTTATTACTTATTTTTTTTAGATATGCACATAAAAGAAAAGTCTACACAACCACTACCTATGCTGGTGTATACATCGGTAACTAATATTCAAGTGTTTGGTGATATACTGATCCCAGCAGGATACATAAAAAAAAACTGTCCTAATCCTCATCAAGTTGTCCAGTTTGTGTGCAAGGCCCATGATCAGGTAGAGCAGAAAGGCTTGCAGACGAAACTGGAAACACAGCATTGAGTTGTGATACAGAAGAACAGGACAAAATGTGGGCTTGTAATGTATCGATGTTGCTCCAAATGCTGTATTGTGACTTTCAGTGCAAGCAAACAAGCCTTTATAGAGTTTCATAATGTCCATTATGGCAGACAATGTACAAAATTAACTGAATTTGCGTGGCCATGCTAGGAAAGTAGCAGGCCTTAAACACTATGTAAGAATCCTGGTGATGCTGGTCATCTTAAGGTTCTTGGGAAATTGTTCCAGAATTCTAAGAAAATTGCTTCCATTAGTCACAAGAGACATTGAACGTGACTCTAAACCAGGCCAACCCTCAGCAGTTATTGATTATCTATCCATCAATGTAAGCAGTCATAGAAAGGTGAAAGGTGACCCACCTGGTCTACACTGACTGTCCAAACAATGCACTTGGTCAACATTTTTAGCATCTTGACATGGCAACAGATCTTTGCCCACTTTCATGAAGTCATGTCAAATATGTGGCGGCTCCACCCCCAGTGTCAACAATTTGCAATGGCCATTGAACAATTGTCTTTTTTATAAAAGCATCAGCCAATGAGAAAATGTAAAGGCAATGTAATGTAGACTGCAATTTAGTTTAATGCCCTTTGATTGATATCTGGTAAACTTATATCTCTCTAGGTTAGGAAATTGGACAGCAGACATTTTGAACTAATCTAGATTCAGCAGTTGGTGGGCAGACCACAGCTCTGAATCTTCATAGAAATCACAAAGACCAGTAGTGTACAGTCAACAGATGCTGGGAATGGTAGACACTTTTAGTAAAAAATTGGAGGACCGAAGTTTTAAGGCTGAACAACTCTCATGGTCAATGAGTTGCACTGGGCTTCTTCTGAGCAGAGTGGAATCACTGGCTGAAGAAGGCCATAGCACATAGTCATGAGCACAATAGGTGAATCCAGGCACGGATGTGCTAGCAAAGCTAGATTGGTATCAGAAAGTTCCTTGATCATGTTCTCTGACCAATTGACCAAGTATTTGTAATCCTTGGCTCTGAGAGCTCCATAGAGTCCAGAAGGAGGTAGATTTTCTCTCAGGAAAGAGCTCACAACAAGTACACAATCAATGTAGACAGGAAGAAAATGAAGGACTAGAATAAAGATCAAGTTCTCATGTTCTTAAGACCAAATTGCATTTAAAAAAATAGAGTGTGGATACAGTATGATTTAAAAAAAATAAGGGGGGTAATGTCTCTCGTCTTAAAATCATTCTTAAAGTGGTGCCCGGTGGTGAGGTCCATAGTTTGAAAAATTCTTTGTGCCCAGAAAAATTGGCCTGGAAAGTCTTGCATGGCATCAATGGGATGGGAGGAATGGAGGGGTCATACAAGGCTATTTGAGCAAATGACTATGCCAAGCTTTCCCGTGTTGGAAAACTCAGAGCTCATGGTGATAAGCTTCTCTGAGATGCATGTCGTGGTCCACCCCATGGTGTGGTGAAAAAAAAAGTCAAGCAAAGTCTCCAAGCAGCCAGGTGAACTCTCAAGCAGCAGCAGGTGCTCTAGAAAGTGGTGCCATGGGAAAGCCATAGTATGTACAGGAAAAATACACATAGTTCCACCATAGATGTTCCACCATAGATGCTTTTCATACATTTGTATCTTGTTGCCATTGATGACCTCAAGCAGATTGCTACTGCACTCCCCCTGAACATTCATTGATGATGCAGACAATACACTCACCTCCTTGCCTGCGCTTCAAAGTAAATGTCACCTTTAGTGGAAGGTTTTTGAGCAGATGTACTGCACCAGCTGCTGTGGAACCGCAGAGTGATGTGACCATTTAGTCATGTCATTAGTGCTGATTTATCACAGTTTGAACCATACAGCTTGTTTCTCTCAAAGCTCTGGTTACTTCAAAGCTACCGTGATGGTCAAGATGTCAAAGCAAAAACTCTGGAATCATAGAGTGTTGGAGAGTGGAGGTTATGGAGAGATTCATGTGTGCAAGCTGTTTTGTATCTGTGCAAGAACATAAAAGTTCATGTGCTAAACTTGCGTGTACAACCTTAAACTACGCCGGGTATGAATTATGCAACCCATGCCAGTATATCCACCTTCGAAGCCCTCACACTCTGCCTTTCTCCTTTCCTACATGCTTCCTGTAGGCTTTCACTCCATGTCACACTACTGTTTCGTTCCCTCTGCTTTTTTCTGTCTTTTAATTTCTGTGATATAGCTGGTGTGTGTTTCCTCCATATTTCCTATGGGAAATTAAAACCTGGATTATGGATCTCTGGAGGATTTGACTAGAGATGAGATTCGTACAGGACGAGGAGCACTGGAGCATTAGGTGGGAGCGTCGGAGGTGTGTGAAGTTATGCATTTGCTTAGTTGACTTTAAAGCGATCTGCTGAAACATAACCTTTAATTCCTGTGGTTAAAATCTTTGACAAGCTTGTACAGCTTTATGGCTACAGCTGGTCCTCAAGAGCAGTGATGGATAAAGCTCAGTCGCTGCTGCTTGAGGAAACGTCCGGACATAACCGGAAGTCTAGACAAACGTTTCCCACTGATTTCAACCAACAGAGAGCGTTTGTACAGATTTTCCTACTTTAGATTCGAGTATTGACCAGAAATATGCGTAATGTTGCGTAAAAGTACAAATCGATTCGAAGGGTGCGTCCAAAAAGGGGGGAAAGCCCAGATGTTTGAAAATGTTTTTGAGGTTTGGACCAGTGTAAACAGAGAAAATAACGGCGTATGTGATGCACAAAATGTTTTAAACTAGTTATTTACAGTGTATATATTTATTTACTTATGTTCTATGCATAGTTATTTTACAATTTCAGCATCTTTGTAGCAAAAGTTTGTTCATATTTTTCTGTTGCCATATTTCTGACCAATGAATGGTACATTTTTATGAGTGTTTTCATTCCTACATGTCCCTGAATCACTGTTGTTGTTGTTGTTTTTAAGTTCTTATTCTAATTTTTTTCTTTTTCAGTTAATTAATTAAAGCAAACAAACCATAATTTCAGCTTGATGTGGACTAATAGCTGTAAAAGCATCCTAAATAAGTTTCCTCGGCTGTAATTTCTTTTAGTATGCCAAATATGAGTATGTCTAAAAGCCAAATTGTAGCATACTAAATGTCGAATCAGTGTGCTGTGCTGAAAATGAATAAATGGAGACTTAAAGCAAGCCATTACACGTCCAGTGTGTGTTGGAGTGCCACCAGTTTGATCTCTGAGTGCAACAGTGCAGATGAATCACCTCCAGACATGACTACAGTCCTGGAGACGCCCGTAATCCAGGCTAAGTGCAGCCTAATGTCATTTCATTAGCTTAATGAAATCAAGGGTCACTGCAGATTTCCGTCAGCACTTTTCTGCTTTTACTTCCTGCAATCTCTGCTGGATGGATCACACTCAGCTGGCACGGAACCGAGTTGCAGTGCTGATATCAAATGAGACGGGTGCTTTCGATGGTTTTTTTTTTTTTTTTTTTTTTTAAACGCGACAGCCCGGGTGGCATGATGAGAAAATATAACAGTAAAAATCATGCTTGTTTAAGAGTTTGAGCGTGCTTTATGTCAACACAAGAAGCCTTTATTAAAACTAATTCATAAATAAATACATAAAAATTCAAAAGTAGAAATAAATCAAGTAAAAATAATACAAAAAATACCTCAAGAAAAAAAAAAGATTAAAATAGTAATAGATATTAATGCAAAATTTATAATAAGCAAAGAATGAAAAAAAAAATAATAAAACGCATTATTAAATATATAAATAAAAAAATAATAATATCAAGCATAAAATCAAAAGAAAAGCAAAATAAAAATGTGGTATTTTGCTCGGCATTTTTTTAATTTGCATCTTGTTAATAGAGGATAAAGTGTTCCTCAAAGAATCGTCTAAAACAGTCTCATGAACAGTTTTTATGTTAACGACTGGCCCAAACGATCTGTTGTGGATGTGATAAAGTCTCCAGATGTCAAGAACTTCAAACAACATTGATTGAGATGCGTGTGTGTGATAGAGAGCGAGATAGGCTGAGAAGGGGCGATGCCGGATGTCGTCTGGCGAGCAGAACTCCTTTTGGAAATTGGGAATTGGAGAGAGAAGTAGGTCAGTGTCCAGAGCTGCGAAGCCTTTGGTCCCTGAGTCTCTCATGTCAGCTGTCTTGACAGCAGGGATGGGATCAGGATGGGGAAAGCTCCTCTCCTCCTCTCCTCTCCTCTCCTCTCTCTCCACCTCGCTGTCCCGCCCTCCCCTCTGAAGAATACTCGGCCCTTGACAGGAGTTTTGTGAAAGAGGTCATGTGACTTGGGAAAAAGCTCATTTTCCTGCCTCTGTGAACTGAGGACCTTCAGTACCGCAGCTCTTTTATAGGTTTATGACTGAACTGACACGGGATATCGATCAGATGATACTCGGTTATATTATATATCGAATACTGCCTTTCTTTATGAGTAAAGTCTTCTATAGTGTAAGCATTAAGCTCAAAAGGAGAAGAAGAAGAAGAAGAAGGAAAAAAAGGAGAAGAATCTGATTTGTCACGGCAAATGGTTTAATCCTGGATCTCATCAAAAAGCACAGCGAGGCAGAAAACACATTTTAATGATGTGCTGATAAATAAATAAGCTTTAGGTGGAACCGGAAAATTCAAATGGAATTTAAGATCAAAGGCGTAAATAGAAAGAAAAAAAAAATTCCTTCCTGCTTAAATTGAAGCTCAAGAAGTTTGCTGTAATTATGAAGAAAATAAGCATGCTAACTTCGTTAACTTCTTCTCTTTAAAACTTCATTGTTTTAACATGGCATAAATATGGCATATTTTCTATAACTATAAACTATGGGGGGCATGGTGGCTTCACCTTCACCTCAAACTTCCAGGGTCGGGGGTTCGATTCCTGTTTCCGCCCTGTGTAGTGCATGTTCTCCCCGTGCTGCGGGGGTTTCCTCCGGGTACTCCGGTTTCCTCCCCCAGTCCAAAGACATGCATGGTAGGCTGATGGGCGTGTCCATAGTTTATGAATGTGTATGCGATTGTGCCCTGCGATGGATTGGCACCCCATCCAGGATGCACCCCGATGCACCCTCAAATAAGCTCCAGGACCCTGTTGGATAAGCAGTACAGAAAATGGATGGGTAAAATGCGGGGTCCAATAGTTTTCATAACTATGACTAAGCACAAATTCGAACAATCAGCCAGTCATGTAGCAGCAATGTAGTGCAATCTATAAAATCATGCAGCTGCAGGTCAAGAGCTTGATTTCATCTTCACATCGAACACTAGAATGGGGGGAAATATGCTATGGCCTTCACACTCAACAGCTGTGGGGGATTGTGGAGCGACGTTTTAGACAGCGCTCTAATCGTCAACCCATCAACCATCATCATCAGAACACCAACTGAGGGAAGATCTTTCAGAAGAATGGTCTTCATTATCCATCCATCAGTACATATGTATCAGGTCCGTGTTGTATTTTCACACTGTATCATTGTCACACGGTAATAAAACCAGTATAACACTTAATGTAACGTGCTCAGGTGCACCGTTAATTAACACCGTAAGAAACACCAGGCACACATTTAACCCCTACTCGTTTCTCACAGAACAGAAGCAGCGCTAATTAATGACTATTTGCTGTCCTCTTTTCTGCTTAGCACATTAATACCTGCTCAGTATTGATGCCTGGTTGTTGTTGTTTTTTTTTGCATTTAAACATTGAAGTTGAAGTGCTTAGAAGAATTTACTAAAATAATAGCCAGAAAAAGACATAATGAAAAAATCCCATCACCTCCCATTAGATCAAGCAATATTCCACAACTTTTTTTATTGTATTAGACAACTCAACCTCTGAGAAATGTTTCCTCTTTTTATATATATATATATATTTTTTATATATTTTTGTATATATGTGTGTAGTATATATATAAATAAATATATATATATATATATATATATATATATATATATATATATATATATATATATATATATATATATACACACACACATATATATATATATATATATATACACACACACACACACACAAATATATATATATATATATATATATATATATATATATATATATATATATATATATATATACACACACACACACACACACACACACACACACACACACACATATATATATAAGTGCTCCCAGATGAAGATTTTGTTTTCTTTTTGCTTATTTCTCATAGTGTGGTGATAATTAAAGTAGTACAAGACTATTTCATGTTATTTAACGTATTCCTAGGAATATATTACTGAATTTCAGTAGTTTTCAGTAGTAGATCCAGACCCTTTCTGCCTCTGGATGGAGCTCAAATCTTCTCTAATTCCGGACTACTGGGACTGCGGCTGCACCTAAGACCTTACGGACTTCATATAAATCCATTATCAACTTTTTCACATTATCTGCATTATCTGTTGTTACCCAGATGAGGATGGGTTCCCTTCTGCGTTGGGTTCCTCGCAAGGTTTCTTCCTCTTAAAACATCTTAGGGAGTTTTTCCTTGTCACCGTCGCCACTCAGTGGCTTGCTCAGTTGGGATAAATTCACACCTTCATTATCTGTATACCGTGTTTATATTTCTGTGAAGCTGCTTTGAGACAATGTCTGTTGTAAAAAGTGCTATACAAATAAAATTGAATTGAATTGAATTTTTAAATAAATATTGGAAACAAGCAGTTGAGATGAACTGAAAGTTTTATTCCCTGTGTATTAATCTTGGGATTTTGCGTAAGCACTGATAGCAACAGAGTAATGAATGTTTATAAGATATTAGCTTAAGCACTGTGCATTGACACTTTAAACAATTTCGCACAAATTATCCATTCATAAAGGCTCCATGTGCAACAATCAAGCTGTTTCTCAAGCTGTTTATGATGATATGGTTTAGTGTTTTCAGTGTCTGAGGCGTCATGTTAAGCCGGTAACCCCCCACCCCTGCCCACCCCCTGTTTCAACCCCCTCATGCTTTTTTATTTTATATCTCTCCCTCTGTTTTGCGGGGTTGCTGTAACCCCTGCATGTCTCCGCTCCATCCTTAGTGGTTGCTTGTGGCCGGAGCTCTGTCAGTAAGCAGCACTGATGTGAACAAGCTGCTTTTCTAATGAGGGTCTTGTCACGGCTAAGGGGGAGCACAGGAGAGAGACTCCGGTTTCATCCAGATCTCCACATGCTGCATCACAACAACTGCGGTCATGTGCTCTGACTGAATCTTTTTATTTTACACTGTGCTTTAAGCGTTATGTTTCATTTGACAAACTTTTGTTAAAATGAGTGAGACAAAACAAGAACTAAACAAAAGACATAGTCTCTCGAATAACAAACACAACGTTATACAAAAAAAGAAAGAAGTCAATAAATATAGAAAACGAATGTTGAAATATGAAGTTTTTAAAATGTTTAAAAAATATTTTATATATATATGTATATATATGTATGTGTATATATGTATGTGTATATGTATATATATGTATAAGTATATATATGTGTATATATATATGTGTATATATATGTATATATGTATGTGTATATATGTGTATGTATATGTATATATATGTGTATATGTATATATATGTGTGTGTATATATATGTATATATGTATGTGTATATATGTGTATATATACACACAGTATACATATACACATATATGTATATATATGTATGTGTGTATATATATATATATATATATATATATATATATATATATATATAAACAATTCCTTTATTATTTGTTTATATACTATTAAGCTTTTTTTATTGTAATAAATAATGTATTTACTTTTGATATTATTGAAAAAGTTATGATGAAAGATGAAATTCTGGTCAATTAAAAAAATTCTCATTAAAAAAGACACTTAAAAAATACACTTCAAAATAATGTAAATATAAACAAACAACCAAATAAATAAATAAATATATGACATAAATAAAGATTTTTTTTATTTATTTAAAAAGTGTTTAAAGTATAATAATAATAATCATCATCATCATCATCATCATATCTCTTAAAATATTTATTGTTTAAAATATTTCAAACATAAACCAAATAAATTTCATTTAATCTTGTTCCTATTCCCCCCTTCTTTAATTTCCACTCGCACCTGTCACCAGGACGATCCTCAACAGTGAAGAATAACATTATGTCTCTCTTAGCTTATATTGCTTATTAATTATATAGTAAAATTCATTTTAAAGTGATACTGTCATATAATCTTATAAGTTGACCTGAATCAGTGAGACATAATGGACAGTGTGTGTTGTGTGTGTGTGTGTGTCTGAGATTAAGCAGTGATCAGAAGTGTTAGATACTAAATGTAGAGCCTTTCAGATACTTTCCCAGCAGTGGGTTTATCCCATTCCTCTGAGTAAAGCGAACTTCTCATGTTTAATTAAGTGGAATAAGTTCGGTGCTGTAAGTGCGGGAGAGGCGTGATGGAACACAGGCTTCGGTCCTGAACGCAGCGGGAAGTCTGCAGAGAGCGAGCGCCAGGCAGCTGCAACATGCTAGGCGTTCACCCTGAATACAGGATCTCCGGACCCCCAGAGCATTAACCTTTTCCTTTAATTAACACGGTCTCTGTGGTCCAGAGAGAGTGAGAGAACAAGGGAGGGAGTGAGAGTAGGATGGCAGGCGAGGGAGGGTAGGTGCGTGTTGTTGTCAGGAATTAGAAGGGGGGAAGAGAGAGAAGAGAGAGGAGGAGGAGAGGATGAGTAATGTGCGCACAGGCCCCGACACTGGGTCACCAGCGCCCCCTTATCCGACCCATTACACCCCCACACACACACACACACACACACAAACAACAAACACCATACATTGTTGCATCCATAATCACACATTTTATTTCATTTTTATCCATTTACTATTATTATTATTATTATTATTATTTTTAAATGCACCCAACTGGGAGCAAGTAATGTCTAGTACTCATTGGTTTATTAAGAAGAAATGTCAATACGTAAGGAATAAAATACTCTGTTATTGGAAAATGATCAACGATGACTTGCTGTGGTGAAGCATGGTCTCTGTCGAGTGGTTATTTTCCCATAGCAGCACGTCCTGTAGTGTTTCACTCCTTTTATATCACAGCAATTTGCACAACAATTCAGATTCCTTATTAATTAACGTCTTGTCATGTTTTATCCACTTATAGTCGCGGAATGTCCGCAAAACATGTCGGTTCCTGTTATCGCTTGCGTTATAGCAGCTAAACATTCGTTCCAGCAGCAGCCTCTCTTTTTTGCTGGCTTTTAAAGGTAAAGAGACAAAACAAAACAATAAATCACCGTTTGTCGTGTGAGCGTAAACGTTTGCGATCTGAAGACTTTCCTGCAATCGCTGCGAGCTCAGTCGGGAATTAACAACCGAAAATATCAGGTTAATTACAGTTTTGTTCTTGTCGATCATCATAGACTTCATTGTACTCAGTGACGGTATTAACGTGAGGGTCATTTGAGTGTTTATTGTTTGGCGTGTTTGGTTTATTCTATGATAAACGTATGTTAATGTTATTTATGGTGAATTCATGCTGACTTGTCCATGTTATACAATGTCAGTTAAGGGAACCTTAAATGAAAGTGGAGCTCAACGGTTAAGGCTCTGGGTTTCCGATGAGAAGGTGAGGAGTTCAAGCCCCTGCACCACCAGGCTGCCATTGATGGGCCTTTGAGCAAGGCCATTAACCATCTCAGCTCCATGGATGCTATATCATGGCTGACCCTGCGCTTTGTTTTATATGCAACAAAAAGAATTTCACTGTGCTGTAATGTCAATCTATCCATCCATTTTCCATACTGCTAATCCGACACAGGGTCATTAGGAGACTTGAGCCTATCCGAGAGGACTCGGGAATAAGGCGGGAGACACCCTGAGTGAGTGCCGACCCAGCACGGGGCACATCCTGTAATGATTGTGACCAAATAAAGGCTAAATCTTCTTCTTCTGCTTCTAATGAGAAGCATTATTGATGGATGCTTCAAACAGAAGAGAAGAAAGTGACCATGTTGAGACAAAAGTTAAGACATCAGCTAGTTCTGGAGCTGGAGAACATTTACAAAGAGACAGATCAAATCTCCACAGGAGACAGTTCTATTTCCTGAAGTTATTACGACTAGAGATAAACTTACACATCATATTTGCCCAGCTCATTGACCACTATATCAGAATTGGGAGAGACTGGGAGATAATCTGGTGGTAGATCGACTATCATTGACTGTACAATGATAGAATGAAGTGACAAGCAGAGTGGGAGGAGACGGCACTGCCAGAAGCTCCGTTTGTCCTGTTCTGTCGAGGACCCAGAGCAAGGACACACTCTCCCCGGCCCCATAGATCAGCCAGCCCTGAATGTCAACGCACACAGCAGCCAGTGTTGTGCCAGGAGTCCTCTGTCTCCCTCTCCCTCTCCCGCCATGTATCTCTCGCTCTCTCTCTGAGTACTCTGGCCCTGGCTCCTTCGTCTGGTGACACCGCTGCGCTAACGACCCAGCGTGGGACCGGAGCAGGAGGAGAAAAAAAAATGGAAGATGCGGAGATCCAGCTGGAAGGTCACGCCTGATGAAGGCCATAACGACCCACCGCATGACAGAGACATTGATTTTCTTCAGTGTATTTAGGTAAAAGGGTCCGAGTAGATATTTTTATCTAAATAGTGAAGTGTGCTATCTTAAATAAAGGTTGATTTGTATTTCTACCTAGTTCTATAACGTGCTGTGTGATGGAGGTGAAGGTGCAAGACGCAAGTGTGTAAACAAGAATCCTAGCCAAAGGCCATAGTGGAATTCTGAGTAATTGAAGGGATATATATCAACAAGGGTAAAGCAGACAGCAAGCAAATGTAGGAAACCTGCAACAGCAATAAGACAATGGTACACTGACACAACAAGGAATAAATAGATAGACAAATTAGAACAGGTGAACACAGTCAGATAACAAACCAATGGGGGTGGAGACAGGACTAGGAGAGAAAACAAAGGCTAGTAGAGTGGGTTGAGCACGGTTGGCGGTTCGATTCCCAGTCCATATGACTCCACATGCCGAAGTGTCCTTGGGCAAGACACTGAACCCCAAGTTGCTCCCGATGGCAAGTTAGCGCATAGCATGGCAGCTCTGCTTCCATTGGTGTGTGAGTGTGTGTGTGAATTGGTGAATGAGACACAGTGTAAAGAGCTTGGAGTTTAAAGTAAAAAAAAAAAGCACTATATAAGTGCAGACCAAGTGTATCTAATAGCATTAGGGTTGGGACTGTCTCTTCCAGAATAGCCATGCTTGACTATCCCAGCGGTTGTTTTTCTTTCAGTGACTTTGAATCTGTCGAGTTTATCTTTAGTGAACATTAAAGCACATTTGCCTGCTTCAGAAATGTGAGCTAATCAAAAACAATAGAGCCATCTGTGCTAACGCTAATCATTAAGAAGTGATCATGTGCTCTCTGTTTCTGAGCACCTGCTCAAGTATCCAGTGCTTTAAAAGCTTTAATGCAACTGAGAGACATCGTTTGTAAAGTAGCTTGTAAAATAATCTGTAGCTTAGTTAACACTTTTAAAGTATCATTACAACGATCGTGTTCTGCTGTGTAAGCTCAAGGAATGTGATCTGTCTCAAATATGATGTGACCAAAACATATCATCATCCTCTTCTCTGCTGCTTAAAAACAAACAAACAAAAAAAACGTTTAGACCTCAGCAGCTTGTTTGATGGAAGACTTCAAACAGCTTCGAACCGTACATGAACCGTGTTCCAATAAAAATAAGCACTATTGAACGAGCATAAATTAGACTTTTTTTTTTTTTTTTGCTATATCTTTTGGGTGACTGACAAATTAGATTGGAAAAGAGAAGTAAAGAAAAGCATGGGCTTAAAATTGTGCCGAGTTGTTTACTATTTAAAAAAAATGGACCAACAATTAACCCTTGGGGAACTCCTTTAGTAATTCTGGTGGCAATATTTCTGCTGGGAAATTTGCATCTCGTTAAAGATGGGTTACATTCCTGCTGAAGTTGGAGTGTCAGTGTACCCTTCGTTTTATGCAAATGACGAGTTCTTCAACACCAAACTTGACAAACCATATCTTCACAGAGCTTGCTTTGTGCACGGAAGTATTGTCATGCTGGAACAGGTTTGAGCCTCTTACAACATGCAACCATACAAGGACTTTCTATACAATTGTGTGCTTCCAACTTTGTGGAGGTTTGGGAAAGAACCACATAGGGGTCTAATGGTCAGGTGTCCACAGACTTTTGGCCTTCTGGTGTGCGTGAAGGAAAAATTGCTGTTATATGGCTGCATGAACAGAACTCATTGTAAATCATCACATTTAATTTAACAACATGGCTTCCACACTTGTTATTAAGCAGCTTATAAAATAGCACGTGATCCAACGCATCCTAATATTTTCCATCCATCCATCCATCCAATACCGCTTCCTCCTTTTCAGGGACGCGGGGAACCTGGAGCCTATCCCAGGGAGCATCGGGCACAAGGCGGGGTACACCCTGGACAGGGTGCCAATACATCCTAATATCTTCTGTTTCATAATATATATTTAGATATCATTCTCCAACACTTACGCTGTGTCCCAATTCCTCTACTATCCATCCTAAATAGTATCTGAGATTAGAATTATTGTGTCCCAAATGGTAGTATGTTGAAATGAGTATGCCAAGGGTACTTGGATGGTCTACTAATTCCAGCAGATTTTCAAAACTCCTCGCACGACTGAGGAGATTTGCGATGGTTTGCTTTGCGAATTCAACCTGCAAACATGGCGTAACATCTGTGATGCATATTTTAGAGAGGTGTAAATGAAGTGTGGAAATATAAATCAAGGGAATGGTAAATGAAATTATATGGATTTAATTATATAAGGAATAATGAATAAAGAAAAGCTGAAATGCAGCGAGGAGTTTGTTTACAGTGACAGCGTGCGTAACTAGGCAACAGCGTTCTCTTCCATTACATGTGTTACATGTTAGTATGTCCAGGTACCTGCATGCTCTTTGGATACACACCAAAACGTATGTAGTTTTTCTTCAGTTATGCTTTGGATCATCATCTTGCTGCATAATCCAGTTGCGCTTGAGTTTCAACTTACGGACTGAAGACCAGACATTCTCCTTTAGGATTTTCTGGTAGAGAGCAGAATTCTTGCAAGCTGCCCAGGCCCTGAAGCTGCAAAGCATCCCCACACCATCACACCTCCTCCACCATGCTTGACCATAGGTATGATGATCTTTTGGTGGAATTCAGTGTTTGGTTTACTCCAGATGTAACAGGACCCCTGTCGTCACTTCCACTTTCCACTCATCAATCCACAGAACGTTCTCCCAAAAGGTTTGAGGATCATCAAGGTGTGTTTTGGCAAACATTCTGACGAGCCTTAACATTCTTCTGGGTTAGTAGTAGTTTTCACCTCACCACTCTTCCATGGAAGCCATTTTTGCCCAGTGTCCTTCTGATAGTGGAGTCATGAACAGTGACCTTTATTGATGCAGGAGAGGCCTGTAGTTCCTATGATGTTGTCCTTCGCTCTTTTGTGACTTGCTGGATGAGCAGTCGCTGTATTCTTGGTGGAATTTTGGAAGATCGGCCACTTCTGGGAAGGTTCACTACTGTGATGAGTTTCTCCTCTCGGAGATAATGGCTCTCACTGTGGTTATTTGGAGTCCCAGAGGCTTTGAAATAGCTTTATAACCCTTCCAAACTGATGTATTTCAATCACCTTCTTCCTCATCATTTCTGGAATTTTGACAAAGTGTGTTACTGGGTAAGAACTTTTAACCACCTTCATGCTGTTGAGAAAGTTCTATTTAAGTGTTGATGTGATTGAACAGGGTTTGCGGTAATCAGGTCTGGTTGTGTCTAGTCCAGCTGAACCCCATTATGAATGCAGTGTCATAGATTTGGGGAATTAGTAACTACGGACCCAAACAAATAGTCACACTGGCCCAGTTGGTATTGGACAACGTTTTTGCTTCAATCAATAACATTATCATTTAAATCTGTATTTTGTGTTTCCTCAGGTTGCCTTTGTTTTATCTTAGATTTTGTTTTAATGTCTGAAACAATGTATTATGAAATAAACACAGTACATACTTTTAGTGCATAGTATAAGCAGGCGAATTGGGACACAGGTTTACTCATGCGTACAACTGAACATACTAAATCCAGGTTGTGAAATCATAACACGTGTGTGCTTTTAATTCACCATTTTGATTTGTTGAATTCGTGAAATAATGCGTTTTTTTTTTTTTTTTTATCAGATTTCAGTATTAAATCCTAACTGTGTTGTGCTTACCTCACCTCTGAATACAGCCCTCAGTGTGGGAAGATTGTTCGTGTAGATATGACTAAAAGCAGGCCAGGTCTTGTTTTTTGCTCAGAATATGAACTGACTGTAAATTTGAGTCAACTTGTGACATTTTTAGCATAATACCTTGCAGCCAGTGTACGTGTTCTAGCAGAGCGTACGTGTGCAATACAAATCCGAACCGCAACATGAAGTCAAACTGTTCGTTCTTTATTTGTTTAAAAAGAAAAAAAACCCCTCTGCTTATTCCTACCGCTTGCCGTGGCTATACGCTTCAGTTCTCCTCAAACCCTCCGTGACTTTATAGTTTGTTTTTCTCATTTTTATCTCCACTGTTGCTTTCGTCTCTCTGAAGCATCAGGAGTTTGGCTGGCGCGAGCCGAGCGCGGCGGTGATGGGGGCACGGCGTCGACCCCTTGGTGCCCGCTGTGGGTGGCATCGGAGCGGAGAGAGGTCCAGATAGAGGGGCTGATGTTGCCATGGGACTCCCCTCAGGAGGAGGCCTTATTCTCAGGGTCGCACTTCCATGCAGGCTTCATAATTACGAGCACAAGAGAGAACGGGGGGGAAAAAAAAAGTGTTCAGCAATTCCCGCAGATGTGCGCAGAAGCCCTTCTCCTCCGAGACGTATGCATCTCAAAAGTTCTAGTAGATGAGTATGAGTTTTAATGAGCCAAGTGTGTGCAAGTGTGTGTGTATTTCTGTGTTGGTGTCTGTGCTGTTCGCATCACAGATCGAATGTGTGTAATTGGCAGGCAGTAGGAAATGTGCTGTGTGGTTTTGTTTTTTTTGCAGTTGAGGGGGCAGTCAGGGTTAGGTCTGAGAGCCCCAGTAGTAGGCCTTCAGCTATCATTATTCTGGAGAGAAACAAGTTTATTTTGGATGGACATGAGATCTTGGCTCAGAGAGGAAAAACACATCTGTCAAGCAAAGTGAGTCTGACTTTATGATATCTCAGTGGCATTTGAACCAAGGAGAATTCTGTATTGATGAGAGACATGTTTTTCAATGCAAATTAAGTGCATTTATGCAATTTCTGAGTAGTAGTTCCGTGGAAGGATTTTTCTTAGCAACAAGTTAAGACGACTGAACCTTACAGTTAAAGACACGCTGTTAAGGCAAACATTATAGTCAGATAAGCACTTATATAGTGCTTTTTTAACCTTAGAGGTTCTACAAAACTCTTCACACTGTGTCTCATTCACACACCCCAATGGTAGCAGAGCTGCCATGCAAGGCGCTAGCTTGCCATCGGGAGCAACTTGGAGTCCAAGGACACTTCGTCACGTGGGCCGGGGATCACACCGCCAAGACTACGATTAGTGGACAACCTGCTCTACCACCTGATCCACAGCCGTCCCAGAATATACAACAACTCTGGTGCATTCTCAATTCTGATTGGTCAGAATCTCAGGTGTTAATTCATTTTCTATACTATCATGAAAGCACAGGTTTATATCAATGCATTTATTCATTCTGCTATGTCATTGTTTCTATAGTAGCAAATTACACATCGTATGGTGGATGCTCCATGTTTAAAAAAAACCAAACACGTATAAGTGTTGATATGGGGAAATCTTTACTCTTTGTCCAGAGCAGCTGTGCAATTTAAACTCATAGCCTTCTGGCCACTAGCATACTCTCTTAACCACAGAGTCAAAAAGCTGAAAGTTTTGAAGAAACCTGCGTACTGGAGTTCAAAATCTGGTCCTAGAGACCTCCAGAAGACCTGTAGCAGTCAATATAAGCAGGGTAAGTGAATATGTAGGTAAGGGTTTTAGCAGCATATTTCATATTTAATAGCAATTTTTAAGGTTTTGTCATATATACAAATGACGGAGAACTGGAATAATCAAAAATCTGAGGTAATAATGGCATCACCATACAGTGCCCTCCACTAGTATTGGCACCCTTGGTAAATATGAGCAAAGAAGGCTTCTGATCTTTTGTTTAAAAAGTTCACAACAATACTCTGCTGTCATGGATATCAAACAACTGTACACACAACACCGGTTTATCCAAAACAAAACAATTGTTAAATATAGATGTGCAAAAATGATTGGTCCCCCTATGAATTCAGATGAGTTTGCATGATTTATTTGACGTGTGTTCACATTGATATTTTACTTATTTTTTAGTACACCTGGATGACTAGGAACAGGAAATTGTTCGACCATGACTTCTTGTTTCACAGGGGTATAAATATGAGGTAACACACAGGCCAAACTCCCTTAGTCATTCATAACAATGGGTAAGATTAAGGAATATAGCTGTGACGTGCGGCAAAAGGTTGTTGAGCTTCACAAAATGGGACGTGTCTATAAGAAAATAGCACAAGTACTGAAAATGTCCATTTCCACCATCAGGGCAATAATTAAGAAGTTCTAGTCATCTGGAAATGTTATGAACCAACCTGGAATTGGACGTGTGTCTATATCGTCTCAACACACTGTGAAGAGGACGGTTCAAGTGGACAAAAAATCTCTAAGGATCACAGCTGGAGAATTGCAGAAGTTAGTTGTGTCTTGGGGTCAGAAAGTCTCCAAAACTACAATCTGAAGTCGCCTACATCACCACACGTTGTTTGGAAGGATTTCAAGCCTCCACTCTCATCCTAAAACAAACTCAAGGCTCTTCAGTGTGCCAGACACTACAGGAACTTCAAATGGGATCGGGTTCTATGGTCAGATGAAATAAAATAGAGCTTTTTGGTAATAAACACCAGAGGTGGTTTTGGAGAACACAGAGAGGTAGCCATGTGGAAAAGTACCTCATGGCCACGGTTAAATATGGGGGTGGATCTTTAATGTTTTGGGGCTGTTTTTCTGCCAGAGGACCTGGACATTTTGTTAGGGTTCATGGACATCATGGATTATCAAATATCAACAGATATACAGTGGTGTGAAAAAGTGTTTGCCCCCTTCCTCATTTCCTGTTCCTTTGCATGTTTGTCACACTTAAGTGTTTCGGAACATCAAACCAATTTAAACAATAGTCAAGGACAACACAAGTAAACACAAAATGCAATTTGTAAATGAAAGGTGTTTATTATTAAAGGTGAAAAAAAATCCAAACCATCATGGCCCTGTGTGAAAAAGTGATTTTTTTAAAAACACTTTTTCACACCACTGTAAATGAAAACCTGACTGCCTCTGCCAGAAAGCTTCAAAATGGACTGTGGTTGGATTTAAAGTCAGTATTATTGTGACCGTGACCTTAATCACCTAGCGCCTGTAAACTGTTCGTGTCTTAAAGTCTCCACAGGTGCATGTGCAATAATTGTTTATGGTTCATTGAACAAGCATGAAAAACACTGTTTAAACCTTTTCCCACAAACATCTGTAAAGCTTATATCGATTTTACAATATTATCTTTAAAATACAGTCTCCTCAAAAAGGGGACTTTTCTTTTTTCTTTCATTTTGCTGAGTACAGTTTGCCTCACATCATTCCTTTTGTGATATGTGTCAGGTAATGAGTTTAGGAGACGGATGCAAGTGCAGGTAAGGCAGTTTTAATGAGAATAACAATCCAAAGTGTAGTGCAAAGATAAAAAAAAAACTTTAGACAGGCAAGGTCAGGTGACTTGAACAGGTAAGGCAGGGAATCAGAGTCGAGGGCAAAACATAATCAAAACCAGATAAGCAACGACATTGAACGGCTTGGTATAGACAGAGACAATAGTAACTGAGCGTATACATTGCAAGGGGTCACACAAGGGGTTTAAATATATATAATATAATATAATACACATAATCAAGGGGATAACACAAAACAGCTGATTATAATGATGACACATAAGGGAAACAGCCGATGACAAAAAAGGGGTGGACATAGGACATAAACCATGGCAGTATGCACACGTGTCAAAAGTAAACAGGGTCAATGTCACTGAAAACCCGGATGTGCAAGCCATCCCGCTTCATGCGTGCTGAATACACTGCGAGGGGAAAACGGGACAGTATGATTAGTGGTTAGCACATCAGCACGTGCCTTGCACCTCTGAGGTTGGGGGTTCGAGTCCAGTCTCCACCCTGTGTGCATAGGGTTTGCTTGTTCTCCCCGTGCTTAGGAGGTTTCCTCCGGGTACTCCAGTTTACTCCCCAAGTCCAAAGATATGCACTGTAGGCTCATTGGCATGTCCAACTTGTCTGTAGTGTATGAGTATGTGTGATTGTGCCCTGCGATGGGTTGGCACCCCGTCAAGGGTTGTCCCCATCCCCTGGGGTTGGCTCCAGACTCCCCGCATCGCTGTGTAGGAGCAGCAGTACAGAAAATGAATAGATGGATGATACCTCGTGGGGGGTGCACGGTGACTTAGTGGTTAGCACGTTCGCCTCACACCTCAAGGGTCGGGGGTTCGATTCCCACCGTGGAGTGTGCGGAGTTTGCATGTTCTCCCCGTGCTGCGGGGGTTTCCTCCGGGTACTCCGGTTTCCTCCCCCAGTCCAAAGACATGCATGGTAGGCTGATTGGCGGGTCTAAATTGTCCGTAGTGTGTGAGTGTGTATGTGATTATGGACTGGAAACCCTGTCCAGGGTGTATCCCGCCTTCTGCCCAATGCTCCCTGAGATAGGCTCCAAGTTCCCCGTGACCCTGACAAGGATAAGCGGTATAGAAGATGGATGGATGATACCTTGTGATTTAATGTCTAGATTAACACTAATACTTTTGTTCTAGAGATAGATGTATTTTAGCTCTCCCTTACTAAAGAATCGACCTAACTGTTCCAAAAGCTCGAAAAGTACCTAACAGTGACACCATCAACTCAACATACATTTGATTAAAGATACGACAAACTGAGCTCCTTAAGGACATACTGTATCTTCACAAGCACTAAAAAACAAAACAAAAGGGCACCACATCAAGCAATTACATCAATTCAGGACTCGTTTGGAGCATTTGCATAGAGGAAACCTCTCCTCGCTTTGTAAAATTTATCCACAGCTTCTTCATTCTGTAGCTAATGAAAGATACAAAAAGCCCATAAGGACTCAGGGAGCGCCGTTTGTTTGTTTGTGTGTTGTTGCAGGCTGCCACTGAGGCCCGGGGCACACGGGCAAACAGGCGTATATCTGAGGTGCCTCGGATTTTGGGGAAAAATCGCTTGACAGCATGCTGGGAGCAGAGGCTCAGCTCACACTGAAGTAGAAGACAAGCGAGACCTCCCGATAGAGCGCGGCAGACCTACAAATAGATGTTTACATCCCGCGAACACTTTGAATGCTGAAATAAACCAAATCATGTCAATCTTTACTGGTTTCTTTTCGCTCTCTCTCTCTCTCTCTCTCTTTTTTTTTTGATATTCCTCCCTTCGCTTTTCTTTTGTCACCCGGTGGGTGGGGAATTCATTCCGAGGTGCGAGAGCGCCTGTCAAGTTTTAAGGGTCTTATGAAAATAGGTGCGAAATGATATTCAATAAAGTGAAAAACCCTGACAACAATGTAGGTCATAACTTCCCAGATAAGCTGTCTTTTAAAAAGAAATGCCCTGAAGGCGATATGAAGTGGTAATTTTGAACACATTAAAAAAAAAAAGTGTTGACGTAAACTAAGCTGACAGTTGACAAAATATAATGGAACGATGTATCATTTCTTTAAAATAAAAAAAAGAAGAAGAAGAGAGAGAGAATGCTATTATTGTAATAAATTGTAATCAATGTTAAAATGTTCGTTCTAGCGATACAATGCACGCATGAGAAAATGTTAGCCATGTTGAATTTAGAAGACGTTTTTTTCCCCCAGATTTTAGCAGACCGATACGAAAGCGTTAAATAAGATGAAGTGATGTTTCAATTACAGACGAATATGCAGATTGAATGCAGACTCAACAGACGTTCGTTGATGGATGTGAAGAGAACATTCGATATAATCTACATAATGCACGTACGCTGCGTATGGAGAATAAATGCATAAAAAAAAGGGGAATATAAATATGTATAAAGCACAATACCTAACAAGTACAAGTGCTAAGAATGTCTCATCACTGTTCATTTCGGTTATTTATTCATTCTGAAATAAAACGCTGTCTGCATAGTTTCTGTGTCATTTGTACAACCCTGCAGTCTGTAGTCTATATTTATACACAATATTCTGCTCATTGTGTTCTAACTACCTACTGGGATGGTCAGTAGTTCAGTTTAGCACACAACGGGAACACTGAGTGTGTAGGATGTGGCTAATAATAATAATAATATAGGATTCTGTAGAGCTCAAAAGTAAAATAGGCGTCATATATTTGAAAAAAAAAGAAAGAAAAAGAAATAAGCAAACAAGAACAAAAAGCCAACACGTAGGGTGGTGCTGTTCTAGGAAAGCGTTAACATCAGGGGGGTGTGATATGGTGCAATTTGAAGCGCATCGCTGATTTTTTTTTTTTTTTTTTGCATTAACAGCACATCCTGAAGTGTTGAATTCCTTTTTCAACGACAGCAATTTGCCAACAATGACTGCGTATATTTATTAACCCCGTTCTCGCAGTGCTCAGGCGCTCCGTTTCGCCGGCGGAATGGAAATCGCGAATTGCTGTATCGCTACAAATCTGTTCGAGGTTTAGTCAGGACCCTGTTGCGTTTCTGTGTGTAGAGTATCATGACTCGGCAACTAACTCCCACTTGTCCACAATAACACTGATACGGAGATAAAACTGACGGCACGACTAAAGCTTTTTTTTTGGGGTAGTGGTAGTAGGTAAAGACTGTAGACTGTCGCGATAAAATCACAGCATTTAAATCTGTGGCGCAGTTGGTAGAGCGGGTTGTCCACTAATCGTAGGGTTGGCGGTTCGATCCCCGAAGTGTCCTTGGGCAAGACACTGAACCCCAAGTTGCTCCCGATGGAAAGTTAGAGCCTTGCATGGCAGCTCTGCTCCCATTGGTGTGTGTGTGTGTGTGTGAATGGGTGAATGAGACACAGTGTAAAGCGCTTTGGATAAAAGCGCTATATAAGTGCACATTTTACATTTAACATTTAGTAGGCTAGGCTATACGCATAAAAACGGCAAATTCCTCAAGCCCCGAGTGTCTACTTTCATATGAGTCATTGTTTCATCACAAATAGAGTCAGTGCTGAACACAGGCGCCCCCTCTGGTGAAAAAGAAGTCAGGTTTTATCCGTTTATGGTTACATTTAATGTTGTGGAACATCAAGGAAACAAGTTAGCTCCTGTTAGTCATTCATCAGTTTCATTTTTTATTTCTTTTGTAGTTAGAAATGCAGCTTGTCATGTGACTAAAACCAAACACACACGGTGTGAATCGATTCGTCCTGAAGACTCGTGTCAACAAACTTAAAGTTACAGCTGTACGTCCAGCTGTTACAAAGCACTGACACTGACACAAAAAATATTGAATAAACTTCTCCTTACTGAAAACTTCCTGTTTGAGTTGCTACTAAAGAAACAGTATGAGAACGAGGACATTCATCGAAACATGTGATTCGCCTTGCAGCTCCTAGTAGGCACTATTGTCAAATCGATCGAAACCTTCTGACCAATCAGAATGAAGAATCCAACAGCACTACCGTGTAATATTCGAGTTAACGGAGTAAACGGAGGCTTTTTCACACCTGACGTGACATAAATGTTTATTTCTGAATCGTAAAGCACACACCGGACTAGAGGGTGACTCTCTGTATCCGAAGTTCGCTTGCGGTCGTACTGTAATAAGCTCGGAGGTACGGGTGAGGACAGAGTGATCTAACGGTCCCCAGGGGTGAGAGCTAAGAGTGTGATCCCCTCTGCAGGAGGTCCTTTCTAGGCCTCATTTTCACATAGGTAGGGTGTAAAGCCTGGACAGGTGAAATGAGCTCGCGCTCCACTAAGAAAAGACCAAAAACCTGAAGGGATACACCTCCACCTCCACCCACCGGCCTCACCGTCATCGTCGTTCTTCATCAGAAGTTTCCGACACCTCTGTCTGACAACTGGCACACGTGAAAATGTGTGTTGAATTCCGAGTGAGCTCGTGTGATTGTAGAGTAACTCAAGTATTAAAATACCGCTAGAACAGACAGCTCGTTAATTGCTACGTAGCTGTTTACATTTGCACGTCAATCATATAGTCGTGAGATGAGATGACGGTGAGTTTAGGTCGCTGGTCTTAGATCACAGAATCTGATCTAACGATTTATTGCCATCGTGTCCAAAGACGATCGACAATGACAGTCGCGTCACGCCGTGACGCCTGTCTAAACTCCGCCAATAGGACGACGGTACCGGATGACGTATAATCGAGTCTTTTACTGTAATCCCAGGTTTATTTATTTATTTACTTTTTTGGTGAGAATCTACGTTGTATAATCCGATACAGAGAGCACGTCGGGCGTGTTATTCCTGTCGGACGGCTTTGGGACTTTCAAACGTGTCATGATTAAAAAAAAAAAAAAGTGCTCCTGTAGCATCCAAGAACAACTCCTGAGTGAAATCTCTTGCTTTTTGCAATTGTTTGGCCCATAAACAGAGCTGAAGTGAACTTTTATTGAACAGCAGATATACTCCTACAGGTATGTAATGTATAGTGAAATTCTAATCCTCTATGTATACAGGACTCCATCTTGTTGTTTTTTTTCTTCATTAAGAGTTTAAATAGAATTTAAAACCCGCTTTTGGAATAAACTGCCTCTAAGCAGTGCTTTTCCTGCCAGAAGGGGGACCAATCCATCTGCTGAAAGCTGCAGCCTGACTGAGAGGAAAGGGCATTGCACAAGGTTGCCAGATCACACTGGAACCCCCATTTATTTATTTATTTTAAATCACGTTGTACAGATGAACTGACAGTATGCATTCAGAGTAATCATTTATTTGGTGTAATTATTCAGACTCATCACTGTAAAGGTTTTAAATCCAATCGTTGGAAAATGACCAGATATTATTCGATATTGTTATTCCGCCTCACAGCTCCAAAGTCTGACTCTGAGTTTGGCTTCCTGTCTGTTTGGAGTTTCAGCTGTTCTTCTCATCCATGTTTCCTCCAACCCGAGATTGTCCCTAGGTGTGAAAGTCTGTGTACATGATGTTCTGTAATAGACCGGCGCCCCAGATAAGCTCTGGATCCACCATGACCCTAACCCATGAACCTGACCAGTATAAAGTGCTTACTGTTGATGAATATATATGTATATATAGTATTGAATGTCTTGAGCCTTGTGTGTGTGTGTGTGTGTGTGTGTGTGTGTGTGTGTGTGTGTGTGTGTGTACCGTAATTGGGTCAGAATTGTGCACTTATAAAGTTAATGTATTACATATAATTAAAATGGTGAGTGAGTATGTAGTCAATGTCATTTGGAGGATGTTTCTTAATTAATCCTGAATATGAATCATCAAAAAATCTGAAATGATGAAGAATCCTAACCGGTAATCATTCTGAATAAATCACCGTGATATTTATCATGTTTTATTAATGCTGTTGTTCGCTAATTGCTTACCGTTTACCTCCACCGTGACTACGACTGTTCTTTCTTCTTCATTTCTTCTTTTTACTTTTATGTTCACGTCCAAATTATTTTATCCTTAGATGTATCATTTCATTCTGTTAGTTTGGTTATTATTATTATTATTATTATTATTATTATTATTATTATTATTATTTATTATTTTACATAAGGTGCTTTGAGATTTTTAACTCAGAATAATAATAACAATAATAATAATAAATAATAATAATAATAATAATAATAATAATAATGTATAATAATTTAGTAATTTAATGGTGATGGAAGATAACATTTGAAGGTTTTTTGATATCTTGCTCTGAAGTAAAGTAAAACGTCAATCTGGCAACCCGTGTGAACCACAGAGCCGAATCCTGATCCGGATCGGAACGCGTGCGTCCGCGTTTTGCTGCCGCCTCTCGGATTTTAATCATTCCCTCTGTGTGTGTGTGTGTGTGTGTGTGTGTGTGTGTGTGTGTTAGTATAGTGTGTTTGTGTGTAGTATAGTGTGTGTGTGTGTGTGTGTGTGTGTGTGTGTGCGCGCGAGCGCAGGCAGGCAGGCAGGCCGACAATGATTTCCTCCGTGATTACGCAGCGCGCGCGTCCCTGTGGGCTCGGGCCCCCTCTGGAGCCGTCCTCATGGCTTTGGGGGCCTCGCTTCCATTTTCCATTATGATGTACCGGACTACCGGAGCGGCGGCGCAGTCCGACACCTCGCAGGTTGGTGACGAGCGAGCGCGCAGTCTTCTTCCTCTCCTCTCTCTCTCTCTTTCTCTTTCTCTCTGTCGGCTTTTTTCCTCCTCTGCTTTTTTTCAGTAAAGGAAGAAAAAGCAATTAAGACATAGACTTTTTTTTTTTTTGGTGAAAGCCCCGATTCGTATCAATAGATTATTCTAATTAGAAATAGATTATTAGGAAACCGGAGTGAGGGGGAAAATAGTTTTAAGCACTTAGACGAATGTAAGCAAAGGAGGAAAAAAAAAGTGTTTGTCCTTTTTACGGGTTTATTTCTTTTTTTCCTCATTTTCGTCATTTTTTTTTAAATACATCTTTTTTTTTCTTTTCAGCACGCAGTCTTTTTTTGGTTTTTTTTTTTTTTTTTTTTTTTTTTTGGTCGCGCGCCGTGCCAAGAATCCACGCGTAAAGCTACAACTCCTTTGCGTCAATCAGATCATTATTGTCGGGAATCGACGCGTTTCGCACAGGACATGGACGCGCACGACGGATTCTCCGCGTCTCCCGTGCCCGCACTTTTCCCCACACTGAGATAGGCGGCACGAATCGGATTTTCTGACCAAATAAACCGAACAAACAAGGCGCCAAGTGTAGAAATCCCCCCCCTCTAACTCCCTCCCTCCCTCCCCGACCCAAAGCGCGTTTTGCGAGCCGATCCTCTGCGATGGTCTTGCGCTAAAATCCTCCACCGATCAGCGTCTTCTGCCCGAGCCGCTTCTCTGTAGGATGTCGCGCCGCAAGCAAGCCAAGCCAAGATCGCTCAGAGGTAAGTGCCGCGGACACCGGGCGGATTTTAGCAGACTGTAGCAGCCCTGCCTTGCCTCGCCTTTGCCTCGCCTCGGCTGTCTCCTGCACCTGAATGCATGCGGTGTAACGGTTTCACGGCGCACGAACGCGCTTTGGTTTGGTTGCAGGTCTGAGGCGACGCGCGTTGCGTAAAGGCTGTGCGTGTTGCATCATTTTACACCAATAACACTCCAAAGTGCCTGTAGGACTTTGTAACTTTCGTGGTGTTTACAATTTTCCTGCTAAGGCATTAAAAAAAAAACCATCTCTCTCTCTCTCTCTCTCTCTCTCTCTCTCTCTCTCTGTATTGGAATTCAGGAATTCCGACCTCATCGCAGTTTCTAACACTGCGCTCTGTAGATGTTTACCCAGACCATTGAGCGCGTGCGTATTGTAAATAATGAGGGGACTTGGCACCGATTTTGTTGTGGTTTGCACTTCACTCCAAACTTTACGCATTGGAGATGCCAGTGGCAAATCCAACCTACACAGAGATTCGAGGTTAAGGTCAAGGTTAGGGGGTTAAAACCTAAATCAGCCTTGAATTCGGATCAGCTCGGTCGTGTCACGTGACTTTTAGAAGAGTAGGAGCATGGTTTGCTTGGTTGTTTGTTTGTTTGTTGTGTGTGTTGGTTTTTTTTTTTTTTTTTTTGGTTTATTGTGACCAAGCGGAACCTGTGGTTGGATCACCAAGCCAGTTTTGGTGAGTTCCTGCTCTGACACACTGAATAAGTGAGCCGATGAAGAGTCATGAAGGCTGTGCTGGACTCTGGCGTACACTTCGGGGTTTTCTGAGGCTCGTTTTCAGAGGATGCTTCGGTCGGGTGGAAAATAATGGAAACGTCTGAGCGTGTGTGAGTGTGCGAGTGAGTGCGCGGGGTTCGTGGGTGATTAATTACTAGTTAGTCTGGATGTCTCGGAGGTCTTCTGAGCGTCGCGGTGTGTTGGGTTTCGCGATGTTTATGATAGGCTGCATGATGGAAAAGTGTTGCATGGAGACAGATACGTGACTGTCAATCTTTTTTTTCTTTTTTTCTTCTCAACTTCTCCAGATGCAAACACAGGCTTTAAGGACTTGGGCTTAATCACACATAATCACATGTTTCCCAACAAGACGACAAAGACTTCTCTTTAATCTTACACACACACACACACACACACGCAGAGAGGCGGTAAAGTAAATCGAATGCAGACTTTTTTCCCCCTGTAGCCTTTGAGGGTAGCCACTGGTATTCATGGCTAAGCTCCAGTTCATCTGGCAGGCTTTCTATTTTGCTCAGCAAATAATTGCCGATTTCACATTCCCAGCTTGTTGTCTGCTCGTTCTCCTGCTTATTTATTTATTTACTTATTTATTTATCTCTCTATCGCCCTACACCTCTCTCGTTCTCGGAAGTGCTCGTCTGAAAGGGAGATTACGTGGTCTGCGGCGTGTTCTTCCAGCCACCATTTTAAACGAATGCCACGGGGGAGAAGAGAACACGAGCACGATCGCATCTCTCCGTTCTTTCCGCGAGACGTGTTGACGGACAGCAGGCGCACGCTGGGGCGAAGCGGGAATCTCGTGTGCTCTTTACAGCCGTGGCGTCGTTCAGAGACGCACGTGATCCAAGACCGGAGATGAAGTGAAGTCAGATGTACCGTGGCGGCGGCGGCGGTGGGATGGATTGCGTTTTTAAATGTGCGCCCTTTAAAATGTTTGACTTTTTTTATTTAAATGACGTGATCCGCGGAGATGTTCACGTGTGTGCCAGGAAGTGCATTCGAAACTCATCGTCAGTATATTTTTGAGCTTTTACTGGGGCTTGAAAAGTTTTGTTTGGTTGGTTCTGATTTTGGATTCTGGGTTTACAATTAAAGCACACTTCATTCAGATTCCAGCCAGGTTAAATCTCATGTGGACCAGTCCACTGGTTGAGGGGGGGACGGGGGACAGGGGGACAGGGGTTGTGGGGTGTCCACCAGGGGTCAGGGTCACAACACACCATTATCCTATAATATTTTACTACATATATTTATTGGGTTTTAATACTTACTAGTCATTTGATTTGAATGGGTTTAACCCAAATAGTAGGAAGTTCAGGAGTAACCAGCTCTATGATTAAAAAACGGATAAAATATTCATTTGTATCCATTTGAAAGTTTGAGAACCCCCGAACCGGACGCCATGGAACTAAGTAAATCTCTAAGCAGAAAGAAAGTTCTACGTGAAACGTGACCCCGAGCATCCCAGGCTGCACATGTGGATCCCAGTGGAATTCCAAAAAGCCATTCCCCACCACCCCCCACCCACCCATTTCAATATAGAGTGTAAGACAGAGGCGGTGGCGTTATTGCTTGAGGGAATAAATGGCACAGACGGAGGCCATACATCATCCGCTTGTATGCAAACACTTCAACCTCGGTGTCTGACATTTACCCAGTCCTGCCTTACTGCCTCACTCATACATGCATACTTCCTGTCATTCCATCTTCCCGATGCTTTGTAGCCAAGTTGGATCTTCTGTGTCGCTCTGGAATGCATGACGCCTGCCACGTTGCTCTTTCTCTTTCTCCTCTATCCCTTCTCTCTCTCTGTCCCTTCTGTTTTTTTTTTTTACTGAAACACAGCTGTGACATGTGATCATCGGACACCAGCATGCGCCCGTCCACCAATGCTCGGGTTTTATTAGCAGCGATTCCTACATACATAAATATATTTTCCGCGCCATTTATCTGCTGTGTCTCGGGTGCTATGAAATTGCTCCGGTGTCATATGCACCTGAAAAATACGCCGCTTCCATACACTAGCATGCACAGAGGCTGAAACTGAAAACGTTCAACGTTAAACAGGAAAGGTCGGGATTTAGGAACCTCACACTGTGGCACAGATTCTACAGTATTATTCTTTTAGAGTATATTAAACTGAACTGTAGTGGGGATATATATATATATATATATATATATATATATATATATATATATATATATATATATATAAAACGTTATGAATGACATGTTCAAATAAATGTATCGCATGAAAATCACGTGACAATAAATGAATCGTAAGAAACTCGGATGGGAAAAGAAGCGAATCACATGCGAATCACGTTAAAACCAATGAATCGTAACGAATCACATGCGAAAATAAATGAATGGTGAGAAAATCTGGTCGGAAAAATAAACGAATCATGTGAGAATCACATGGCGGAATAAGTGACTCGTACAGAATCACGTGCGGAAATAAATGAATCACATGGCAGAATAAGTGACTCGTCCAGAATCACGTGCGGACATAAATGAATCACATGGCAGAATAAGTGACTCGTCCAGAATCACGTGCGGAAATAAATGAATCACATGGCAGAATAAGTGACTCGTCCAGAATCACGTGCGGAAATAAATGAATCACATGGCAGAATAAGTGACTCGTCCAGAATCACGCGCGAAAAATAAATGAATCACATGGCAGAATAAGTGACTCGTACAGAATCACGGTGCGGAAATAAATGAATCACATGGCAGAATAAGTGACTCGTCCAGAATCACGTGCGGAAATAAATGAATCACATGGCAGAATAAGTGACTCGTACAGAATCACGTGCGGAAATAAATGAATCACATGGCAGAATAAGTGACTCGTACAGAATCACGTGCGGAAATAAATGAATCACATGGCAGAATAAGTGACTCGTACAGAATCACGTGCGGAAATAAATGAATCACATGGCAGAATAAGTGACTCGTACAGAATCACGTGCGGAAATAAATGAATCACATGGCAGAATAAGTGACTCGTCCAAAATCACGTGCGGAAATAAATGAATCACATGGCAGAATAAGTGACTCGTACAGAATCACGTGCGGAAATAAATGAATCACATGAGAATCACATGGCAGAATAAGTGACTCGTACAGAATCACGTGCGGAAATAAATGAATCCTGAGAAACTCTGATCGGAAGTTAAACAAATCACATGAGAATGTGAGAAAGTCCTGAAGCCAAAACGTCACTTATTGCACTGTAATCATTCGGACGTACGCCTTTACAGTTTACGTTTTCAAAACTAATTCTTAACCCCTTAAACATAGACAGGTTCGCCGGTCCAGATTTACTCCCCTCGCTCTCTACACACCTTCCCTACTAGTTTACCTGTAGTTACAGAATCTCCTCAGAACAAAACAGAGTAGTTCAAATCGCAGGTTCGTTTTAGCGTGCTCGTTCGAACGCGTTAGCGTTTCTATAGTAACGGCGAAGAACTGCTTTCTTTCCTGTAAGGAAATGACATTTACGGAAGGAGTTTTCAGTCTTAGCGTATTGTCCCAGTCAGTGGGTTTTCCTCTATGGGGAAACCCCTGAATCAGTACAGAAGACTTGGTTTCATCTTATTGAATTCAAGAGAGAAATAATACTAATAAGCGAGTCTAATGAGGGAACGGCGGTCACACGACCTCGTTTGTTTCGTGGACGTTCCCCAAGCCAAAACGTAACTCTACATACGCATAAGTGTCGTTCTTTCCTATATACGCAACATGTCAAACGGCTGCTTTTGTGCCGTTTTTGGAAAATAACCTCATGATCAAATTTCCTCACTCAACCCTGCGATCGTTTGTTTCACTGTCACAGGATGTGTTTTTATTCCTAATGTGACGAATCATCGAATCAGGAGCTGAGACATGAAGGGGTTAATATCGAACTCCGTGATCGTACTGAGTTTAATGCAGTATCGTATTTGCATGCGTTCGGATTGCGATGGACGTATTCACGGTTATAAGCATGTAATAACACCGTCCATCAATATTCTTTATATCACAGGGAAAAAAATGTCACCGTCATTAAGAAAACTGTCAGAGAACCATAAAAAAATCCCATTAGCAGAGCTGTCACTTCTCATGACACTCGCCTCTGTAAGTTGTTCATGGTGTCTCGGGAGCTGGCCGATTTTTCTGTTTTTTTCCCCCCCCCACCCACCCCTCTTAGTTTCTTTCTTTTTTGTCATTGTAGGTGGCTGTCGTTCTTTTTTTTTTTTTTTTTTTCCCCCCGTTCCTTTTCTAATTTCTCACCGGTCCAGCTGGGAGTCTGTGCGCATGTAGCGCGTAGTCTTTAAGAACGATCATCTTAACAAATATGTTAAAATATCCCGTGTCGTTGCTTTTATTACGGCTGCTAATGAGATTGGTATGAATTAATAATGAAAGTGTTCATTCGCCACGGCTTTATTTGCATTAGATGAAAATAATAACCTTTAATATTCCTTACCATGAAGGTCATGCGTCTTTCGAACGCGTATTATTACAGTACCGCGGAATGTCCTAATGATCACCACATCGTTTTTTTTTTTTTTTTCACAGGAACCGAAAGACGTAAAACGCTACCAGCGCTAATGAGGAAAAAAAAGCTATAGTACGAGTCACCAATTCCGGTGATTTATAATGTGCATAATTGCAGGCTAGTTTCTTTCTTTGAATTTGTTCCTTTTTTCTTTCTTTGCTTTTCTTTTTTTTTTTTTTGGATCAGCAGTACGTGAATTCAGGAGCTACTTGTGAGGACGTCCTGTTTTTGGCGTCTTAGCGCCGAGTCTTAATTGAGGCAGCGTGACCCGTCGTGCCCCGCTCTAAATTGAGCGGCGATTCGCCTCATGAGGGCTTCTCTCGTGGTCAGTCCTCTGGTTTTACAGCACCATTTCCCCGCCGTTCAGCTCCGCTAACATCCCTTTAGTATTTAAAAACAGCTGTATGAGCGTCTCTCTGGTGAGAAGGGCGGCTCGATGTCTTCCTGACGAGGACTTACTATAAGATGGTGGTACGGAGACGGCTGGAGTTCGTCATCTTTAAAGATGAACTCAAAACAGACTTTTTTTTTTAACTTACTCAAGAATATCAGGCATAACAAGGATTTAAAAAGGGTGTGTGTGTGTTTGCGCAGTGTTAACAATATCTTGTGATGTTTATCTTCCCCTCCCCGTCTTATATTATCGCTGAATAAAAACACTTCACTCAGAAATGCGTCGTGTTGCTCGACGTTTCCTTTCGTTAGAATGCTAACTCGGCATGCCGCGTTCAACAACGCGACAGTTCCGTTTCTCACGGAAGTCTTCGGTTTCATCATGGTTTCTTGATCATGGCTGTTACTTCTGGCAGTCCTACATGTAAAACTATCTCTGCTTTCTCTTCACTGCGTTTTCAAACCGCAGCCGTTTTTCACTAGCATATTTGTTTTGAGCATTTAGCTCCGAGGAGTTGATCCGAATTCCAAACCAATCTAGTTGTTAACAGATAGCGATGATGAGACAGTGAGTAGGAGAGCGAATACACATCACTGCAGTCTATCTGCTGGTGCGTACATGCCGTCTGTATTGGAACAGCTAGCAAATAGCATTCAGCTTGTTTACATGGCCGTGTTATTACCATGCTAGCTGACTTTTGAGGGATTAGGAGTGTCGTTGGTTATCCTTAGCTAATGTTTTTTTTGTTTTTTTTACGACGTTCCTGGGTTCCTTGGTGAAAAAGGCACTGATTTACCAGCAGGAACTGAAATCAGTGTGTGACTTGAGAAAGTCGTCGTTTTTTGTGTTTTATTTATAATATTTATAAGAGGTTATACTTCCGCTTGAGTGAATCGTTCGAAGCCATCCCGTGTGTTTATTTAAAGGTGCAACTGGCCTTTTTTTTTTTAAATGGAAAGACTTTAATACATTTAATACATAATTTACCTCAGCATATCAACCGTCAAACCATAAAACGGTGTATTGAGACAGACACACACAGCACAAATCATAACTGTTATTATTTGAAAGTTTTATGGCTTTTTAAACTTCTAAACCCGGGAAGTGGCAGGTGAGAAGAAACATGACAAGGCGTTTTATTTATTTATTTATTTATTTATTTATTTTCGGCCTCACATGTACATGGTTTAAAGGTAGAGCTAGTGATTTATTTTATTTTTTTATGGGTTAACTGGTAAAGAAATACAAAATCAGAAATAGTTTCTCCTCACATTCAGGCAGATTCTGTAAAATATCAAGATGGAGTGAAACCTTAGTCTCTGTGGATTCCCAGGTTCTAATCGATATCCCACCAATCACCTTTCAATCGTGTTGCATTCGTATTCTGGCGTTTTCGGCCTAATTTGACGGTGTGGCTTTGGAGAAAACACTCCTGGATGGAGCTGTATTTTTTTTTTAATCACTGACTGCACTATTAATTAGAGGTAGCAAAATAACAGAAGAATATTTGGTACATTTGAATAACCCGGTAAATAAGGTGCAGTTTTAGGCTTCCGTAGGCTATAAATATAGAGAAGCGAGTTGAGATAAGCGAAAAAAGTAGGACAACCGCGTTGTCTTTTTGTTTTTCGCTTTGATATCAATTGCACGGGCGAGGCAGCATTTTAATCATCAAAAATACGCAAAAACAAAGCCTTTCTGCTGTGCAGGAGAATCACTGGCGTCATGCTGTACTGACTACATCCAGGGGGAAAAAAAAAAAGTCCGGCACGTCACTGAGGGAACGGATATGAGTGTGTGTATACCGTATATGTCTGTGTGAGTGAGTCACGGGGTACGACCTCATGACCCAGCCTGCAGAGGGTTGGACGAAAAACCTCACATTGAGGCCTGCAGAGAGCTGGACGAAAAACCTCACAACGCATTTGTTTTGAACTCGAAGTAGAGAATAGACGCATACTTTTCTGTCCAGTCATTTTTAATCATTCTGTTTTCGTCTCTGATTTTATTTGTTTGTTTATTTATTTATTTATTTATTTTTTTTTTGGTACAAGCCATGTCTTTAGTTCACTCATCAGACCAGAGAGGGCAAATAAAAATGAAAAATCTGTGAAAATCAGTGAAAATGCACCCCTTTTCAGCTGGATAATTCATGCATGTGATTGGATAAACTGTTACAGAGGATCTGATGCAGCAGTTGAGATGTTTAGAAAAGTAAAACACGGGCAATTTTCTCAGATATTGAATGCTCTGCTATAGTACTTTTTCAGTTCTTCTTACTAAAATACTTCCCACCAGTTACTGACCCCTGATGGAAACCCTAATTTGAATATCCAATGTTTTTTGTATTTATTTATACATATATATATATATATATATATATATAAATATATATGATTAATTTTCTTTACACATTTTAAGATACAGAACCATATTTCCTTAAATTTTTTGACTGACCAATGAACGGTGAACGAAACTCCGTAGTCAGCTTACTGTATCGTAACACGCCTGTTAGTCTTACAGCATATCGGCACATTTCCCATGAAGGTTTTACATTTCTGCGTTTTCTTTTTATTAAGGCCCTCAAAGCCCAACGTTACTTTACTTTCCGTTCTCAAACGCTTTAGTTCTGCGCCTCTGCCTCAGGTTTCATGTTCATAACTCCACGTGTGCCCATCGATGGCGTGAGACAGTATGGCAGGTTGTGCAGTAGTCTTTATCTTCGCTACTGTTAATGGCTAATCACTTCCCCAGCAGGAGAAACCATCACCACATCCAACTGAGAAGGAATTTATGTGCTGTATATAAAAAATAAATAAATAAAATAATAATAAAAAAAAAACCCCGGCCCTGAATATGCGCAGTTCAGTCGAAAACTGCAGAAACTTTTTTAATGAGAGCGCTGTGGTGACAAACGACTGTTCTACCGCCATAATGCAAAAGTTCTGATCGTGTCATTAAAAGGAATTTTCTGCCTGAACTCCCCGGTTCTCACCAACAGGGATGGTAATCAAAACAAAACTATGAACTCTCCGTACTCCCATCTCCCATTTGGCTGCGGGGGATTTATTAAGAACCCCCCTCCTGTCCGGATTGAAAACGCTCCTGCGTGCGCCGATCTCCGGCGCGCCACAGAAATTCATTTAGCTCACGTGAACGTGCGCAAGCTGTGCTTCTGTTTTTCGGGGAGGAATATTTGGACATCAAGCCGGTCTCAATTTGTGTCATAACTTTGCTCGTGACTGGTTTCCTGCCTCCTTCTATAGAAATGATGACCAATTACAAAATGTCACACACTGTGTAGTGAAGGGGTTCTCAAACTTTCTACCGACAGGGACCCCTTTTTATCTGTAAAATAAATCTCACGGACCCCCTCCGGTTATAATCCGCGTATGCAAATATTAGGCTCGTTAGTTAAATGTCTACAATTATTCCTTTTCTGAGGTAATTTCTCTATCCACATAGCTTCTCTCTGGTCCAATGAGCTGCCTTCAGGTAAATCATTTGCATAACGGCTTAGGATAAATATCTAGATTTTGCACTGAAGGCGTTCTCAAACTTTTTGGCTGCGAGGGACCCCTTTAACTGTAAAATCATTTTCCTAACATGATCCAACTATTCCAATACGGCCCGTTATTGAGCATTATCTGACCATGGCGGCTTATTATTCATGAACGTGTAAGAACTCAGTAATACATTAAATAGCTTTGAGCATGGTGGGCGGTGATTTCCGTTGCTGTAAGGTAAAAATACACGACGTACCCCCTGACTATGCTTCATGAACCAGTGGCGTGCTGAACATTCTATTATGACATCGCTTCTGAAGAGCTTACGAACTTTTCCTGTCTAAAAGTTGGCTCCACTTAAACGAGACCTCTTATAGTTTTTGAATGCTTGCAGTCAGCCTGGCACTAACACGGAAAGAAGAAAAAAACCCCCCAAAAAACACTGTAATGATCCAACCAGTCAGAATTTTGATTGCTCTCCTCAGCAAGCTTTGACTCAAGATCCCGCCGAGCTTTTCGGAGGAAAAGCGAGTTTGACGCAGCTTGCCTGCCGCTGCCCTGTCGTTTTTCCCCGCGCAGCACACCTACTCCAGCACCACTAGCCTCTGACTTAATTATGTCAAATGGAGGACTTTTTAAAAAGGCTCTGTTCAAGACGGCCTCCTGCGCGGCCGGTGGCCCCCAGCAGGGCCCTCTTGTCACGACTCCCACTCGCCGCGCTCGGGAAATGAAAGGGTAGATGGGGAACGAGGCATAATGGAGGCCGGCTTTCCGACGGCGGGAGAGGAGTGGCGAGGAGTGCAGGCCTCCTCCCGGAGACCCTCATTTTCCATGGAGCAGGTGGGAGTCTTTTGTTCTCATCCTGCTGCTAAAATCCATTTAGCTCGCCGCACCTGACATACAGACAAGGAGCGCTTCCAGTTTTAGCCGGTGAGGCAAGGAGCCTCTAATGAAACAGTTTTACAGCGAGCAACCACAACCAGCGCCCCGTACACTCGTCAAAGAGCGCTCGATTGCCGTGTAATGAATTTGTCTAAATAGCCGACAAGCCGGGGCGGTTCATTTGTGGACCAGCGTAGCTTCTCGAGCAGTTGCTGAGAATCATTAGGATGCACAGACATGGCTTGGCTAATGGAAAGACAGGAGGCAGAAGTGCTGCAGGTGATGAGGCTCCAAACAGACAGGATGTGCAGCGTTACCTTCGACAACCTCACAATTTTTATTTTATTTTATTATTTTTTTTACAGTTTGTGTACACAGCTCTCGTAGCTCTTTGCAGCATCGTGGTTCATGATTAGAATGTTAGTGCATTGTTGCGAGACAAACCCGATGGGTTATTCATGTATCGGACAGCAGGCCACGCCATGCGGCGAGATCTTTGTTGAGGGGGGATTTTTTTTATAATTCATCGCGTTATTACTCGACTCAATAAGTGATTTATGTGGGTGGCTGCGGGCCTCCCTGCAAAACCTGCTGCATACGAACGAGCCGAACCAGGCCGACGAAAACAAACCAAAAAAAAAAACAACAACACACACACACACACACACACACACCCCACAGAAAGTCATACAAAAATAAAAAAAATTAAAAATAAAAAAGCCCCGGCTGCATATCAATGCAAAAACCACAACAACACACTGAAGCTGTGCTTAAGAGATTCCAGAAGATTAGGATGAGATTGTTTTGCCAAGGATTCTGGGCTTGCGTGTTCAGTGACTAATTTATTCTGTGCTTTTTTTTTCTCTCTCTCTCTCCCTGTCTTTCCTCCATGGCAGTAGAAGACAATGTGACGGAGGAACAGCACACTCCTGGGCAGGCTGCCATTCAAAGCGGTAATATTTCATTTGTGTTTGGAGTTTGTCATGTCTTCTTATATTATTATTATTATTATTATTATTATTATTATTTTTTTATTTTTTCTTCCTTTGGCTGTTTCAGACTGTCGCCATCAGTTTGTCCATCTGTTGTATAAGAGTTGATCAAAACAGCAGTGTCGGGATTATGGAACACTTGGGCACGCATCGTTACAGGAAAAGAATCAATGCGCTTGATTATTTCCCTGTAACAAAATGTTTGATTCCTCTTACACAACAGCTAAAGGAATCTCAATCCGACGATCAGAACTGTGCAGATCTAACTCGAGTCTAAGCTAATCTAACTCGTACGCCTGCTTGCGTTTCATCTCGCTACGCTAACAAACTCCCACGCTCTTGCGTGCGCCGTGTAGGAGATGACGGCGTGTACCGGTGCGCGTCGGCTCTCTTCGGACTCTCTTCCACTCGTCTCGGTGCTGCCGTGTCAGCGTTTTAGCAGATGAATGCTTCCTGTCAACTCATGTGACATTCAGCATTGGCCTCCAGGCAGCGAGCTTTAATCCAGGTCACGCGTTCGGCCGGCCCGCCTATGAACGAGGCCTGCTCCTGACGTGCGCCGAGCCCGGCTCTTCTTTCATTTGTCTCGTGTAAAGGTTAGGTCTCATGTGTGGTTATTTTAAACCTGATATGGATGACTTCGCCCAGCAGGCACGAGGGACCACCGGCCCCTTCTCAAAGCCTGGCATCGGCGTAGAGCGAAAAAACCACCGGCGCTTTGTTTTCCGCCGGACGCCGCTGAAAAATGGCCGTCGTGGCGTTGTGCTCAAGTCTTTGACACAGAAACACAGAGGCAAGCAAACACGTAGGCAGTACAAGCCTCAGAAGGTGTTTAAAGTCAAAACACTCGTGCTGAAGATCCCCCCCACCCCCCCAAACAATAGAAACCAGCAGAGAGATTCTAATGGTTTCCACTACAAATGCCATTACAAACCATCATCATTACTAACCGTTAAAACCTTTACCACTATTGGTCCTTAATTGTATCCGCTGAACATAACATGCTACCAATAGACAGCAGCACAATTCCACTAGAGAATCATTACAGTTTCCATTAAAACCAATACAATTCCCATTATAATCAATAAAACCATTACAAATGACCTTTACTCAATTCTAATCACCGGGTTCTCTTGAATCGAATCGCACACTATAGTCAGATGGCATGAAGTGTAGTTTCGGTGCTAGCACCGAATGGTTTTTAATGAGCCAACCAGCCAAATTTGACGGGTTGCCAACAAACCTGTAAAAAAACAACACGAGGAAGCGGAGGATTTAAATGGCCTGACTGGTTGACTAGTTAACTAAATTCTGCTTCTGTTATATTGTCGTATATGAGCAGTTAACTTGCTAGTCATGTAATATTTGCCCTTTTCCTGGATATAACAAGTGATTCTGGGTTCTATAGGCTGTAATTCACAGCTATGGAACATCGTTTTGCACATTACTAGAAACACCAGTAGGTTTTATCGCGTCAGGAACCACCGTGCGCTTGAGCTCACTTGACAACTCGATGCAAATCGAAGCGTGTGTTGATGAACGATGTACTGTAAGTGATAATTATAACACAGTAATTGCTAATCGTTTGATACCAGGCCTCGGCGTCGCGTCGCCGTGCCAGTTTACAAGTGTTTTAATAAACGTGTATTCTCTAGAGAGAACAGGAAGCGGTCTTTAAGCTGTACTCTGGTGAGCCGTTTTATTCTTATTGGAGATATTTTCGGGGGTGGGTTCAGGTTGGTTTTTTTGGGGTTTTTTTGTTTTCAAAACGTGCTTTCAGGATGTTCTTGAAAAGCATTTTTGAGACATGTTTATTTTTCTTCTGAATAATTAGTATTATTATTATTGGGGGGGGCACGGTGGCTTAGTGGTTAACATGTTGCCTCGTACCTCCAGAGTTGGGGGTTGGACTCCCACCTCCACCCTGTGGCCGTGAAGCTTGTATGTTCTCCCTGTGTTTCGGGGGTTTCCACTGGGTATTCCTCCTCCAGTCCAAATACATGCGTTGTACTCTGATTGGCATTTCCACATTGTCCGTAGTGTGTGATTGTACCTTGTGATGGGTTGGAACCCCTTCCATGTTCCCCCGAGTTTCCTGGGATAGACTCCAGGATCCCCGACCCTGTGTAGAATAAGCAGTATGGACCATGGATGGATGGATGGATGGATAGAGAGGATTATTTTTATTATTATTATGACCAATCTGTAATGACCCCATATGGAACCAATCTTCATAAGGAAACTTTGTTACTGGTGCAGAAGCCATGGAGACAAAGAAAAAGAAAAAAAAAGGACAGTTTCACTTTTCTAATGGGAAAAAAAAAAAGAAGCAACGACAAAAGTTTTGGCACTTTTATGCGGTGGAAATAAAAAAAGAAGCTCCCTTAGACAGTCTCCTGGTGGTAAGGAGAAGTTCGTAAATTGGCCTCCAGGTACGTCCGTGGCCGAGTCTGAGAGAAAAGCAACCGAGAAAAGAAAAAGGGCCTAAAGCTCACATCGCTGCTTGACACGTGCCCAGAAGAAAAGTGAAATTAGTCACAAAATAAACCGTTGTGGAAAAGTGTGCACGCTCCCCTAGCATGAGGCTGAGGAACAGTGTAGCATCAGGGATTTAATGAGATTTTCTCTTTTTTCAGCTGGGTTTTTCCTTTTTTTCTTTTCTTTTCTTCTTTTTCTTCTTTCTCTTTCCAAAGTCAGGCGTGTTTAAGATCCAGAGCTGGCTGGAGTGCTGTGCTGTCTGGCTGTAATTATAACCACATGCGTCTTCTGCACTCCTACACCCCCCGTACACCCCCCCCCCCCTCCTCCTCCCCCGTTCTTTTCTTTTCTTTCTTTTTTGCTCCCTCGATTTTTTTTCCACCCTGCATCAGGTTTGAGAGATTCTGTAAAATAGGATGTCAGCTTTGGCTAAACCAGAGTGGATCGACTTGTATTCGTGTTAGATCACTGAATACAAGGTGCCGAGAGAGAGAGAGAGAGAGAGAGAGAGAGAGAGAGATATGGAGTAAGAATGAGCGATGGAGAAGCGAGAGATCAATGCGCCGCTGCCAGAGGAATGAAAGAGTGAGGGAGGGAATAGAGAGGGAAGCTCGCTCTCCTCTGGCTCTGCTGAAATCAGCCTCTCTATTATTCATTTCCTTTGTTGTGCGACTGCGCCACGGCAAGACTCTTAGTCCTGTAGTATATCTCCTTCCTGCAAGAGTCAGGACGTGAACCAGAGAAAGTGGGGGGCCTGCTCTCATCCTGATAGCTTTGATAGTTGCATTTTTCTTCTCTCTTGCTTTTTGCTATGAGAGGAAAGGCTTTAACATTATCCATATGGAGCATGACACGGAGCAATCTGTTTTAAATACAGAAGTACAGAAGATTCCAGATCTTTCTTTTTTTACTTGTAAAGGATTACTTGACACGTTTAACGCTTCATGAATGGTGAAACTGCACACTGTACGTACCTGGCATGCACTCAAGACACAACTTTGCCGGAAATCCCCGCTGTACCCGCTATTTTTTTTTTTCTTCTTATCCTTCTCATGCAATAACCCACATGTCCGGAGCCAGGCATGCGGTATCGTTCAGTAGCCATCTTACAGTTCCTCTACGCTCTTCTAACACTCATCAACTCATAACAAGTCAACAGCTAATAATAACCAACAGATACACTAAGTTGAGTTCAGATTCAGCGCACCTGATTCGATTCATTCACTGTATTCAGATTCAGCGCACCTTAATCCATTAATTCAGTGTATTCAGATTCAGCGCACCTGATTCGATTCATTCACTGTATTCAGATTCAGCGCACCTTAATCCATTAATTCAGTGTATTCAGATTCAACGCACCTGATTTGATTTGATTCATTCAGCAGATTCAGATTCAGCGCACCTGATTCGATTCATTCAGTGTATTCAGATTCAGCGCACCTGATTCGATTCATTCAGTGTATTCAGATTCAGTGCACCTGATTCGATTCATTCAGTGTATTCAGATTCAGCGCACCTGATTCGATTCATTCAGTGTATTCAGATTCAGCGCACCTGATTCGATTCATTCACTGTATTCAGATTCAGCGCACCATAATCCATTAATTGAGTGTATTCAGATTCAACGCACCTGATTTGATTTGATTCATTCAGCAGATTCAGATTCAGCGCACCTGATTCGATTCATTCAGCAGATTCAGATTCAGCGCACCTGATTCGATTCATTCAGTGTATTCAGATTCAGTGCACCTGATTCGATTCATTCAGTGTATTCAGATTCAGTGCACCTGATTCGATTCATTCAGTGTATTTAGATTCAGCGCACCTGATTCGATTCATTCAGCAGATTCAGATTCTGCGCATCGCACTGAATGAATCGAATCAGGTGCGCTGAATCTGTTGAATCTGAATCTGCTGAATCTGAACTCAACTTAGTGCATCTGTTGGTTTTGATACAGGGATTTGTTCATGCAGGTATGTTCACTGAATGTTTTCTGATTTGTTGCATTGGAAATTAATGGTCCTACTTTGGTGTATGGAGAGGAAAAAAAGTTATGAAGCTCAGGGTTTACGGGTTGTTTTTCCATGACTGTGAACTTATTTTATTATTATTTCATCTGAATTTGAAAGAAATGTATTCATTTTCACTGACAATCTTAGTCAAGAATTAGTTCAATTTAATCTGCAGTATTTATCAAATCTGAAGAGATTAGACATTTATAACTGCTGACGATCAGAAACTCGCTGTCTCCGTCTCCGTCTCGGTAGTGCTTCACGGTGACCCACATGGGTGAATGGCGCTTAGAAGTTTTACAACTTTTCTCTCTTTCTGCCTTTTAAAAAAGTAGTCTTTTTTTCCCTCCCATAATGAGAAGTGGGTGTTGGTGTGAAGGTTATTCAATCTTAATGTCCTCTCATGTGTGTCAGCTCTCCCTGACTGCAATAAAAGGAAACGCGCACACCTTTGATCAGGAGACGCCAACACGTGTCGAGTCGAGCCACACGCCGATTAAAATAAATTCTTAATTTGAGCTCGGGCGGGGAGTTGGGGGGGGGGGTTTGGGCAAAGCTGCTGGAGAGAGAGTTCAGTACTTGTGAAATGTTTCAGAAAATGAGAGAGGAAATGATTACAGGAAAAAGTGTGCGTGAAGTCCATCCTGGCTGTTAGGTGTGTTCAAATAGGTGAATGTTTCATCGCTTTAAGACTCAAATCGAGACAGTTCACGGGGGTTTGAGTTCAGATTTGACACACTCCCTGTTTACTTGTTAGTGATGCGTGTCCTTTTAATTTTATAGGAAAATTTTAATTAATAAATAAGAAATGGAATGAATATAAATAATTAAAAAAAATGTATTATGAAAACATTATATTTATAGGAACAAGCAGGAGCTTCTTATATAATAAATAAAATGTAAACGAAAAAAAAAAAATGCTTGTCGGCCATGTTGGATCCGCGGAAAAACCGTCGTATTTTAAATTTTGACCGTGAAATTTAACGAGACGATCCGAATATCATCACTCTAATTTATGATTTGTAAAATTCTCATTGAAAAAATATTTATTTATTTATTTATTTAAAAAAAATAAATTCATTTTATATTGTGACTAGAACACAGCATAGTGTTTAAAGTTACCATTGTGTGTGTGTGTGTGTGTGTGTAGTGAATGGACTGGGCTGCGGCTCATGATTTGGTCTGTATTCATACTGAATGCTTGAATCTAGCTCTGGCGGTTATTGATCAGCTGCAGTGCTAGCTAGATGGAGTAGTGTACACCAGATACAATGGTGGATTCCCCGGGGCTTTCTCAGGAACTGCAGCTCAAGGGCTGTTAATGCTGGACTCCAGCTCATGGCACAGCCGGGTCAAATTTCTGGAACTAATGGCTGCTGCTAGATATACTCAAGTGGCATAATACAGTAGAGACCAGAAGTCTGAGAGCACTGCCAAGAACTGGTTTTACTTCATCGGGTTTATCACAAGCTCACACAAATTTATTATTATTATTATTATTATTATTATTATTATTATTATTATTATTTCCATAAGTCTTCATGTACCAAAATGTGGCAAATAAATAAATGTCGACCTTTTTTAAATGACATTTTCGTATGAAAAATGGGCAGTAAACTTGTTTGTTTGTTTATTTATTTATTTATTAGTGTTTGTTTACTCTATCTGTTTACACATTTGCAGCTTATTTGCAGTGTTAAATATCAGATATATTTGGAGATATATAACGTATATAGCACACTGTGTGAGGATTTCCCTTCCTGCAGTATTTCATATAACAATTGTTTAAATTCACATGAATCACATGGCGCTGCAAGCAGGATGTTGACATATTTTTATTTCGTTTTAGTCATGCTATATTCTCTATAGTCTCTCTTTCTGTCTTTATATCCAAATTGAAACGTCCTCTAGTGAGCGAGTAAGTCAAAAAACCTTCGTAGACTTATATCCTTCTTCCAGTCTGTCCATTTGTCTCGCCTTTTCCTCTCTTGCTTTACTCTGTCTCTCTCCATCGTCCCCTCTCTCTGGTGGTTTGACAGATTGGCGGTACAGTCCAGGCCAAAGACAGCCCCCTCCTCCTCAACATTCGTTCCCAGCGGGAGGCTCCGTAGAGGGAAATCAGCGAGCGAGCTCAGTCGGGGGTCTGGGGCCCCACAGCAGGAGCTCTCCATAGCTGAGAAGAGAACATCAATTAAACCACTATAAATATTTAAGTGCAGAAAAGATTCAATAATATTTGGTCAGGGGGGTATCAGAGCCTGACCCCCAGATGAAAGTCCTGGAGTGATAAATGCCACCAGAATGTCTCTGCAGGGATCAGTCTTGCCAGACATTGACGAATGACCAAAAGCATGCACATGATATTGCAGGACTTACTTGAAATGACAACGTTCGTTGTCTTTGGAGGACAGAATTAAATCAGAAAACAATGATCGAGTCCGCCTGGCGAACAGGTGAACATCTGCTCTTAGAATCTACAAGGGTATGACCAGTATTCAAAAAGATTGTATATAAAAGCTCTTTTATATCGATGCCTCAATTTATTCGAAGAAATGTATGGCTTATTACCCTCGCGCACCGATGACTTGGACATCTTCTGTTCCACTGACTTTGAAAAACAATTACGTCCAGTCTGTTTTCTCTAAGCTTAGCAAACTGCTCTTTGTATTTCGTTATTCGTTTTACCCTGTGTTGAAAAAAGCTGATAGAGAGAAGCATGACTCCTGGCTATCAGTTAGCTTAAGCAGAGTTCCATTGATCCCTGGCCACTCTTTGGGGGATTCAGGTAGGAGAATGTCTAGATCTAATGGATTAATGGTTCTAAACCTGGGCGGAGAGCAACCCGGTATTGACTTTGAGCGCTAATCCCTTGGATCTCCATGACCTTGCTTCTTGCTGAGCACCCGCACCGTTCGTCCTGACAGCTCCAAAAGCCAGCTTGTGTGAGGAAGCTAGCTCATGAGGGTAGGGAATGATCTCAGGGGGTCTTGCTAGACTGCGAAAGGAGCCTTTACACTTACAAAAAAAATTTTCAGGGCTCTGCCCTGACAGTTTGGTGAAAGCTGTTTTTGAGCCCAGGAGCGGTCAGAGAACTGATCCCTGGTCTTCTTGAAAACGATGGTCTGGGGCTCACTTGAACCGCACTATTTTTTGTTCTGCATCTGTTGTGGAAGCTATCTGCTTTCGGCGCAACGTGCGAGTAACGTGATTGGTTTAACTTGTCACATTACTTACTATTTCAAGTTTCCTCTTTGAACCAGACCTTCGTAAGACTGGAGCACTGTAATTCGTTTACCTTTGTGTAGTAGGTGGTGTGAAAAATCTTTGTGGCGTCAATGTTGGTACCAAAGAAAAGGGCAAATGGATGAACTTAGTGCTTACCATTTTGCAAGCCTGCGTTCACAAAAGTGATGTGTGGAATTGTGCAATTGATCTAAGGTTCAGAAGGAATTTTATGTGAAAACAAACCCGTCTCAGCCAAACAAAGAGAACCAGACCTGGGTGCAGACTCAAGTATACATGCCAAGTGTGGAAATGCCCTAGATATCAGTCAGCGTTGATCAAAACATGTTTTGAATAGTTTCAGTTGTTTCAAGGCAATTCTTAATGTGAAAACATTCGCATTGATATTTAACATATATTATCATATATCTGCATGAAATAAAACAAGCCTAGTACTTCACGCAAGTTGTACAAATGACCACATTCTGTATGAGGACTCGAAGTTATAGTAAAGCCAAACAAACTGAAATGAACATGAGCGAACCGTCCTGAACCAAGTGAAGATTTGCACTTTGAGCAAGCCGCCACTCTCCCGTTACACGCTTGGCAGTCTAGAAAAAGACATGGCGTGCTGTGGTCATGCCCTTTGAGCTTTGCTGGTGTTCGGGTGACCATGCTTGGCATGACTGGCCCCTGTCCCAAGCTTCCTTCAGTGCTGTTGGCCAAGCATCTGCCAGGAGCAGGCTGGGATTTTCATCTTCATTTCCACCACCTCCTGCTTGCTTCTGCGAGAACCCCACAGGGATGGGTACACTGATATTTTTAGAGGGTATGTTCCACAAGCCTCCATTGCCATGAGAGAATGACAGTGAAGGGTGTTGGGTTACATCAGTACTTGGTTTTCAGGCTCAGGAAATTGGGAGAGGAAAGAATCCTGGGTGGCCTCAATGAGTTCTGAAATGGTGCTCCTCAAGGAATTTCACACCCATGTGATACACCCCCTCTTTCTAAAATACAGCATAAATGGAAGGTTTTGTACATCTAGATGTGGGTGTAGAACGTCATGCACCATGGGACGTTTCTTTGAATCCATCCCTGAAGTAGTTGTAATTTTGGACTTAATTTTGTGCAAGAAGCAGACTGGACTATGGACTATAATCTTAAAACATGAAGGAAGTCCTGAATGCATCAGAACGCCTGAAGTTCTGGACAAAGACAATGCCGGAATCTTCATGTCTTCAATGTGGCTTGCTGTAATTAGACACAGTGGAGTTTTTACTTACTCCAAAATGACAGCTGTTCCTCCCTAAGTAGATGGTTGTTGGTACACACCAGTGTCAGAACTTATTCGTGACATTTTGTGACTTCTAGGTAGAAAATGGTCCATGAAACACATGGAATTCTAAACTTTATTAAGAATATATACAAACTATAAGAACAAGAACAAACTTAAGGATAACTTCAGCAAAATCAAGTATTCCTGCCTCAAGCCCAGTGTTCCTGGGATACATTGGGATCCTACAACCCTGACATGGATAAAGCAATTACTGAAGAACTTCCAGAACCCTCTGGCAAAATACCCAACAAATCTAGATGGTGTAGCAAATCACATCTCGATTCTTTATTCTTGTGCCTTCTACCGGCTTGTTTTGGTTCTTCAATGAAGAATGGTACAGGTTCACATACAATAGACTGAATCAAACCACAAATCTGAGTATATTCAAACCTGTTGATGTTGGATCCTGTATAATATGCTGTTGTGAGGATCGTCATGGGGTCTTTGGATTGGCTAGCTGTTCTGGCTTTTTGAGAAGGTTCTACATGGAACCTCTTTTGAAAAGGAAACACTGTTTCCTTTAAGGTAGATTCTTTCTGAGCTACATAACTGATCTTTTCATGACCAACCACATCGTTTTTTGGATGGCTAGATGTTCTAGATTTCTCATAAGGTTCAACTTCTTTTTATTTAGAGGGAAATACTCTTTTACGGTCTCACACGGAAAATTTAAGGGTTCCTCCGATGGACAACATGAAGGATGTAGTAGATGGCACCTTTTGCTTTTTCTTACCTCTCGAAGCTTACATATTTCTGACTCACTTCTTGTATAAAATATGATACCTAGAGGTAATTTGCGAGGAACTAACCTTCCAGAGATTGATATTTATTAATGAACAAAATCCTGCACCATGGGCAACGATTATCATTAATTCGATTCATTACACAGCGTGTCGCTTCTTTGTTGCCAAGACAGGTCAGAGGGAAGGTTCTCACTAAAACGTATTAAAATCATAGACGTTCTGGAAGCGTTCGTTCGTGGTGATCGCCATTGATTATTCATCACAGTGACATTATGAGGAAGGTGTTTGACAGATGAGGCTTTGGATGCGCATACAGTGCCTTCCATTTGTTTCATGACTGTCAGCTCCATTTCGAGACAAGGTTGATGTAAGAATTGGCCTAGAAGGCTTGTTCCATTTTATGAATTAGATGGCCACTGCAGAGCCGCAAGATTGATAGTCGACGCCATTGCAGACCTGGTTCGCCTTTGAAAGACAACACTGCAGATACGAGAATATTGATGTGTGCGACCCGTGGCTGCCTGCAAGCAAGGCTGAATTATTCAGGGAAGTGTGTCACATTGAGATCGTAACACACACCAATCTCAGCTTTGCATGCTTTGTCTCGCTTTGTCTTCTGATCCGTCGAATTGGCAGACACCATGTTCAATGCAGGGGTTCGGGGTTCATCTCAAACATATTTTATGTGGGTTTTTTTTTTTTTTTCCCCAGTCATGTTTTAAAGCACATTGTGGAAGAAAATGCGATGCCATCTAATGATGTAACTTACAAAAGTGCAGCAATTTCCGCACATTCTGGGACTCCACAAGAGGCAGACTCTTTGCATTTTTGGTTTAAATAGTCAGGTTTGGTTCCTGTTGTTTCTGAGTGTATTTTGAGGAAAGTGTATTGTCAGTTTAGTGACGGAGACAATAAAATAAAGCATTTTCCTGTGTTTAAGCTGGAACCGTCTCCGTACTGCCGGTATCACACAGTTGGTCTAATGCTTAGAACCATTCTTTGGGTGGCTTGCTGTACTAGCTTTTTAAGAAGGTTCTTCTGGAGCCGTTTCTGAATGAGACACTCTTGTAGGGTTCCACTGTGAACATTTACGGTTCAAGTAAAAAAAAAACAAAAAAAAAACAATAATAGATTGAGCCTTTTTTTTAATCTCAAAAAGTACACATTTTTTTATATATATATATATTTAATGAAAAAATTTGATACTTAGAGATAATTGGAGAGAATATAACCTTCTGGAGATTGATATTTTTGACTTAAGGTGGAATATTTAAGGTGGAATCGTGTTACAAGTATCGCACAGTTGGTCTAACGCTTAGAGCCATTTTTCCTTTCAGTTTTTAGCTAAAAGCCATGGTGGTATATAACTTTAAACCGATTCATATTGACATTGACCAAATTTGATCCAATTTTATACTTCCATGACTCGTAGCTAATAACCTAACACTTGCAGCAGTCATCCCAGTGGACGCAGCACCCAGCAGTGACCATGGCACGCTGTTTTTCCGTTGTTTTCCATCACAGATCGCGAGTGTGCCCCCGACACGGTGTGTGAGGATGCCGAGGACGGGCGTCTGACGAGGAGGAGGAGGTGCTCTCCTGGGGAAGGAGACGAGGGGGAGGAGGAGGACGAGGAGCACAGCTGCCGTTCCTGCCACCAGGTTTTCGACTCAGCGAGCGATCTTAGCCAACACAAGATTAATCAATGCCAGCTGACAGGTAAACAATGCTCACTCCATTCCACTTAGCTTATAGCCTAGCTTAACACATAGCACCACCAAAACCTGCCTCTTGGGCCTTGTATGTCCTCTGTCCTTTGTCTTTCTTGGTTTCGGTCTAAATATACTCCCACAGTTATCATAACAGTTCTGACAATCTGTCCTCAAATTAACATGGTACATCATAATTATGATTAAACGCCATTTCTCAAACAGAAACACGTCAAACACTGAGTTTGGTTAACGACTTTCTCCGGCAGTATTCTGGAGCTTGACGAATGTCCAATGAGTGTCTGAGGGTCACTAGAAGATGAGTGTCGTTTCTTGTCTGATGTATTAACACGGCTAAAAATACACTGACAGCGAGGGCCAGGAGAGCTAATGATATCAGCTAAAGGCTTTTGCTGGACTGGGCGTCCTCTTTGTTATACTAGCTTTCAGTCTTTGTAACTGATCTAGGTTACTGGAGTTCACTGTGTTTCACATTCGTCCTGTTCTTTAACTCATAACTTCTTATAAGAGTTGGACAGTAATTCTCACCCGTAAGTAATTGTTTATCTTTGCAAAAACAGGACATTTCCTTCCAGTCAGATCACCAAAAGAAACGTCCATGTATTTGTGAATGAAGTATTAACTTAAATGAACGGAGTGAATATATATATATATTTATATTTATATATGTGTGTGTGTGTGTGTATACAGTATTTCACAAAAGTGAGTACGCTCCTCACATTTGTGTAAATATTTGATGATATCTTGTCATGTGACAACACTGAAGAAATGACACTTTGCTACAATGTAAAGTAGTGAGTGTACAGCTTGTGTAACAGTGTAAATTTGCTGTCCCTTCAAAATAACTCAACACAGACATTAATGTCTAAACCGCTGGCAACAAAGGTGAGTACACCCCTAAGTGAAATATGTCCAAAATGGGCCCAATTAGACATTTTTTCCTCCCCGTGTCATGTGACTTGTTAGTGTTACAAGGTCTCAGGTGTGAATGGGGGCAGCAGGTTTGTTAAATTTGGTGTCATCGCTCAACTCCCTCCTACTCGTACTGGTCACTGGAAGTTCAACATGGCACCTCATGGCAAAGAACTCTCTGAGGATCTGAAAAAAATAATTGTTGTTCTACATAAAGAGGTCGTAGGCTATAAGAAGATTGCCAAGACACAGACACTGAGCTGCAGCAAGCTGGCCAAAACCATACAGCGGTTTAACAGGACAGGTTCCACTCAGAACAGGCCTCGCCATGGTGGACTAAAGAAGTCGAGTGCACGTGCTCCGCGTCATATCCAGAGGTTGTCTTTGGAAAATAGACGTAAGAGTGCTGCCAGCATTGCTGCAGAGGTTGAAGAGGTGGCGGAGTCACAAAGCCACAAACAGTTTGCTGAAGACAGTCAGACTAAGGACATGGATTACTGGAAGCATGTCCTGTGGTCTGATGAGACCAAGATAAACTTATTTGTTTCAGATTTTAAGGTGTCAGCGTGTGAAATGTAAGAGGAGTACAAAAGACGAAGTGTTTTTTTACAGTCTTGCACGTCAAGCATGGTGGTGGGAGTGTCATGGTCTGGGGCTGCATGAGTGCTGCCGGCACTGGAGAGCTACAGTTCATTGAGGGAACCACGAATGTCAGCATGTACTGTGACATACTGAAGCAGAGCATGATCAGTGTGCAGTATTCCAGCATGACCACAAGACATTCACTGCCTTGCTAAAGAAGATGAGGGTGAAGGTGATGGACTGGCCAAGCATTTCTCCAGACCTAAACCCTATTGAGCATCTGTGGGGCATCCTCAAATGGAAGGTCGTCATAGAGGAGTGGAAGAGGACTCCAGTGGCACCCTATGAAGCTCTGGTGAACCTCATGCCCAAGAGAGTTAAGGCCGTGCTGGAAAATAATGGTGGCCACACAAAATATGGACACTTTGGGTCCAATTTGGACATTTTCACTTAGGGGTGTTCTTTGGTTTAGCCAGGTATTGTTATGTGTTGCTGTGTGTTGAGTTATTTTGAGGGGACAGTAAATTTACACTGTTACACAAGCTGTACACTCACTACTTTACATTGTAGCAAAGTGTCATTTCTTCAGTGTTGTCACATGACAAGATATCATCAAATATTTACACAGATGTGAGGGGTGTACTCACTTTTGTGAGATACTGTGTGTATGATGTGAAGAGGTGATGTGATTCTGCCTGAGCCATGTTGGGAGTTTCCCCGCAGAACTTCTCCACATCAATGTTTATACATTTAATTTATTATAGTTATACATTGTACAAGAGCAATGTTTGCTATCTTGTCCATCTTACTGAGCTGTTACTATAGAAATAATGTATTATTGTCCGAGCTGCTGTAATAGGAAATGAATCAACGCCTTTTGACCTGTCAGAATTGAGAATTCGACAACCCCGTGGTTTACGCTTGTAACAAAAGAACGATTATTCTTTCAAGAAACAGGATTAATTCAAAATGTAGTATAGAGAAATGAGCGTATCTGGCCAAAGAGAGACCGCTAAATAAATATTTTCAATAGGAAGCAGTATAGGTTCTGAGTGCGGGTTTAGTCCGGTGAGCCGAGCACCTCCTCTTCCCTGTAGACCAGATTAATTTTAGCAGTGACAATAAGCCTTTGTGTGTCTGTTCATCTGAAATGTATAAGAGCTCTGTATGAGAGAGAGAGAGCAAGAGAGAGTGGCTTGCATGTGTGCAATGTGCGAGTGATCAAAATTCTCGTGTATCTAACCACAAATTATAGGCCATGAATGACTTGGATCGGTCTCTCGTGTCTAGACAACCAGAAAGATATCCCATCTGAGTATTACGAAGATTTTCCGTTCACTGGGAGCTCCTTGATTTGTGAGGGAATAGGTTTTATGAACACGTTGCACATGTGGTAGTGTGCGTGTGCGTGTGCGTGTGTGTGTAAACGAAATGAGCAATGTCCGTGATAAGTCATGTTGTTTTATTAATTTGTGAACTACAGGCAGTCAACCTACAACCACTAGCAGGTTCTAAGTAATAACACAGTCTAGACTTAAAGGGGGGAAAAATCCACTGTGAATGACTTGAATATAAATTTTTATAATTATAATGTGATCTCCAAGTGACACCCAAGTTTACACGTCTTTTACTGACACGTTGTTCTATTTTCACTTTGGTTAACGGTTTCCTTCGTTACCCACAATGCCGTTCGACTGCTCGTGGAGCAGTGAGATTTAGCTGTCTCTTCATCTCTACTGAAGAAAGTCTGTCTGTCTCACAGACAGTTAATACCACGTCAAAGAGCACTAACTAGCCGAGCCGAGTCTTTTGCCGTGACTCAGGGTCGTGCAGCTGCACTGCATTCTGGGCATTTGAGTCCTAACATTTGCATCACGTCTCCACTCTTCTCCATTGGATTTCTCATTAAAACATTGCTGGAAAATGGAAAGTGGAAAATGAAGCTCTTGCTTGATGTAATGTAAATACAGCACTCACCAATAAATATGCGGCAGAATCACAAATGTGTTATATGAATAGAACGCAAGTTATAAAACGTCTATGTAATGTGTTTCCGCGTGGGTTTTCCTTTACGAGGACTTGTTCTGTTGTTGTTCCACTAAGGGTTTTGATTTAAGTTTGTATTGTTATTTTACCTCTTGTACACACTTGACAGTCTCATTTTTAAATATGGAGTCATAGGGGATGGTGAGGGTAGGGGGTGTTGGTGTTTGATTTTTCTTGATTGTGTTCGCAGACCTCAAACGTTTCTGCCATTCTTGCCATTAGAGCAAGACCTCATTAACGTCAAGCTCTTAGACAAATAACTTCTAATTGAACAATGCTTGCAATAAAAGGACATAATTGCCATTGGGGAACTGAATAGACAGGTACATTGAAAATGAAGGGTTTTTTTTTTTTTTCTCCCAAAGAATGGACGCAAATGGATCTTTTATAATAAGAAATTAAAAAAATAGGTATTTTACGATTTGGGTGTCTAATTGATTTTTAATTGCTGAACGTTCAACCGGTTTTTCAAGCGGTTGAAAAGGAATGGCTTTAGCGAATGCTGGACGTGCCTTCGTTACAGAATGTTGAGCGTGTGAGAGAGACACAAAGAAGCGGGGGAAAAAAGAGAGATGTAACATGTCACCCCAATCAATGGCTGCCTTTGTCTAGCCTAGTCTGGGAGAGGTTTATCACCTTTTCGTGCACTTAAGGCGCGACCGCTGGCCTGCGCTGAGGGAACTGGTGGAGTATGGATCGGCCCGTGTCCCTCCTGCGATTGGCGCTATTGATCGCGTTAATGCTGGACTGCAGAAGGAGCCTGAGGAAAAAAAGATGAGGCAGAGAGAGAGAGAGAGAGAAGGGAAAGGAAAGAGAGAGGTGCACACGCTGCAGGAATGTGTCTCTAGGGAGCAGGCCATCTTCGACTAGGGCAGGGCTGGAGGAATGCTTGCGGCACCCCACCTCCCACTCTCGTCTTCTTCGTATCGACCCCCTTAACGCACACACACGCACACTCCCTTCAGCAGGGACTCTCCAGATGCTTGGGCAGGGCTGCAGGAATGTCTCCCCAGGGACTCGGCAGAGTCGGGTGGATGGAATTCTCCCCAGGAGAGTTAAAGGAAGCAGAGTGGAGGTATATTTACCCCCTAAAAGCCTCCTGTGCTCTCTGGTTCTGGCTCTGGCTCCGGGACGGCTGCGGATCAGGTTTCTGCTCTTTAAGAGCCCGTCATCCTCGTTCATCCATATGTCTGATCAAGGTCAGGGGAGTTTGGGTGCAGGTTTCAAGTCAGATCCTCGCCTCCTTTATCTCGATCAAACCCATGTGAAGAGTAAACCTATTTTCTCTGCAAGAAAAAAAATAATAAATCTATCAAGAAAGAGAAGAAATCCAGTACAATGCCAGTCAGATTTTGCTTAGGAGGCTTAACACTTGGTGCACTCTAGGTAACATGCGAGAAGAAAGCAGCATTTTATTGATATGCTTGGCCATTACCGAGCGCATTTCAGTTTAGAGACTAGAGACTCCCCGAGCACAGTACACCAAGCACCTTTCCTCTACACTGAGAGCCAGCAAGTATGCTTGTTAATTGCTGTCATCTTTTAACACCTGGAAAAACAATGAGATGACTAAACACTCCTCGCGAAGGCTGGTATGCACCGCAAGAACTGATTAGCATTAATGGTGAGGCTTAAGACTGGGAGTCACGTTTCAGTCCCAGCTGCGATGTGTTCTGCGTCTGTGGATCATCAGGAAACAAATGCCGATGTTTATATTGGGAGGGAGGCACGGCGAGTTTCTCTGGTCACGTGGCACAAGAAAAGAGCAACAATTTCAACAATTAAAGGAAAACTCCAACGTCTTTCAGGTTCGAGTCTATCTACCGCATCGGTAGCGTATACATGATTTGCATAGACATGTTTACCTAACTACAGTATATACACCAATTTTTAACACTACAGGATGGTCCAAAAGTCTCCATATATACAGGGGAATGTGTTTGCCAGCACCACGTCAGTTGTGCCTTCGTCAGTCAATGTTCTCGGTTGAACTTCTCGGGTTGGTCCACATTACTTCCAGTCTTATTGGATTTGTTAATAATTTTGGCAGCAGTGTCGTGTGTGATGTCATCGCCATGTTTCCTGTTAAAGTCCATCGCAACCTTGCGACAGCTTCCAGCCATGAGAAGGATTTCACTGTGTTCTTCTTTTGTCAAAGGCGTTCTTAAAGGCTATTTGAAAAAAAATATATACAGGTAATCCATCCATCCATCTTCTACCGCTTCCTCCTTCTTCAGAGTCACGGGGAACCTGGAGCCTATCCCAGGGAGCATCGGGCACAAGGCGAGGTACACCCTGGACAGGGTGCCAGTCCATCACAGGGCACACTCACATACACACTCACACACCCATTCATACACTACGGACACTTTAGACACGCCAATCAGCCTACCATGCATGTCTTTGGACTGGGGGAGGAAACCGGAGTACCCGGAGGAAACCCCCGCAGCACGGGGAGAACATGCAAACTCCACACACACATGGCCCCGGTGGGAATCGAACCCCCGACCCTGGAGGTGTGAAGCGAACGTGCTAATCACTAAGCCACCATTATTGTGTAGTTTATCTCCAAATATTTTAATAGGCAATTATACAATACTACAGTTTTCTTATGTCATCGGAAACGGGGAGCTTTATCTTTGGCATAACAAAGATTGCACTTCCGTATCCATCAGTCACATGGTATGGTGCAGGCCATCCTCAGAGGGCTTTACAAATGCGAATCGTTTTTCAACATTTAGGCAAAATTACTTAAAGGAGAATTTAAGAGATAAGTTGACATAATTCTTTTTGTCTTTTAAACACGTTTATATAGTTATGAATATTTTGTTAAAGGGTAAAATGTAATTGTTGCCATATGGCAACGACGTGCGAGAATGGAACAGTGGTATGTGCGTTCATGAATTGAAACAGGCCTACATAGAAAAAAGTACACTAGGCTAGAATTCACGAGAAAGGATAAAAAAAACACAAAACAATACTTTACCCAAAACAAAAACTAACTCAATTAATAAACATCCATAAAACATTTTTTTTTTGATGTAAATGTAATAATTCATGCAGTAGAGGGTCAATCATTATAATGATGCTAATTTGCAAATTTTGAAAGATTGTACTCTTCTTTTTTACTTGGAATTTACTGAATGTATAAATAATCATTAAGGGAATAGCTGATGATTACAACTGACCTGGCTGTTTTATTAGTCTGGTCTCATTATTTTTGTAAAAAAGTAAAACTTATATATATATTATATATTATATATATATTGGAGGAGCGGTGTGTTAATGGTTCCACTGTCATACACTGGAGAATGTTAGCTGTTTGCTCCTTCACTTGTGGGACAATTAAAAACATTGAGATACACCATGCCCTAAAGAAGAAGCCCTTACTTTGACCCCATACTTACACAAGAAAAATGAGAAAAGTGCAAGTTTAACAATCCTGCAGAACTCATTTTAGGTGTTTTTTTTTTGTTAGAAAGAAAGAAAGAAAGGTGAGAGTAACCACAGCAAGCCTCCAGCTCGCTTACAGAAATACATCCTGTCACTCCCAGAAACGTCCTCTCTCCATGCTCCGGCCGCTCCCCCAGTGGAGATTATTTCCTCTCTCATTTCCCCGAAGCGGCTGCTTTCCTCCTGTCCTTCTGTGGAAAACCTTCCCCTTTGCGAGGGCCCTTGCGAGGTGGCCTTTTTAATAAGTGCCTTTCCCCGTTCTCATCATGGCACAGAGAGAATAAGCTAAGCACACCTCGGCCAGATGGCCAACGATAATGAAAGCGATTCAGGGTCACAAGTAGAGGGTGGTAGAAGAAAAGTATGCTTTGTGCTAAAAAAAAAAAACCCCCAAAAAAACCCCAAACATGCTTTTAATGAACAAAACAAAACGGTGTTCTCGTCCGTGGGTAGCCGTATTTGCATGCACAAGATGGCATATTCCTTTAACGTTTGACTAAAAGATGATGAGAACGGCTAGTTAGTTGTATAGTCCGAAAAGAATGAGTGTGTTTACAGCAGCGGTCAGACTAAACATAAATAAATAAAAATCAGTCTGGTGAAAAAGCCATCACTTGAAAAAGAATTCCCGTCTGGTCTGGAGACACTTTGGATGATTATTTGAGTTCAATTATGAGTTTCAGGGTGATGATTGAGAATTCACAGCTCTCCAAGAGCAATTAAAACGATTACTAATAATGTAACTGCTCATTCTTCAACCTTGTTTGCTTGGTAAACTAGCTAGCTAGCTAACTGAATCCCTCCATTCCCCGTCAAGGACCATCGTTAACTGTCTGATTATAAATAAAGATCATAACATCACTCATAAACGTGTCATGGATAATGTCCTACCTTCTCATTGCCCGTAATGCTAACCTAACACTGCTATACAACTGGACAAAAACGGTGGTAGTAATTGTCATGATAGCCATCTTAATGTCTGACGCCATGCCTGCTTACACCACATGCTAATATTTCGCTAAGTGAGCTAGGGTAAACAAATGTTTTATGACAGATATTCTGTTCATGTACTGTTCTTGTAAAGTCGTACCACATGTTTATACCATGTTACTGTTTCTATAGTGACCACACTTTTATGGAATTTTATGGTGGACATAAACGTTTTTAATAAATGTGTAATTGTATAGTGAAGAGATGTTTATTTGATCTTTTTAGGAAGGAGTCTCCAGTGTCAGTGCTTCGTAACAGTCAGGTTTCCACCATGGAAAAGTCTTCGGCGTGGAGGACTTTGTACCTCTTTTCAACATCGCGCTAACTTGACCAGCTGTAATGTTATGGTTTTAATGGTTATAATGGGAATTGTGCTGGTTTTAATGGAAACTGTAATGGTCTCTGTGGGTCTCTGCTGGTAATTTGTTGCCTTCTACTGGTGGCATGTTATGTCGAGTGCATACCGTTACGGTGAGGAGAACAGAGTAGAGTACAAACACCGGTTAGCATGCTACATCTTCAGGTTTTCAATCCCTGCTGAAAAAATAAATGAATTTGGAATGGTTTTAATGGTTATAATGGGAAATGTATTGGTTTTAATGGAAACTGTAATGGTCTTTGTGGGCCTCTACTGGTAATTTGTTGCCTTCTATTGGGGGCATGTTATGCCTAGTGGATACTGTTAAGGACCAATGATGGTAACGGTTTTAACGGTTAGCGGATGGTTTGTAATGGTATTTGTAGTGGAAACCATTAGAAGGTTTCTGTAGATTTTTTAAACAGGGTGGTGAGGGAGTGTCTGTTTAAAGCCGCTATAATGTAAGTGACCACGAGGTCAATCTTCACTGCTGTAGACTTTTATGAAGAAACGTCAGTGATTTTGTTCAAACTATATTTCCAGATGTTAGCGTGTTACCGACGCCGTGTCATTAACAGCAATGTTCATTCAGGAATTAGCGATTCCTCCATGTTTGAGGCTTGATATCCATGAAGCTTTGATGTGATGAGACTGGCAGAAGACGAAGAGTAGCAGGCAAGAATATCACTTTCCGAGTTGTCGCCCTGCTTGAAAAGAGACCTCATGGTAGACTGAGCTCACCGAATCGATCCCAAACCCACCCCGAGTGCGCAGCGTGCGCCGATACACGGGCTAACACGTTTACGGTACCGAGATGGTGTGTTTCAGTGTTGGCGTAGGCAGTGATGTATGAAGTGATTTGTGCATTTGGACGTTGTAATCATCGAGGAAGGTGCCATTGTGCTCTTTCTTGTGTGCGTGCCTGCGTGTGTGTGTGTGTGTGTGTGTTTCTTTACCGCCTGTGTGCGGAGTCTCCTGCGTCTCCTCTCCAGTGCCTGAAACATTAGCGGGAGTGTCATTAGGCATTCAAAGCAGCTGCAGTCTCGTGAGATGTGCCTCTTTGCTTCTCCCCCAAGCTTCACGCTGCACATTATGCACTGGATCAACTATTTATTGGGCTTTTGTCAGAAGCTCGCCGTGCTGCACGGCTCAGCCACAATGAGAGGAAGTGAGACGAGATGCCTCGCCGTGTGAGCTCCTGGATGCCTGCATTTCCTTCGTGTCCTCTTAATTCCTGCCTGGAAGGAATATTTAGCTTTTTCTTTTCTGCATAACACACACGCACACACACAGGCATTATGAGGACCTTCCATTCATATATTTATTAACGCTATACCTACACGTACCGTAAATCCTTGCCAAATGTCCCGACAATGTCAGAACTGTCAGATATTCATATCCATATGGGGACATTTGGTTCTCAGTCCCCATCAGGCTATAAAAACATGCCCACACACACATATACATACACACCTGAACACACACACGTAGGTATATAACTGATGCCAGCACATTTACTTCCTGACCCTAGTTAACACATTTAGTCTTTGCGATTTCTCACATGGTCTCTCACTCCCTCATAAACACACACACACACACACACACACACACACACACACACACACAACACAAACTGATGAGAGCAGTACAAAGTGCAGAAAATGGCTTTCAGTTCTGTTCGCATTTGTCTGAGCCGCTGTAAATGTTTCCTTTGAGGACCGTGCGGTGATGGAGGGGAAAGGCGTGGTTGAACCTTTCCTCCATTTCCTAACATCCTCGCGCTGTCGTTATTCTCTGCGGCCTCACGTGTGAAGAAAACGAGAATGAAAAACGCGCTAGAAAACCTGTGCGTTCGGACGCTGTATCCCTACCGCCTCGTCACGTAAACGCCAGTGACGGTCGCTTGTGATGTAAACAAATTCAACTTAGCGGTATCTCGGCGTTACTGTTATGAAACTGGTAAGGTTGAGCTTTTTTAGCATAAGCTGAAAACTATGACTCATACACACAGGAACACACACACACACACACACACACACACACCATCCGTTTTCTGTAACGCATATCCTACACAGGGTCACGGCGGAGCCAGGGAACTCCGGGCAGAAGGCGGGGGACACCCTGGACGGGGTGATAACCCATCACAATCACACACACGTTCACACTCACACACTACGGACACGCCAGTCAGCCTAGAGCACATGTCTTCGGACTGGTTGAGTACCCGGAGAAAACCCCCGAAACACGGGGAGAACACGCAAAGCTCAGTGCGCACAGGCCGGTGGTGGGATTCGAACCCTCATGCCCAGAGGTGTGAGGCAAACGTTCTAACCACTAATTACCACCTAAACAACCCCCAGTTCCCACACCTGTCAAACGACTTGTACCAGTCAAGGAAGGTGGGATAAGCACATGCTTTCCCCATTACACATGAAGCCAAATGCTGTACATTTTCAAACTGCTGTTCAAACTGTTTCAAACACGCTCAGGGAATAGTGCTATCTGCCCTCTTCTGCATACACAAGCTTACAGATGCCTCCGATTTGGCTAGTTTCACTGTGATTGACAGGGTAGAGATAGTACAGTAGCGATAGCCATCCTTTCCTACCCGAACAGCATGGCCAGATTTACTCTCTTGACTCCTGGCCACATCAGGATTTGAACCCGTGATGAGAAGGGAGTTATCTGTCGTGCCCGTTTTTGTATCACCGATACACAAATTAGCCACGACGGATGCTAAATCTAAGGTGTTTGGCGTTCTACAACTCTACAAAATAAGTCGACCATCATTTTCACCATTCTGTGTAATTTTACTGCTGACCATTGATGGGGCTGTTGTTTATGGTTCCACTGAAGTAAAAGCGATCCACTTCAAGCTCTTTAATAACAGGAAAAAAAATGTAATAAAGGCAAAATAAAATGCAGTATTTCATTTTTCTTGAGCGTAGCCCCTCTATCTAATTTATACCAACTGGCCTGCCCTAGTAAACACACACACACACACACACACACACAACATACACAGATCAGTCCTCCTCAATGTCCGTGTTCTTCGCCGCTGTCTGAGCTGAGAAGAAGAATGGAGCATTAAATGTTAATAGGTCTGCGCTCGGCTGGAGCAGAATCACAAACCCACTACAGCTCGTCTTCCTCTTCTGGCTGTGGTAGTGCGCCTGAACAAAAGTGCTGCCTTCTGTCAGTGTCAGTGTGTAATGAAGAACAGTCCACCTTCAAACGACCAGCACACACAATTCTCTCTCTCTCTCTCTCTCACACACACACACACACACATACTCTTTTTCTGCTCCGACACTAATCGTGCCTATATGAGACGGCGTAAATGTAGTCAAATGACCCCACATTCCTCAGCACGAGACACGCACAAGGTGAAGATACCGAGACGATACCGAGGCTGGAGTTTCAGCGAATACGCGACTATATATATTTAGGGAATTCCACTAGTAGGACTTCTTATTATTAATTGCTCATCAATGCTCCCGATACTGTGTAAGCATGTCAGAGCGTAACCATGACAACGAGCTCCAGGAACGGTCCGGGCCGTGGTTATTTACACTCCGCCATTTCTTTTCACGATCACGCTGCCGAAGGAAATGATACGAGCGATATTTCTTCCGAGGCGACAGAACCTGGGAGGAATAGGAGACACATGAAGCGACACCACGCCACTCGTGACGTTCTCGGTCTGTGAGAACGGCTTCAGCTTTGATGCCGATGAATAAATTAGACCGAGAACAGAAATGCTCCGCCTGTTTTACTAGCGACTGTTAACATCAGTGAGTGCTGAAATCTTAAATGTTGGAAGTAAGAGTATGAAATAGACCGATGCCAGAATAACGGTGCGGCATCGGTGCATTTTTTTCTTTCTTTTTTAATATATGTTTTTAGGTAACAGCAACAAGAACAACAGACAAAACATCCCCAGAGACGTAATCTTAACAGCAAACATAATGGAGCACTAGTAACTGTAAACACACACACACACACACACACACACATTAGTCCTGAATCAGTCCTCCACAATGTTCGTGTTCTTTAAATGTCATTTTAACTCCATATCGTTTAAATGCTGTATTTTACACTGTAAAACCCGATAATGTGAGGAAACCAATGACCTCAACATTTTACAGTTGACAAATCAATTTCTTTAAGCCACTTCAATAGAACACAAATTTCACTCAGACTTTGGAATTGCAGTGGATTTGGCTTTAAAAAAAAAAATCGATTTATCAACGTACAAAAAGATCTTTGTGAGGTCATTAGTTTCTGCACATGTTTGTGGAGTGAAATGAACTTTTACAGAGTAGGGAGCGATCGCCGGACGGTGAGACTTCCGAGGAGCGATTCGGCGACCGACAGATGCGTTCGGTATCGAGACTCCGCTCTGCCGGTAATGAGTGAATAAAGGGCCGAGTCTTCCCCGGGAGCGGATGTGCGTGAGCCGCTAAGGACGCCTGTAGTTTTATCCGCACACCGGGAACAGCGGTGAACACGGCCAGCCGAACGCTACCCACTACCCACTTACATGCCCCTGCGCCCTCTTAAAACATCTGCTCTTAATAATGGCGCTTAACACCAGACGGGTTTCACATGGTGAGATGAGAGTAAGAGCGAGGCAGGGAGGGATGGAGGACGGAGACAGAGAGACGTCTCAATTCTGAGCCAAGATGATCGAACGGATGCTAGTACGGTGAAACGTAGCTGTGTGTGAGTGTGTGTTGGTGTACGAGAAGGTGTACTGGATCTCTACAACACTCCCTGCTTTTCTCACACAGTCGTCTCTACTGCATTCAAATGATTTCATTTTTTTTTTTCCTGGGTGTGTGTGTGTGTGTGTGTGTGTGACGTCTGTCGAATGATGATGAGGTTGTTGTCGAAAGCGAGGGCAGGATTAGGGCTGGATCATTCGCGATTGATTTAACATCTCAGAAACTTTAGTGCGTGAGGGTTTTGATACCTCCAAGTGGATTTCTTACAACTAATTCCACCCAGAGGCGTGATCCGGACACGCAGCCTCGAGTCTAACTTTCAATAACATTTTGTGTAACATGCGCGCGCGCGCGTGTGTGTGTGTGAATGAACGAATGAATCGATGTTTTTTTTCCCCCCACCTCTCTATTCTTCTGTAATTATGAAGATCTATCTCATTTTATTCCATTGCTAAAAGCAAACCCTCCATTTCATCAGTATGGGTGAGCCCCCGACAAAGAAAAATAAATAAAATAAATAAATAAAAAAAGACATGTTTAATTTAATATCGTATTCGGTAATCATGTTTGCTTCCTTTGATAGCAACAAGCTCTAACAGGTGTGTCGCTCGCTCGCTACAACTGACTGCCTTGCTTTGTTGCCCCGGCTTGAATTAATAAATAATCGCACAAAGTGTGAAACATAATCAAACACATGCCACGTAATTGCGAATCGCTATTAGCATATCAAATGCCAAAGAGCTTTTCAGGGGTGTGCTGCTCTCTCAAGATAATGTGTATGTGTGTGTGTGTGTGTGTGAGGAGACTGCTCGAGTCCTGAGTGCGCTCTCTAGCACAACACACACACACACACACACACCGTCTCGTGGATTTAAATACTCGTTCCTTGATGCAGAGATCTCTATTAATTCATGTAGCTTTTAGCGCAGAGCAACAGAGCAGGTTTTTTTCTTTTTTCTTTCTTTTTTTTTTTTTTTTTCCTTTTCCAAGATAAAAGAACGAGCTGAGGGATTTTAGGATGCAGTAATTGAAAACAAAGATGAAATAATGAAACGGAGCCGTTCGTTCGGTTGCAACGGTGCGTTGTTGGAGGTTTTTAGACGGATGTTCATACTACCGTTAAGCGATAATGGACGAAATCCATCGTAAGCCTCTACCGTGATATATGTTACGTACGGTAGGTCGTCTGCATCCTAGGGGTGGGAGACGAAATATATCATGGGTACTGGAAAACATTATTATGATACACAGTGCTCGGTATGCTTGCTCAGGCTTTTTCCTAACAAATCCCAGACAAAATAGTGGGTTATTATTATATTATTACCTAAACGTTTAAGTGAATATATATACGCTCGGGGACATTTTCGTTACCTGTTGCGTCTACGGACAATTCAAGTGTTTAACAAAGAATAAGAGGTTAAATAAAAGAATTGCCACGAAAAAGTAGATTCAATAGATTAATAGATGTTAATATATGTCAATGATATATTGTTTTATACCACGATGGTGTTGAATTCTCAGTTCTGATTTGCCAGACGGACTTGTATGGTGGACGCTCCATAATTTCCAACTTATAACAAATACAGTTTTTAAAACCTGCTATAATTTAATGAGGGGGTGAAAAAAAATTCTGTTCTGAGATGTTGATTTCACATTTTTAGAAGGAGTCTCCAGTGCCAGCGCTTTGTAACAGTCAGTATGTTTTCTTCCATGTGTTGTTGTTTTTTTTTTTGGAGGTTCTCAGCAGTCCCTCCATGATCGTCCTCCCCGTCCCAACTTTGCGGCAATTTTGCGGCAATCAAATTCACAACGACTTTATTTTTTACTTAAAAGCGTTACATTTCCTCAGTTTAAACATTTCACATGTTTTCTATGTTCTACTGTGTATAACATATGGGTTTATGAGATTTGCAAATCATTGCGTTCTGTTTTTATTCAAATTTCACCCAGTGTCCCAACTTTTTTGGAATTGGAGTTTTTTTTTTTTTTTTTTTTTTTTTAAACTAACTACAAACTAACCTGTTTTGTGGACTTTCCACAACATCAGAATTGACACATATTGACCAAAAAATGACAAAAAGTACAATGAGTCATCCCATAATTAGGAACAATTTAAATTCTTGGCAAATTTCTGTGGTATGAGGAATAAAACACTCCTGGACATGCAGCAAATAATCAACTTTGATGCGATCATCCCATTGTTGATTATTTTTCTATGACAGTCATTTGGATTTGTTGACTGAACCCTGGCGATACAAAACGGGCTTTCCCGGTTTGGTAGTGTCGTATCACGTAGCAGCCCCTCAGAACTAGTTTTCACATTTTACTTTCCGTCCTCAAAAAAGCTCTCGTTTGAACAAAGGCCCGCCTCAGTTATCGTGGCCTACAGCACCAGTCGTCTTACGTCAGTGTGTGGAAATATACCACACATTTCTTCCTCCCCAGTATCCCTGAGCTCCTGACTGCCAAACTGGCCACTGGTGAGGAGCCACTGGGAGTTTAGAGGGCGAGAGCAGTGGAAAGAGTGAACGGTGCGACAGCTTTATGCTTCTCCCGTGGCCTCTTTCCTCCCAGTCTAAGCTCTCAGGAAGGAGTCTTGGCCAGCAGGGGAGGAGGGTGGATGGAAGGCAGGATAGAGGGAGGTTCTCATCCCAGCAGTGCAAGGGCTTCAGAGGTCTATGGAGGGATTAACACTCAGGGAGGTGGAGAAACCAGGTGGTGATTCTACCATCAAGGGGTTTTTTAATGTCTCAATATGTTAGCAATTTTGTTTGGTTTCAAGGTCCTTTGTGTTTGCATGATCTCATTGGCCCCTACCCTTGTACGTGACTTGTTTCGTACACCACCCTCAAACTCATTAATCTTCATAAGCAAATCTATTGACAAGGATTCAGGCTTTCAGTTTTGGAGGGAGAGGGAGCAGAACAAATAACATTCTGTGCAAAATGCATGCGCAAATGTCAAACCCAGTCCACTTCGACTGCTAACTCTTTACGATGAATGATATGTCCCATTTTCTGTTTCTTTTGCTCTTTGGGGATCAGGACTGCTTGCTTATGAGTCTTGTTCCCAAATGCAGCTTAGCAAAGATCATGGAGATGGTAGAGCAAGCAGGACTCAAAACGTTCCCTGTCCCACTTAAGATGATCTCAACACTACGAGGCTATTGGGAGAGAAGACCCTGGTCTTAGCAGGCTTAGGGGGGCTAGCTTAATGACTCAGCACTTTGTAGATCAATTAAAGCCCCTGATTAAGCTGTAATTCAACTCTTCCGATTGTCTGTGTCTAGACAGATTAAAGCTTTAAAGTTATCAATAAAGGTTGAAGACATTAACACTGTCGCCTTAAATTGGATGAATGTCAGTGCAGACTACAGATAGACTTTATATAGCATTTTAACATTCATGCACTAAGAGAAAAAGCAAAATGTAGAATATTAAAGGGTTACTTGGACCGACCCTTTGAGGGATGCCCTCAGTTATGTCTAGAATCATGGAACAGATGGTTTACCCATCAAAGAGGATCCCAAATAAAATCCCTTCAGGCAGCAAATGACCAAGAACCCTTGAGGAACCCTATTTTAAAGATTGTCATGCATTAGCATATTTGTGCTCAGAAAGGCACTTCACTTCACTGGTGAATCAAAAGATTTTTTGGTGTAGTGATTTTAACAGTAAGGATAGTCATTACAGAAATCTGGATGTGGAATTAGATCCGTTATAAGGAAGCCAATGTCAAGGAAAACTCCCTGAAATAACAGGAAGAGGAAGAGACCTTGAAAGGAACCAGAGTCAAAAGGGAACCCATCCTCTTCTGGGTGACACCAGAACGTGGGATTATAAATAATTACTCTTCTACAAGGATTTAATATAAAGGCAAACAGTAAAAAAGATAGTAGAAAACATGTACAAGCAGATGAGGAGTGAAGAGCTCTGGGTTGAGCACAAGACATTTTTTATGATTACAGCACCAGTTCTTGGGTACAAAATGCACCGAATCAAGGGACAGACTTGGAACTGTTTTCAGAAACTTTATGCGGAACCCCTGATGACCCCTTATATACACGCTAGTATAGAGTTTGTGCTTTAAGTAAATGATTTTGCACATACAGCACTTAGCATGGCATTCTATGGTAAGGAACAGCATTGTGAATGTCTTCCAAATTGGCTATTGTGATTTCACATTTGCACTGAATAGCCTCTGCTGATCGTTTTGGACATGTACAAAATGGTGGATGGCCAAACAAGTGTCCTATATAGTGAGTAGGGTATGAGTTTGCACATTTTTTCCAAGATGCTCTTCAGCCATAAATCCCCACTTGCCAACACCAGCCAGACCTGCCAAGAGAATAGCTAATTCAGTAGTTGTCTCGATTATGTGCGGCTGAATTACACAGCGATGATGTTATCCAAATTCTCAGTCGCTGTTTGGATCTGACCATGGTGAGTGTGCAGTCTTATTTCTGCTTGACTTATTGGCGGAGAAAATGGCTTTCTGAACACTCTGTCAGTGTCTCTCTCTGTAGAACCGTTAAAGATGTAGGAGGCATAGGAAGATGCTAACGGCTAAAGCACTTACGTAAGCCTTGAGATTTTATTGTGATGTGTATATCCATTCAGTCAACTTCGTTATATCCTGGTAACGGTCGTAGTGGTTCCAGTCTGTCCCAGGAACATTGGGCACAAGGTGGAAATACATCCTGGATCGGATGCCAGTTGGTATTTATATGGATTTTCTTATTAATGGGTAAGATTATTGAAAAACACCACAGTCACGCTCAACAGAGTAGTCTTTTTTTTTTTTTTTTTTTACAACCATCAGTCATGGCCAGAGAAGTCATGTATGCTACATAGCCATTTAAAAGAAAATTGTCATTCATCCTCCGTAATGGAAGATAAAGCAACCTGGGGGAATGTAGGCCTGAGTCGTTCAGAGGCAGAGCAGCTTACTCAGTCTGCCGGATAAAGCTCACGCCTCAGGATGGCCAGGGGTCATCTGCACTCAAGAACACACTGTTGATGCCCTCGGCTCTCTCACGCTCCCGCCCTCTCTTTTATTCGCTATTTCTTCCCTTCCTTTACTCTCTCACTGTGTCACAACACAATTTGTTTAAACCATACTCTTATATCTTCTCCTGGACTCTGGAGAATGGCTTAATGCTACAGATGTCCAGTCCACTAAATAGAGAAATCACGCTGGCCTTGATTTTCTGCCTCAGGCTGTCAAGCACATGCAGGGTAGTTTGTCGAACAGGTAAAGCACAGTTTGAGACTTCTGAAAGGAGGAAGTTGCTTTAACATGCAGACTCCATCGTAAGCCGGTATCTCCAGAACCACATCTGGGGTTCAGGGGTGAGAGTTATTTTCACCAACTTCCTCCCCGTTCTGGAGTCTTTATCTCTTGCACTGTGTTCATATCGACTGTCTTTCGGAATAAAAGGAGATGAGGGCACTGGAGCGCTCGAGGACATTTCTCTGGCAAGCTGCCTGGCATTGTGCTTTGTTTTGTACCGCACTGGAAGGTCTACGAGCGAAGGAGATCATTAGGAAGAACTGTTTGAAACATCTCCCTACCTGTTCGACCTTTCTTTTTATATTCACACCACTTCTGATCCTCACCAAGTGAAGAATCGTTGTTGGATCTCCGGTTCTGTAATCCAATAGGAAGCATCTTCTGAAAGTGTGGTGAGAAGATCTTTACTACGAGGAAAAACCCCGGGTTCGGTTTCTCTTCAAAGATTCTGTAATCCTTACAACGGTTACGCTGGAGCTCGATCGAAGTTCTCACCTTCTGCTGCCTTAAAGGCAATATTTTCCTTCATAACACCTTATCTCCTCAAATGTCTTCTAACCACTCTTTTCTTTTACTGTATCTATTGTCTCTTTCCTTCCCTTTTCCCCTTGCTCTCTTTCTCCTAAGTATTCGGCTCTTGTCTTGTGTGGAGATTTTGCACAGGCACGTCTGGCTTTAGGTAAAGTGCTGTCCCCAGAGAGCGTGCTCCGCAGCCCCCGGGTCGCCACCACCATGAATACATTATCGTCCCCCTATTTCCATTTGGTTGCCACGGCAGCAATTTCCGAGCCACCAGACGATTAAGACGTCACTCTCTGGCTTGCAAACAGATCTAAATGTCCGGATTCCATGCTCTCCTCCCTTTTTATGAAGTGCTTACAGAAGCACTTTTACGGCTACGTTTAATGCTAATCTGGAAGACCGGAGTGCACATAAATGTGGTTCAGTTACACCTCCTTCACTGCTCATCTAACTGTTAATCCATTTAAACAAGGCTCAGACATCACTCCAATTTTGGAGTGAAATGTTCTGCTTGCTTTATATACAAAAAAAAAGCTAGCTTGTTTACCTTTTCTTTTTTTTATTATTGTTTTATTGTTTGAACTGAAAGGTGATGTATAAAACATGGTGCCTCAGGTAGACGATGTTGGCTAGGATGCCATGTCCCCTTAAATGGACAGCCGTGTGCATGTGCCTAACACTTCACTGAGCAATCTGTCAACATGTCAGCAACACATGTTTTGTAAAAAGTCTCCAGTGGGAGCCAGGGGAAGAAAAAAAAAGGCTGCTCCTGCCAGACCAGAGAGAGGAAATGCTTTTTTCCTCTTCTCCCTCTCTTTCTCTCTACCTCTCTCTTTCTCCGAAGCAGTAGATTTTCTATTGCTAGTGTGCGTTCCCTTGAGGCCTCCTCCCTCCTTACTTGCACTTCAGAAATTTGAACTGGGGGACCCTCAGGGAGGGTCTCCTACTTTCTCTCTGCCTCTCCCTCTATCGTCTGCACCGAGTGCCTGAAATTGTGGAGGTATATTGTAGCTGAGTCCCCAAGTGGTCTTTTCTAATACCTGAGTTTCTGGAGAAGCTGGAAATTACCGGCAGGCACCTCTAGGGACTCCTTTTTCCACACCAGGAAGGGAGCCCAACTCAGCAGGGAAGTTGCTTAATGCATGGCTGAAATAAAAGAATGTCTGACTGACGGGGGCCATGGTGCTAGTTTTTTACCCCCCCTTCCACCACTACCAATTCCCTTCCATCTTCAACCTTTCCTCACTTCTTTTTTTCCCCAGTCCCTGGTAGCTTAGCTTTCTCTTGTATGTGAGCAAGGCTTGTCTTTAATAAACTTTCGGTGCAGCGGGTGCCGGCAGACAGCTCAACAAATACCCTTGGGTGTTCCCTTTTGTCTGAGCAACAGCTTTTTGTTATGTTCTTGCAAATTTGATTTCTCCTACAGTCTCGCTCTGGCTTGGCCTCTACCCTGCAAGTCTCACTTCTAGTTTTGCAGCGTTGTCTTACTTGTGCTCTATCTGTTTGTCTTTTTCCTTCTTCACCTTGCTGCTCTTGATATATATATATATATATATATTGTACTTGCAAGTGTAATTTGTGTGCTCCGTCTTTCTGCTGTTTTTCCATTGTCCTCCTCCATCTTGCTCATAGCAAAAGGAAGCTCATTTATTTAGCGAGACTATTGTGCACCACAGACTTAACTGGTGTGACTCCCCATAGTGATCCTGCGTGCCAGTAGAACTCGGCGTGTACGACAGCAGGTGTTTCAGGCATACATGCCATTATGTCACCATTTGCTGCGCTGATTCACTGCGATTCCCCTGCTAACTCGGGTTCGGATTTCCGCCCGTGCATTAGGCTGGATTTCTATCTCTGTTTAAAGAGCCTTGGTGAGGTTTTAGTGTTCAGGGCCAAACTCTTGTCTTTCCTACCTCTGGTTTTACCATTATGTTCTAGATGGCATCGGGCTTAAATACTGAAATATGTTACATGGTCTTAAATGTAATGCTTGTAAGGTGGACATTTTCACTGTATAATTAATTATTACTGTATAAAATTATTTTAGCCACTATACATAAGAGAGGGAAAAGTAGTCTCCACAACATTACATGGAACATGTGTCTTTCTTTAATCAGTAAAAAAAAATATTGTTGTTGTATAAAAGGAATAAAACACTTTGGGACTTGATCAAGTTCACGGTGGTAACATGAAGGCTTCATCACGTCATGGAGTATTTTCTTCTTAGAGCATGCTCTTTTAAGTTGTATTCTACAAGAGTAGTTTGAATTGTAATTTGAACTGTTCGAGGAATGCTTTTTTCTTCTTCTACATTAATACCTTTGTTAATAATCACCATGGACGTACATGCTGGTTAATGACCCGAATCCAAAGACGCATTTAAACCCAGACAAAGCACGCAGTACAAACCTGGCTCGGTGCGCCAGCCTGCCTCGGCTCTTGTCTCCACTCCGGTGCTGGTGAATAATTCAGCCTTTTCAAGTACAGAGTCCTTTTCCTCTTAATAGGGATGCTGCATCTGTTGTAAGGGGCGAAAACAAACCGAGCACGCTGGGGGAAAATGGGAAGGGATTCGGGATTGGAGAGGGTCAAGAAACAAGTCGTTTTCTGCTGTAAGAAAAGCTGCTGACTGGCTGGCATTAATTAAACCCTTAAGAATAGAGGTTATCTGAGGCCTAGAGAAAGCATGTGTCTTGAGTGTTGAGATGCTATCCACTGCATCCTAATAAACAGCCCCTGGAACTGATCTGGTGATTCCTGAGGGTGCCGCCAGCTTCTGTTCATTCCGCTTCAGTTTAAAAAACTCTGACTTCGGTTCAGGGTCCACGTCTGCTAGAAATCTCTTGCTAGCAGTGCTGGCACCTTTAAATTTGGCTTGGGTGTCAATACTTTTCACCTATGACAATGTAAATCAACGCATTGCCTAATTTGAAGGGTGTGGAACGTCGCGCTCGAGTTTAAATGTGCATCTTTTCATACACCCAGATCAGCTTGTGCTTCCATAATTTAGCACGAGACAGTGTGTATACCCAAAGTTTGTGATCAGTGTGAATTTCAACTTGACGTTCCAAAAATAGCCGCTAGCTTGTACCGAGCCAGTTCGGATATTACCATAACTGAAGGATCATTTGTGTCTGCTGTTAGTTTTGTATCCCGTATGTTTTCTAGTGGAGTGCATATATTAGAGTCATCTAGCCTTTGCTAAATGAGTCCATGGGATTATTCATCTCCACAACGCTTCTTCGTCCGGACTGAGACTGATGGTTGGCCTTGGTGGTTGTTTGTATCCTCCCGACTGTTCATTCAGTCCATTTTACAGTATATCCAGGGTGTTTTGAGACAACCAGGAGAAACGTGCGCCATTACCATGGGGTGAAATGGGTCAGACAAGGTAAAAAACCCAATCCCAATCCCATCACCCTTGTGTCAATCGCACCTATCCATCTGTCCGTCCTCTTTTTCACACGTGGCCTCTTGAGGACTGAAGGACAGAAAGAGTGTGGAGTTTTGGAGGTAAAAGATGAAGATGTTTATTCATCTGGAGTGTATTAGTATGATGAGAGCACCGAGGAGCAGGAGGTGAGGAGGACAGCTGCAGCTAGCGCTTTATAGAGTTGTGAGAAAAGGTTTGGAATTCATTTGGATTTCTGCGTGAATTGCTTGTAAAATGTTACTAAAATCTCATAAAAAGTCTTTAGTAACGCCCGACTTTCTACACAAGGAGGTTACATCTGGAATGCTAAACGGGTTCTTCAGATAAATCGTCCTTCAATGTAGAACCCTACAACAAAGTGACAAAGTTTTTTATTGAAACGCAAATTTAAGGGAGTTAACTTAATATAAAATTGGGTGGCATGGTCACACAGGGGTGGTGTTGTCACCTAACGGCTCCCTGGTTCAATCCCGAGGTTACTATCCGTGCTTAAGTTCCTCCCATTGTGTTTCCTCGGGGTTTTTCAGTTTGCTCTCGCCTCCCGAAAAATCATGCCGGTAGGTCGATTGGTGAATCTAAACAATAGCCTCTAGATGTGAATCAGTGTGAGAATGTGTGTGCATCATACCCTGGGATGAACTGGCCTTTCATTTAGTGTATATTTCTGCCTTACACTCAGTGTTCCTGGAATAGGCTCTGGATCCACCAAAATGATGGCTGAATGGACGAATGAATGAATAATAGAACGTTAGCGGTCTGAAATGGAACTCGGGCGGTTCGATCAGTCAGGGTGTGGATTTGATCAGACAAGTGAAATATGGCCTAATTAATAGAGGTTTCAGAGGACCTTGGGAAAAAGAAAAGTTTGCAAAACATTTCTAACGGCTCTGAACCGATGGAGCTCAAGACAGACGAAACCACGGGATGACAGCTCGGGATCTGAAGGCGTCTATTACACCTGACAACTTCTGTTGAGACAACCGTAGGAAAAACAAGACTTTCATCGATGTCTTCCCAACCTCAATTTACAAAAGAACGTCAATCTAGACGATGCCACGTTAAGAGAAAACCAAACAATGCACAGCAATGCCAATTCCTTATCCTTTCCGGTCGAGAGAGAATGATTGTTCTGGAAGAAAAATGCGATCTATAACGCAGAAGAGATCAGGTCTTGCACTATGACAGGAATAATCCAAAAACACAGCGGCCCAAACAAAGGATTTTTTGTATAAGAGGCTAAGTCAGAGGTTTGACCCCTTGGGAGTGGGGAGTGGCTACATCTTCACTTCCACTTCCTCCAGATGCAGTATCCTTTTCATGCGCCGTGCCTTCACTTTCCGACTTGACGCTGCTGGTCATGTGAATAACGAATGACGCGTCGTGCTAATCTCATTTAGCCTACAACGTGTTCTCATATCTCACCTGTTGTCCAACACATGGACAGGTACTGTACAGTTTATCAACCTCTGCTCCATCGATTGAGTTAATAATTGGAAAGCTTTCAAAACAACAACAACCAGCAAACTTGTTATTTATAGTTAACAACAATTGGAGCAGACCACACACACACACACACACACAAAACAAGAATAGTGCACCTTCTATGCATCTCTGTATTTGTATCTGTTTGGAACGCATTACCTATGATCAAGTCCATGTATTAATATTGAGTTTCATCCCGACTAGAGGTATGAACCCAAGGATACCAAGGAACACCAGTTTGAAAACTCGGAATCACGCTAAAATCATTTGATGTAGCAATAGTGTGTTAGCTGAAGAGTTTAAGATGACAGCATCCAGTTATCTCCAAATGATTCATGGTAGTAGTGGGTGAATTACAGAAAAGAGAACAGATAAAGGCATACCAGAGGTGGTGTGGAGAATGGACAGTGTGCATTTATTTGTTTTTGAGGAAAAAAAAAGAAAGAGAGAGGGAAAAAAAAAAGGAGGTGTTGTTCTGTTGTCAAGGAGAGCTTGAGTTTACTTTGCTCCTGGTCAAGGCTAATTATTAATGAATGCAGTTTTTGTTCAACCTTGGCAAAGTGTCAGTGCTTCCTCTCGCTCGGGGGTGGAAATCTTGACATTTAAGACAGGAATGCGTGAAAAGACATGGTCTTGCTTGGGCTGACAAATGTGTTTTTTTAAGATCTTTTTAAATTTTTTTTATTCTGCCTCTCTTCTCCGGCTCTTCCCTCGATGATGCTTGTTTTGCTCCTGCCCTCGCGTTCGGACTGTCGGCTGCAGTTCTCACGGTGACAAGCTGGGATGCGATTGACGAGGAATCAAACCCGGGGCGAGAGAGTTTTAATCAGCTGTGGGGTGAAAGGTCACTCTCCTTCAGTGAATTCTAATTCCTTCTGTCTGCTGCCTATGCCTGGCTGCTGCACTCCGGATGGCCGTATTGCTTCATGCCTCCTGGTGCTACACATCTACAACATGTCTGCAGTTTGGTGAAGTCTTAAGTCAGCCTATAAATATTTCATCCTGCCAACGGCAGAGATCCCAGTTTTCCTGAAACGTCTAATCAGGTGCTGTTACGCTCTGTTCAACATTTTAATCTGCGTTTTGACCTTGTGTTCGAGAAGAACGACGCGCTCGTTGGTGGTTTAAATTGGAATGTTGACTGATGTTGCAAGACAGTAACATCTTGAGAGTTATTTTAGGTGCAGGGTTTTTAAAAAAAAATGTATGTAATTAAGTTTAAATGATTACGTTATCTCACTCACTTTCAATAAACGCTTTATCCTGACCAAGGTCAGGGTGTAACCAGAGCCTTTTTGCAGGATCACTGCTGGAATACGCCCCCAGCTGACGGGCCAGTCCATTGATTAAAATAAAATATTAAAATATTACTCATTGCATCCTACTGCAAAGTGAATATCAGTTGAATGGAATTACCCCCCCCCCCTACATTTTATAATAATAATAATAATAATAATAATAATAATAATAATAATAATAATAAAGTCATCAAATCTCTGGGGTAACACAAATGGAACTATGAGAATTATGTCGAAAATAAATCAAAATAATTGAGCATTTCAGCACCTTCAAAGTAGACGCCCTTTTTGCCTAGAGTTTCCAGAAATGTTTTCTTGACATTTTCTCGACCGATTTCTTGAGGTTTTTGCCCCAAGATGCTTTTTAAACAGTATTAAAAGAGTTCAGACCGACGCCGGACTGTCATCGGCTGCTTTTCTGAAATATTCCGCTCATGAGCCGTCATTTTTTTGTAAATAAAATGTCCGTTTTCCCGTTGTATTTTTGCCTACGACAACCGATTTCACACATTTAATCACACACCTTCAGATCGAAAGGTTTTTATTAGGATCATGAGAAACTTTTTCAGCCGAGTGTCCACAAACTTTTGCTCGGTAGTGTATGAACCCGTGCGTCCACGTTCACGAGCAGTCAGAGGGGATTATCATACTGCCCATACAGACGAGGGACACCTGTAAGTGAACGGCGTGTCCCTTCAGTGACGGATATCGCTCGGTGGACTGGGTTTCGATAAGGTCTATGGGAAAGAGTCGGAAATTGTGGTCGAAAGAAAACAGAGCTGTTCTTCACGTGATTAAGAATACCAATATGTCCACGTGAGCAAACCACGTGTTGGTTTTTCCTTTCATTTATCAAATTGTGTGCGTTAAGGAGATAAAACATTACTACTGATCACAGAGCCACCATCGGTGTGTCCATCTGGTTTTTTTTTTTTGAGTTTTTGTTGTTTTGGTCCGGGTCCTTTTGCCTCAGTTGTCGATGAGCCAAGGCTGTCCTCAGGTCCCAACTGTCTGTCCTCACGTTGGTCCCGCTGGGCGAGCAAACGCTGGCGGGCCGTACCACACTGGGGGACAGAGGGGGACAGATTGTCCTCCCCCCCCGGCCAGCCACAGGAGACAGAGCCCCAGCCAAGGTCTCAGGCGGAGCTCACTTCCTGTTTGCTTGCTCTTACCTGACCCTGGTCAACTGCTTTTCCTCTGGCTCAGCTTCCTTAGGAGAGATCTGCCCAAGGACAAGAGGCTCCGGGGACAAACGCACACATGCTTTTTTCTTTTTTTTCTTTTCATTTTTCATTATTATTTCTCTCGGTGGTATCTCAGTTAACACATATATTGCTGTAGATTTGGTATTGCTGTGTCCACAGCTTAACCGTAGTAATGAAATTTGTCACACGTTCCTATTATTATGGTCCTCATAAGGAGATGAATCCACCCCCTCTCTATCACACACAGGCAATGTGTTAGGGATAACACTGGCCAGGTTGGTGTATACGTTTTAACCCTCGTCTTCTGTTTCCTCTCTTCAGGCCAAAATGACCCACTTATTACTCTTTTGCCTAAAAGTGGAACAATACTAAATATATATATATATATATATATATATATATATATATATATATATATTTTTTTTTTTTTTTTTTTTTTTTTTTTTTTTCCCACAACTTTATTTGCTTGGTTTGGGTTTTTCTAAAGAACATGAATCAAGTTTTTTTTTTTTTTTAAATAAACAAAGTCACAATTGCAGAGATTTAATTAAGGCCATCTGGACATGAAAGTAACACAGTTAAATAAAAAAATGTGTAAAAAAAAAACAAAAAACAAACACTGTTCGTTGTGAATGTAAACCAGAAATGAAACCGAAAGGGGATTTTTAGTCCCTGTACACACACCTGGAGGAAATTACAGATGTGCGTGACTGCATGAGTGTATTTCTATTAATAAGTCTAATGATTGAGATTTATTAGGTATTTTAAGTAAGGAATGAAACATGTGGGCGTTGCTGTTGTAGGAAAATAATCAAGGATGGGGTGGTGTGATGGAGTGGAGGCAATTCAGTTCAGTTTTATTTGTATAGCGCTTTTTACAATGGTCATTGTCTCAAAGCAGCTTCACAGAAATGTATAAACACAGGATACAGATTTTAAATGTGTGAATTTAACCCAACTGAGCAAGCCGGTGGCGACGGTGAGCAAGCCGGTCAGCTCCCGAAGTATTTCGCTCCACTTACACCACATCACTTATGTTATAACAGCTATAATCAGTCGTTCACTCACCAGCGCCTCTCTGTGTCTCTCTCTAGACGTTGTCATGTTTCCAAGGAACCACAAAATGAAGTTACAGCTTTACCTCTGACTGTTACAAAGCGCGGACACTGGAGTCTCCTTCCACCAATGTTAAATAAATGTGTTTTTTTTTTTACAGAAAACTTAAGCATATTAATAATTACAGACGTTTTAAAAATCTGTTCATGTGGCGCGTCTGCCATGCAAGTCCCTGTGTAAGCTGTTACACGTTAGAACGAGTGCACAAATATCAACAAGTGGAACCACTGCGGTTATAGAAAATCAACACCGCCTGACCAATCAGAATTGAGAATTCAACAGCGCTGTGGTATGAAATAAATTGTGCAAATTGTATCTTTGGCATTTTAAGGATATATGTATATATACTGCTCAAAAAAATAAAGGGAACGCTTAAACAGCACATTGTAACTCCAAGTGTCCCCCAAGTTATTTTTTTGAGCAGTATATATATATATATATATATATAATATACTGTTATAAGTATGTTATTTGCCTGCCAATGGTTGTACGTGCAAATATATAATATTACACCAAGATATTGTTTAAAAGCATAAAAAACAAATCAACCAACAAAAATAAATATATTGGGTCTAATTTGAATTTTTTGGGTGGTCAAAACTTGCTTAGCTTAATATATTAAAAACCCAGACTGGCCCAAATCATATAATTTCAAAGTTAGATTTAAAATCAAAAGAGACAGCACATCGAAGTACTGAACATGATGGATTTTCTGTTTATTATTCTGGATAAATGATCAATCTGGCAACCGTTTAACTAGATAACCACCAGTCCTGCTGACTTTTCAAAAATCAGGCAGTATTCACTCATCAGTGTTAAAACAGGACTTGTTTTATGATCTGTAGGGTTGCTCCAGAAATCACAACGCTTTCATGATATTGTCTTGGGCCAAAGCTGGACAAGAGCAGGAATTCTTCATCTTGCCCAGGTGGATGTTCCCCAGGTCCGCCTTTGCTGGAAAAAAAAGCCGGGCTGGGGTTAGAGGATGAGTGACTGCCCTAGTTTTTCCACACTGCTCTGTCATTTTTCTTCACTTTCCTGGGCAGCCAGTGGCGCTTTGCACAAGACATTGACCAAGTGCCCGTGTCCAGACTGGGACACGATTAAATGTGGACAAAAGTAGTCGATGAGACAGAAATTGAACAAACTGCCATAAAGAGAGTGCTCCTTCAAAGCAGCCCGAGTGTGTGTTCGTGTTTGTGCCATCGCAGGTTGTTTGTTGTTGCCATGGCACTCCTGAAGCGTGTCACGGCGGCGTGCATACACAAAGACACGGGTACACACTCTTTTCTCTTTTGGAGTGACTTGATCGATGACTGGGAGTGACATTTCTCAGTAATGTGTAAAGAACCATATTGTGTGTGCTTAGAGCCAGAAATAGATAGATGGATAGATGGATTTTTTTTCTAAAAAAAATAAAATAAACAATAAATAAATCAGAAGAAAAGGATAGAAAATGCGGAACAGAAATGAATATCCTTCAGTAATAAAAAGCGACGAAAAACGTGGAAGAAACAAACAGAAGATCGAATGTCCCTTGTAGAATGAAAGCCCCAATTTCGTTTCCATTTCACTGATCTATTTCGATTTTTTTTTTTTTTAAGCATTGTTCGCTATCCATGCATTTTGGACAGAAATCATTCTCGTCTATTAGACAGAAACGCTAACAGATGCTAAAAATGATTAAATGAATCACCGTATTTTCTCTTCAGAGCCATTTGTCCACTGCTGGTGTTCAAAGCTTCAAAATTCCGGGTACCTTGAACATTCCACTGATCTGAAAACACAATACATAAATACAACCAGAAAAAAAAAGAGCTTGCTTCTGAGGTGATGCTTTCTACTCCCTCTGTTTTTGCTCAATTTATGATAAGTGGTTGTGTCACGTTCAGCATTGCATGCACTACTGCTGTTCAGACTCTGTGTTGTATCTGGGCTTTGGAATAGGAGTAGCTTTGTGGTGACACATCAGCAGCCTCCAGGGGGATTCAACATTTTATTTCTGCTTCTGTGAAGACGTTTTCCTTCTTCTCACAGTATGAAGCAAGGTCAAAGTCAGACACGTTGACAGCGTTTTTTGAAAATTAATTAATAAACACAAAAGCACACACAAACATATATACATATATATATATACATATATATATACACACACACACACACACACATATATATATATATATATATACACTCCGAAACACGCTTTCTCCAACATTACAGTGACTAATGTCAAATTTAGGTTCGGGACACTTAAAAAGAGGATTGAGAAGAAGAAGAAGAAGAGAAAAAAAAAACCAGACCTGTTATCCCAGAATGGTCCTATTTCTCATTGATCACATACATTTGCACTGAAATGTACTGCTCGTTGGTCATCCTGATATGTTTGTGTATCTCCCAAACAATTCCCCCTATTATATAATATACATAAAGGAATAAAGAGAAACGTACAGTTATGTCTGTGGACTAATTAGTGACTACTAAGTTATATTTAGAATAAAAACAAACCCACTGTCCACCACAAACTACGGTCCTTTTTACATTATGATGAAAGGCTAAAGGTAGTTCATTCAGATTTTGCACAAACATCTGAGTAATCCTGATTGAAATATGACACATCTACATTCTACATACATTTCTATGTGCAAGCAGAATCCCACATTATAAAAGTATGTCAAATGTAGGTAGGCTAACAGCTTTCTGTGGTGAGAATATACAACATTGTTTGTCGACAAACTCTTTCTTGACCACTTTTGCTTTATTGACTGCTAAATAACCTTCTATACACAGCACTAGTGGCTAAACTCTGTGTAATTAAGCCAATTAACCTTTCTACAGGGCTTAGGTGTTGCTCCATGGCCTGTACAGCTCTCCAAATTTAGGGGGTAGCTTGTTCACTTTTCTATAGGCGTAAGGTTTTGCTCTATGGCCTGCTCTTCTGTAGAGTTTTGCAACCTTAGGTGCCGGCCTGTGGACTCCTGCTCCATAAGGCTTTCCAGTCGTAGGTGGCCCCCATTGATCCCCATTCTCCAGATTTCCCTTCCAAAGGGCTTTTTAACCATAGGTGGTGGCCCAATTCATAGGGCATTCAAAATTAGGTGGTGGCTTGTGGACTCACCTTCTATAGGCCATTGCCAATCAGGGGGCAGCCTGTGGAATCCCCTTCAATAGGGTTTCCAAGCTTAGGTGGCAGCTCGTGGATTTGCCTTCAGCAGGGCTTTCCCAACCTTATGGGGGTGCCTCTAGACTCCTGCTCCATAAGCCTTTCTGAAAAAATTTATGTAGCAGACCATGGACTCCCGGGGATCGATTCCCGCCGGGGCCATGTGTGTCCGGAGTGTGCATGTTCTCCCCGTGCTGCGGGGGTTTCCTCCGGGTACTCTGGTTTCCTCCCCCAGTCCAAAGACATGCATGGTAGGCTGATTGGTGTGTCTAAAGTGTCTATAGTGTGAGTGTGTATGTGGTTGCTCCCTGCGATGGATTGGCACCCTGTCCAGGGTGTACCCCGCCTTGTGCCCAATGCTACCTGGGATAGGCTCCAGGTTCCCCACGACCCTGAAAAGGAGTAAGCGGTTGAAGATGGATGGATGGATAGATGGATGAATGGATGGACCATATACTCCCCAACCTTAGGAGGCAGCCTGTGGAATCACCTTCCATACCTTCCATGGTGTACCCTTCTGCAGGGCTTTCCAACTTTGGTGGCAGCCAATTGACTTTCCTTTCCATGGGGATTTCAAACCTTATCTAACAGCCCAAGGACTCTCCTGCAATAAGGATTTCCAAACATATGGAGGGTTCAGAACCTTGCTGAGGAAGAAGCATCAACCAGTCTTTAGACCTTTTAAAACCCGCAGTGTCTGTTGGTGTTCATTTCGCATCTACACACCATCACTGCAATTACTCCTTGTGTCTGATGATAAAATTATTTATTAACGATGACGCCATCAAAGCCTAGCTAACTACTTTCAGGGTGTGAGAACCTCACCTTGTGTTACCTTGTTAACCCAGTTGTGAGTCTGATGGCAACACTTCAGAAACTGTTAGGTGCTTAATAGTGCAGACTTACACTTATTATTGTAAACTGCAGTAATGAGAGAAATAATGAATCCCCTCAACCCCCCCACCACACAAGCCAAACACGCACACACACACACACACACACACACACACACACACACACACACACACACATACACAACTGCACACTTCAAGTTAAGGTGCCATTTTTCACAGCAGCCAGGTGTGCTGAATGTGATTCTCTCACCTGTTCTTTCACATTCCTCCAGTTGCAATCACAGAGCAGGAGTTAGAGGAGTTTTTAGCTGAAGAGTGCAGCAATTAGCAAACAGCGATGCTCATTAGCTCCCTCACAGCCCAGAGCAACACCCTGTTCTCCTGGTGTCTTGTTTTCCATTTCTCCATCTTACTTTTCACTCTCGCTTGATGCTTTACCACAGCAACGGTCTGAACGATGTTTCTCTGTATATTCGAAGGAAACGAGCATTAATGCTTTTAGGTCGCGTTTTATCCAAAAATCAATGGCATCAATCATTATTGCAGTCGTTATAGTCATTGCTAATTGTAACATAAGACTGCTATATAGCAGGACATCCATTGTCATGGCAAATCAAGACATCTTTTGTGACATGTTTATGACGTGGTTATGTCAGTCTAATGTGGCAGGGTTCAAGTATAGACGTCAAACATTGCCGCTATCATGGCCCTAGTATACAACTAGACGTGAATTGTCATGGCTATTCAAGAGGTCATGTTTACAATGTCAGTCCTGTGACACAAGGTTAAGTGTTACTCAAGTTCCAACTGCTTTCATTATTTTAAACCGGAAAAAAAAATTAATTAAAAATCGGAACAACATCTGGCAATTTATGTGTATGGCTTTAATGAAAATAGATTTCTCAGTCAGAGCAGCCAGATTAACAGTTCTGTCTTTGTTATTTTTCATCACTTAAATGATGATCATAATTATAGCTTGCATTCACTAAGAAGGATCTGATTCTGTCTTCAGACCAAAACAGTAATTAGAAAACAGTATACTACATGGGGCAGCTTTTATTGTTCGAGCAAAAATACAGTCTATCTAGGCAACCAGACTGGAAAACAGGGAGTGTTTGGTTGTGTGTGTGTGTGTGTGTGTGTTTTTTGATGGGGTGGGCATGTGCCAAAGTGTTTGTGATGTGTTAAAAGGCTGAGATTCATAGCATACTAAGCAGTCTACCTGAGATCTGATTGTCTTTGTTATCTTGTAATCTGACCAAACCAAGAGAAATGACATAGCTGTTGTGACCAGCTGAGCATGTGAGATTGTTATACACCTATTTGGTCTCTTCCCAAATGCTCTCCTACCAATAAATATGCTGAAACAGATGTCAAACGGGTATCCAGCTGTCCTTGTGCTGAACATTACAAATGTGTTGTTTTGCTCAGAGAGCTAGACTACACTGTGTGCCAAAAAAAAGAAATAAAAAATTAAAATGCAAAGGGGGGGGGGGGAAACTTACATCATGAAGCAGCATCAGGCCCTAAGATGGAGGTCTTCCTCCAAGGCTGAGCCAGGCTACTAGCCAGGGGATGTTCAGGAAGGCTTTGGCAGTTCAACAAAGCCAGGCCTTCAGCTGTGGGGTGGAGGTTTGCAGTGTGCAGCATCCCCTTTGGCTGGCTCACACAGACCACTGTCATGTGCTGGGATATGTGTGTATGGTGTGTGTGTATGTATGTGGAAAAAAGAGCCCTCTCTTATATTTACTCAGGCTGTCCTGGGTCTGGGCATTTCTCGTCATGGTGAAGGGAGGGGAAAAACACCAAGACAGCAAGGCAGAGAGCAGAGAGAGAGGAAAACAAGCTTCCCTCTTATCCTCTTGACTCTCCAGAGGATCTCTGTACTCTTTGGTTGGTGTTCACACACTAGTCTGGAGGCGGGTGCACTTTCTGACTGGCCAGCAGGATAGTCAAAAGGAGAAAATCAGAATGAACATGGTTTCCGTTAAAAAGTGCCCTTCAGTGCCTCTTGTTCACTATTATATTCATATAAAGCTCATTATATAGTATAACAATATAATTCATACTGTATATGTTTCAACAGCTGATGAGAATTATTGAATGTGTTGGTATTACGTACATGGAGGAAGTATGTGGTTAATGTAGGTTAACCCCAACCCTAACCCTAACCCTATTAATAGAGGAGACAGTATGGAGGGGATCATAAATTGCCTTTCAAAATCAGTCCACTGAATAAATTGAGGCACAGCAGAAACAGTAGATTTGTATTTTTTTTTTATTATTTGGCATGTTGCCCAGGGTGGGAGATTTCCAACAAGAGGACACTGCAAGGCTAGCCCATCAACGTGCCTCTTTCAGCAGTTTGAGGAACAGGAGGTCAATATGTGACCTCATCTGTTTCCTGAAGATTGGGTACAGTGGGTTAAGCGATCAACAAGGGCATGTTATCCTGACAGAAGGCAGAGGGCTGTGTTTAAAAGAAAAACAATCGAAGGGGCTAGAGAAGCCAGTCCAAGGATGGAGAGCAGGCTACATTCAAAGAGGTGTTTTTATGCTCTCCTGCACATGTCTCATAAATCTTGTGTTTCCTTTTGTTTTTCTGTTTTCCCAGATCAGCTCTTAGCTCTTTTTTTTTTCTAGTGAGGATTAGATAAGCGTAAAGAACACTCACCTTACAAACAAAGTGTGGTGGGTGTGCACATAATCAATTACAAACTAAAAACGACATTATTGGTAATAGTTATGGACTGTTAGATGAAATAAAGTGACTTGGGCACCAATGTAGGTCAGACGTCTTTGTCTGATGTCATGAATAGTCAACAACAGGTCAACAGGTTTCATTTGTACCTAACACTGCCATTTTTGCTGGCATGTCTTGCTGTTCATGGTTCACGGTCTTCTTGGTAAATGAGCATGAAGGTTTCGCAAAGGATTGAGGGTCCTTGTGGTAATTTTGTTTAACAATGAAAGCTATTGTTACACATTAATTTATCTAATGTCTGCTGTCTCTCTGAACAAATACACACCCCTCAGACAGCTGCTGGATGGACTTTTTCTGTCTCAGTGCATATTGCCATTAGGTGGCCACATGCAAGATTAATTTCTCCCTGTTTCTTTTATGGAAATATTTTTTGTTATTGTAATTGAATACCACACCACCTCTCTCTCTCTCTCTCTCTCTCTCTCGCTCTCTCTCTCTCTCCTACTCTGTGCATACCAGTGTACCCATGTTTGATGTATGTCTTATTATGAAAAAAGCATAAAGCATACGAAAGTCATATATAATATATATTATGAATAACCTTCTATTTTCTGTATATTTGTATGTGGTTACAATTTTTCCCCCCCCTTTATTTGCAGATGGGCCTGATTTAGAAGATGACCCATCCTGTTCCTGGCCTGCTTCTTCACCATCTAGCAAAGACCAAACGTCTCCAGTCCACGATTACGATTTTGGTGAAGATGAAGGGGGCCCTGGCTTGCCCTACCCATGCCAGTTCTGTGACAAATCATTCAGTCGCCTGAGCTTCCTTAAGCGCCACGAGCAGAGCCATAGTGACAAGCTGCCTTTTAGCTGTACCTTCTGCAGTCGTTTATTCAAGCACAAGCGCAGCCGTGACCGGCATATCAAGCTCCACACTGGTGACAAGAAGTACCACTGCACTGAGTGCAATTCTGCTTTCTCACGCAGTGACCACCTTAAGATCCATATGAAGACACACGCCACAAACAAGCCTCATAAATGCCCTGTGTGCCGGAGAGGGTTCCTGTCCTCCAGCTCCCTCCTTGGACACATGCAGGTGCATGAACGTGGGAAGGAAGGTCAGAGCACAGGGATCTCTGGAGCAGAAGAGTGGAAGCTGAAGGAAGCACGCAAGTGCAGCCGTTGTGAAGAGGGTTTTGATGTGCCCGAGGAGCTCCAGAAGCACATTGCAGAGTGCCACCCGGAGTGTTCACCCCCAGAAGAAGGGAGTGTAGGGCCTGGTCTGCAGTGCATCTACTGCCATGAGCCATTTAGTGATGAGGGTACTTTACTTAGCCATATTGACCAGGCACATAGTCGAGACCAAAAGGGCCATATATGCACTGTATGCTCTGATCACTTCCCCACTGTGGAAGAGTTGTATGCACACATGGACATTCACCAACTCCCAGAGTCTAGCAACCACAGCAACAGTCCTTCTCTGTTGACTGTAGGATACACATCTGTTTCAAGCACCACTCCAGACTCAAACCTTTCTGTTGATAGTTCAACCATGATAGACACTGCACCCACTGTGCCCAAGACTCGTGGAAGAAGAAAGCGTGGTGCCCAGCACACAAATGATATTTGTGGACGACCTGCTAAACAGCCTAAAGTAGCTTACAGTTGCATCTACTGCAACAAACAGTTATTCTCCAGTCTTGCTGTCCTTCAGATTCACCTTAAGACAATGCATGTAGAAAAACCCGAGCAGGCCCACACTTGCCAGTTCTGCTTAGAGATCCTTCCATCTCTGGTCAACTTAAATGAGCATCTGAAACAAGTCCACAATGCTGAAGATCCATCCAGCCTACTTGCCAGCTTGTCTGATGTCTTGTTACAGTGTAATTTTTGTCCAGAGATGCTTGGAGATCTCAATGCCTTGCAGGAGCACATCCGTTGCTCGCATGGCTTTCCCAGCCCAGTAGCCAAGGAGAGCAATGCCTTTTTTTGCCCCCAGTGCTTCATGGGATTTCTGACTGAGGCCACACTAGAAGAACATGTACGACAGACCCACTGTGATTCTGGAAGCTTGCGATTTGACTCTCCACTTGCAGTCACTCCTAAAGATCCCATTGTGGAGGTGTATTCCTGCTCTTATTGTACCAACTCTCCCATTTTTAACAGTGTCTTGAAGCTGAACAAGCACATCAAAGAAAACCACAAGAACATCCCCCTGGCATTGAATTATATCAACAATGGGAGAAGAACCCATAGAACCCTTAGCCCTTCGTCTTCCATATCTGTAGATCAAGCTACCCTTCTCAAACATGGCAGCACTTCATCCCGCTCAACAAGTGAATTCATCTGTAACCAGTGTGGTGCTAAGTACACTAGTCTTGATCTTTTTCAGACTCATCTGAAGACGCACCTTGATGGTATGCTACCACAGCTCACCTGTCCACAGTGCAACAAAGACTTTCCCAGTCAGGAAGCTCTGCTGAAGCATGTGACTGTCCACTTTACAGTCACTTCCACATACTACATCTGTGAAAGTTGTGACAAACAGTTCACATCGGTAGATGACCTGCAGAAGCACCTACTTGATATGCACACCTTTGTGTTCTTTCGGTGCACTCTTTGCCAAGAGGTATTTGACTCGAAAGTCTCAACTCAGCTTCATCTTGCAGTCAAACACAGCAATGAGAAAAAAGTCTACCGCTGTACATCTTGTAACTGGGATTTCCGTCATGAGACTGACCTTCAACTGCATGTCAAGCACAGTCATTTGGAGAACCAGGGCCGGGTTCACCGCTGCATCTTCTGTGGTGAGTCCTTTGGCACAGAAGTTGAGCTGCAGTGCCACATTACCACACACAGCAAGAAATATAACTGCCGCTTCTGCAACAAGGCTTTCCATGCTATTATCCTGCTGGAACGTCATTTACGTGAGAAACATTGTGTGTTTGAGGGAAAGGCCCAGAACTGTGGCACCAATGGCTCTACAGGTGGTGGTGAATCTGTTGCTAAAGACGATGGAGAACTGCAGGGCATCCTCACCAATAGCCACGGAGGACCTGGTACCGGGGAGTCTCACAACAGTCATGATGGAAGCGAAGAGGATGTTGAGTCCTCAGAGGTCATGTATACCTGTGACATCTGTGGGGCATCTTATACTATGGAGTCTCTCCTGACCAATCACCAGCTACGTGATCACAACATCCGACCAGGAGAGACTGCGATGCACAAGAAGAAGGCTGAAATAATCAAGGGGAACCACAAATGCAATGTTTGCTCTAGAACATTCTTCTCTGAAGCAGGGCTCCGAGAACATATGCAAACTCACCTGGGACCTGTAAAGCATTACATGTGTCCCATTTGTGGAGAACGCTTCCCCTCTCTCCTTACTTTGACAGAGCATAAGGTTACTCACAGTAAGAGCTTGGATACAGGCAGCTGTCGAATTTGCAAGTTACCATTGCAGAGTGAGGAAGACTTCCTAGAGCACTGTCAAATGCATCCAGATTTGCGCAACTCTCTGACTGGATTTCGCTGTGTGGTCTGCATGCAGACCGTTACTTCAACTTTAGAGCTGAAGATCCATGGCACGTTCCACATGCAGAAGACAGGAGCCATGTCCACCAATCACCCTAGTGGGCGCGCCACTATTCCTCACCACCAGCATCACCAGAGTCAGAAGCTCTTCAAGTGTGCTTCATGTCTTAAAGAGTTCCGCTCAAAGCAGGACATGGTGAAGCTTGATATTAATGGACTACCGTATGGTCTCTGTGCCACATGTGTAAGTGCTAGCAAAAGCTCCAGTCCAACCATAAACGGTGGAAAGCAGCAGCAACCAGGGGGGCAAACACCAGCACCCTCTAATACAGGGTGGAACCAAGTGGAAAGTCTGAGCCCCTGTGGTGTAAAAAGAAAGGGGACCACCTATTCCACATCATCCTCTTCATCAATATCATCCACTGTTGCCAAGACAAGATGCTCCAGCTGCAATGTGAAGTTTGAATCAGAGGTAGAGCTGCAGACACATCTTCAAACAGTGCACAGAGAGCAGACAGGAGAGGGAAGTGGCAATCAAGTGAGGACCCCTCAAGGATCCCCCATGCCAAGAGTGAGTCCTTCACAAAGTGAAGAGGTAAGGCAAAGCTTCATACATGTATTTTTACGCTTCTTATGAATGTTTAATCTAGGTTTTTACTTGCTCTCAGTGTCATTTGATGCAATCATGTAGTACATCATTATTGCACTGTGTGACATGCACTAATAGCTAAAATTGCGTATGCATGTTCTACTCTGCCACTGTTATTTGTTTTGTTTTGTTTTGTTTTTTTTTCCCCCCAGAAGAAGACATACCAGTGCATTAAGTGTCAGATGGTCTTCCATAGTGAATGGGACATTCAGGTTCATGTGGCAAATCATATGCTTGGTAAGTCTGTATTTTAGAATTGTATGTTTTACATACACCTGTTACATACACATTTTTATTTACAAAAAAAATAAAAAAAATTCTCCTCAGTTTTCTGTCAGCAATTTGGTGATGATAAAATGCACATTGTGTGTTTACAAGTCTAGTGTTAATGCAAGAAGCGGCTAATCAGCACACTTACTGTTTCAAGATACCAAGGTTTAAAACTACACATCTGCACATCTACACCATATCATGTCTCATATTGATGGAATGAAATTGATTTCATTACTTTCATTAATATTCATCTTTCGTAACCACATGATTCTGGTCGAGGTCATGGTGGACCCAGTAGACTATCCCGGAAACACTGGGCGCAATCGCAGGGCAACATACACTTTAACACTTTAAACAGCACTGAGGTTAAGCACATTTTAAGGACCAAGACTTGTGTCTGGGTGAGACCGGGACTATGAGAATGTTCGTAAACATGGTCGTGTTATATGAGACATATGGGAAATCATTGCCTTCACTATAACTGGAGGCAGGATTCGAGTATAGGCCTAGTAGACGACACCCTTCTGTAGTTTTTTTTTTTTTTTTATGATTTGAAATTTTCCATTGTGTCTGTTGTTCAAGGTGGTTAATTGATTTATACGTGTTTGGGTTTTTGGGAGACAACATAAATTTGTTACTGTGGGCTGTTTTCTTGGGTCAGAACGTTGTCTGTACAACTACATCAAGGAGATCAGGTTGAGGTGAAAGGTGGTCAGGGGAGGGTGGACACAGCACCTATGTGAAAAACAGGTTTGCGTAGTGTGTTGCATTATGGGCTATTATATATTTCTTTTAAGAAAATATATATTATTTATTGATTGATTAAATTTTTTCTTTTTTAAAGGATGGCTACAATCCATTAGCCCAGGGTTCACAAACGGAACAAACAATCTGATATGTTGTGTGAAGAGCATTAATAACATAAGAATATTTAAAACCCAAAGTCCTGCATGCCTTTTTCCAGACAGTGCATAGTAATTTTCAAATACATTACCATGCTTCATGGTACTGATTTATTTATTTACATTATTAATATTGCATAGGTCTGTGAATGATATAGTACGTGTATTAATGTGTTTCTTGGCTCTAAATATTCACATTCGCCCACACACCGACAGCATCCATTATTGGTATTCAGATTGAATGCGAGACACACTCTTCTATGCTGACGTTCTACTCCATAAGACTTCTGGTTACAGTTTAATTTATTTATTTATAAATATTTATATTTTTATTTATTATTTGATTTCTTTGTCGGATCTTTCATTACTCTGCGTCTCCCAGTTTGATTTTTGGGAACGTTTTAAGAATATGGAGGAACGTGCAGTGTACAAGACGTTCAAATCTCTACGTTAAACCCTCCTAGTGAGACGCGAAACTGATGGCGGGTTTGTTTAATTCAGAATGAATCGCAGATTTACATGGTAAGCAAAGAATGCTACATCTATGTATGTTTATTATCAGACTACTTGGATTTGAAAACTACAGAGCTGCCGAGTAGATATGGTGGATGTTTCTTTAATAAGGTGTGGCCACAAATTATTCTATTAAGCCGATGTCTATTTGAATCAAGAAATAATCCGAATTAGAGCATTGTGGTCAAAGGAACCAAAGATGGATAGAAGCAATGATATTACACTTCACTGTTGAAATGACGCATAAAGACATACTGGAGTCAGTAGCGATGTGAAAGGATATACCATTAGCCCATCCCATGTCACCTTAAGTATGTTCTCAAAGCACATAGTTTTCCCCATGTTCCTGCCAAATAATTACCTGGAGACCATGTATGAAGTATGACATTCCACAACATATTAAATTATGGGCTCAAGGTACACATTTTGTAGCCAGAACTCCACAATATTAGGGGCCACAATCGTATATATATATATATACTGTATGTTGTTGCTATGGGTTACTATGCTGCGGCCACCAGATATTCTCTGGCCCCAAAATTGTGGAGATCCTAACTTATTAAAATTGCGGCTTCCAAACGTGTGGCTTTATTAAAAAATAACCGTCATGCCAGCTCAGAGGCTCCATAGGCAACACGTTTTAATTTATATACAGTGCCCTCCACTAATATTGGCACCCTTGGTAAATATGAGCAAAGACGGCTGTGAAAAATTGTCTTTATTATTTAACCTTTCGGTCTTTTTTTTTTTTGCTCAGAAGAATTCTTACAAAAATTATCTCCTCTCATGGATTTCAAACAGTTGCAAAAACAACACAGGTTTATCAAAAAGAACGTGTTTGTTAAATCTAGGTGTGCAATACTTATTGTTATTGTTAATTATAATAATTAACAATTATTGCCATCCCTATGAATTCATTGATATTTAACATTTTTGTAGTACACCTGGGTGACTAGGAACAGGAAATTGTTCAACCATGACTTCCTGTTTCACAGGGGTATAAATATGAGGTAACACACAGGCCAAATTCTCTTAGTCATTCATAACAATGGGTAAGACCGAGGAATATGGCTGTGATGTGCGGCAAAATGTTGTTGAGCTTCACAGAATGGCAAGTGTCTATTAAAAACGCATTTAAATGTCCATTTCCACCATCACAGGGATAATTAAGAAGTTCCAGTCAACAGAAATCTTATGAATGTTATGAATCAAACTGGAAATGGACGAGTGGCTATATCGTCTTGATGCACTGTGAAGAGGACGGTTCGAGTGGCCAAAAAAATCTCCAAGGATCACAGCTGGAGAATTGCAGAGAATTGCAGTTGTGTTTTGGGGTCAGAAAGTCTTCAAAACACAGAGAGGTAGCCATATAGAAAAGTACCTCATGCCCACGGTTAAATATGGTGGTGGCTCTTTAATGTTTTCAGGCTGTTTTTCTTGCAGAGGACCTGGACATTTTGTTAGGATACATGGCATCATGGTTATCAACAGATATTGAACAAAAACCTGACTGCCTCTACCAGATAGCTTAAAATAGTTTGTGGTTGGATCTTCCAACAGGACAATGATCCAAAACATACATCAAAATCAACACAAAAATGGTTTACTGACCAAGGTCCTGCCATGACCATCCCAGTCCCCTGACTTGAACCTCATAGAAATCCTGTGTGGTGAACTGAAGAGGAGAGTCCACCATCGTGCACCTCAAAATTTGAAGGATCTGGAGAGATTCTGTATGGAGGAACATTCTCAGATCTCTTGCCATGTATTCTCCAACCTGAGAAGACTCAGAGCTGTTATCTTGGCAAAGGGAGGTAGCACAAAGCATTGAATAAAAGGGTGCTAATAATTGTTGCACACCTATATTTAACAAAGATTCTTTTTCGATAAACCTATGTTGTGTTTGAAATTGTTTGATATCCATGAGAGCAGAGTATTTTGGGGAATGTTTTTGAGCAGCCTTCTTTACTCATATTTACCAAGGGTGCCAATATTAGTGGAAGGCACTGTATATTCAGATTCAACCATTTGTGTCCTTGTACAACGACTATAAAGAAAGTAATCACGCCGTAGTCATCTCAGACAACCATTTACATTTCAAAATGGCTGAAAGTCTCTATCCAGCTGGCATGGACCTGACTCACAGCCCATACTCAGGTGTCCAGTACAGTCTTCCTTTGACAGTTCTGGTGGGTGATGGTAGAGGGTGGGTTGGGTTAATGGGGGTGTTGGGTGTGGTGGATGGGTAAATCTGGACTGGATCGTAATTACCTCACAGATAGCATGTGCCAGAAAAGCAAAACGGGAAGGGGGAAGCAGAGGCCTCATTTGGAAAAGGGTCCAAATGCCTTCTCCCTTGAAAAAAGGGGACACTTTCTCCTTTTAATGGCCATCTGCACAGGAGAGGCGAAACGAGAGGCCGGGGGTCATCTCCGCTCAGCTGTCACTGTTATTAGCGTAGGTAATGGAGCAGGCGCTCCTCTCTTAGGGGTGCTGTTCCTGGCCCTACGCTCCTTGCTTTATGGCTGTTGATTCACCCCGGTAGCTCTCTCTCTTTCTTCCTCTCTTTCTATATATATATATATATATAGATAGATAACATGATGGCACAGAATAGAATAAAGTAAATTAGCATGTCCTCTGAGTCTAATCTGAGATATGGCCACTAAGAAAAAGGCTCCAAAAAAGCACAGAGTAATTTTGATGAGTCGCTCTGTTCCACCTTTGCACCCATCGTCCCCGTGACCCCCAAAATTAAATTGAATAAAGTATAACTTAGAATTTAGAAAATTGATAACTTCAGTGATGTGGTGATGAGTCCAGCTTTTGCCTAATGGATCCAAGTGGACATGTGTGTCTTTGTGTGGAAAAAGGGAACCATATAACATCCTAATCACGTTTCTAGTGAGGAAAGTGGTGCGTATTGGCCTGAAACATTAGCCGAATGCCCTTGGGAGTGAAGAGACAGCTCTCAAGGTCCAGATGGATCCATCCACATTCGCCATACAGCTGGCCATTCAGATCATGGGACTCGATGTGATATTCCTGTCCATCTGTAGGAAAAAAACAAATTGAAAAAATTCGATTGCTGGTGGCTGTGGAGCAATTTCGAAGCAGGCCAGAAGACAGCTGGCCTCTCTTTAGTTTGGAGTTTGCTGGCATGGCTAATTCACACAACTAAAGGCATGCGATGTGTCACCAGAGAGGGTGAGAGGAAGACAGGAGGAATGGATGCCAGGGTTTATGCCTCTCTGAGCTTCTGTGGTCACTATCAAAACTGTCGTTAACTTCCTAGTTTTTGAAGGATGTTTATTAAGGCCTGCATGTTCTCAGCGTACACACTTCAGATGTGTATCCTCTACAGACTGGAGCTTGGCTTTCAAGCGTCTCTGAGCTATCAATTCAGACACCACATACACACAAGCATACATTTTTGTACGTTTTGTTTTTTACAGAAAACGCTCAATGTGTGCATAACAATGTCGATATTGCAATATGAGCAAGAGAGCAAAAGAATCTCCAGAGTGTCAAAAACTTTTCCTCGCCGTCCAGAGATACATGTGAAGGTCTTTCGCTGACAGATAAGCCGAAAAGAATCACAGCAGCGCTTCAAAATCCCCCTGTTTTTTTGACAACAGTGTGAACTTTGACCCTTAAAGCTCCATAGGAGCCTATTTTTCCTCCAAGTTCTCCTGCTGAGCCTAAACCTCTTGCTTACTTCTAAGTACCCTGATGTGAGGTTGTCAGGCACAAGGAAAAAGGTCTAAATCTGCCCTCCATCTCAGATATCCAGAAATCTTCCAAAGCTTGACTTTGGAAGAAAAAAGCATTGGCGTTTTTTTTTTTTTTTTTTTTGTGGTCCAAAGGGTCATTAGGATTCTTCTTTTTCGTCTTCTTCTTCACCTTTATCCATTACAAGCATGCAGGCCAAACATTTTGGGCAGTATTTCAAGGTCTACAGACAAATTTCTCTCTCTCTTTTTCTTTGGATGAATAGAAAAAAAACCCTCTCTCACTGCACCCATATTGGTTTTGAGTTACTTTGCATATTATGCAACACCTACTTTTGCGGACTAGAATTGTCACTGTATAACTCAGCAGGCTAAATTTCAGCAGCTCAGCACTGAACTACTGTAATGAAACTTGACATTATATCCATCTATGGCCTCTTTACTGTTTTATGGAACATGGCAAGAATTGGACACTGGTTGTATTGTTAGTAAATGGTGCTTGGACCCCACAGATCGCTGCTTTCAGCTAGAATTTCGTCGTTTGTTTCCTTTTTTTCTCCACTGACCCCCCCACCCCCCCAGATATCTTGTGCCAGGCTGGTGGATGACGTTTTGAAGGACAGTCAGGAACTTTATAAACAGGCGGACCGAATGTTCTGGAAAAGCTGATTTAGAGGGTCACCTTTTGGTGTGTTTTCTTTATATTTTTTTTTTTTCAAGGTGGGAGGGGGTGAAAGCTGAGTGTATGCCCAGACTTCCATCCGCAACACGGAAAGTGGGCAAGAGAGAGCGTGGCCTGGATCGATGGGCAGGAGGTGGGAAGGTGGCGAGGGTGGAGGGGGCTAGGGGGCAGAGTAGGGCGCACATTTACTGTACAGCTGGCCTCTCTGTGTGAGGCAGAACCGTGGGCTGCTACCAAGTGCGAGGAGATGAGAAGCAGCGAGATGAGAACAGGAGAAACAAGAGATCCCATCCTGCTTCCTTGTTCCTGCCTTCTGTTTTAAATCGAATTCATTTCGATTTCCAGCCTGACACCCATCCCGGCTCCTCCTCTGCTCTGTACGTCTGAATTACATGCACGCTTTGTCTTGGAGGAAAAAAAAAAAAAAAAAAAGAGAAAAGGATACTTAATTTGCTGCCTGGAATTGAGAACACAAATTATCCATGACACTGTTGTCTGAGGATCCCATGGGAATAGTTTGAGCGGTGATGTGTTTGCTGAATGTTAACTGACTATATAACAAATACACCCCATCAAGATGGCGCCAGGGGGATTGCATGGACTGCAATGTTATAAAACATCTTAGAGATTATTATTATTATTATCATTATTATTATTATTATGATGATGATGATGATTTTTAAATCTTTGGATTTATCTCAATCCGTATCGTGTCAAAGAGATTCTCTGTTGATGTGATTCTAATTGAAATTGTTGATTCTAATACCCAAAGCGAGAAAGTGCAGGTCTGTCTCGATAAATCCACGGACTAAAGCGGAAATAAACTTCTCAATGTTAGCACTACCGTTCCTCGTTAGCGTGCAGCAAATCACCGAGAGTAAAAGTGAGTATGAGAGAGAAAAATAGACAGAGAGAGAGAGAGAGAGAGGGAGGGAGGGAGAGAGAGATAAGTCATTGATCAGCAAGGTGTGTGTAATTGCTTATTAACACAGCCACACTTCGCTGCACAGAGGTGACTGCACAAATGAATGGAGAGGCGTTATTAATCACCAATTAATAAAAATGGGGCGACTGTTCAGTCTACGCTACACATGACCTCCTCAGCATGCTCAGAGTCACTCGGTTGAATTCCCCGTTTTTTCCCCCCTCTGAAAATCGATGCGCACCACTAGACACTCCTCACATTTACTTTGGTCTGTCTGTCTACTTGAATAGAAGTTATTTTATTCGTGTTTTAGTGTTGTAGCTCATGGTTTAAGATATGAATGCTGGCGTCGTCCCGTTACAGATGGGAAATGTTCAAGCGTTCTTTGCTCAGAGGAAGGGGATTTGATCAGCGTTGCTCAGGAGATATATTCATACATTTGTTTGCTTTAAGTTTCATTTCACCTGCCATGTTTATGTTTGCTCATATGTTTTATTTCTCTTAAAAAAATTTTTTAATACAAATTCTTAAAGGGAAAGGTTTGGAAATACAGTATCTTGGAAATACTTGGACATGCTTTCCTTGCATGATGAGCCATTTAATTCACTGAAAATTTGAAAAAAAAACAAAACCCTTTTCTTTTGATCATTTTCATCAAGGAAAGGTCCTCATATATATATATATATATATATATATATATATATATATATATATATATATATATATTTTAGGATTGTTTTCATATTTTTATAGTGCATTTCTTCTATTATTATTATTATTTTTTTTTTACTATAGACTAGATTTTTTTTTGGATTTATTGATTGATTTATTATTATTTTTATTATATCTAAGTCCAGTCAGTCTCTCACTAATCCCTTGAAAAGAGTTTTCCAATGGGCTTTTGATGATCCATTTAAATACCCTAAAAGTCTTCAGTCAGGTTTTCACAAGCACCGTTCATCACCTCCGTGACATTAGTCACTCCTCTCTCAAGCCGCCAGAGGTGAAAGACCCCTCTGTGCTTTCACCCCGAGATCCTGCGCATGTTTTATTGATGGTGAGCGACGAAGGGGCCGCATTACATTAGCAGTCTTAATGCCACCCCTTGTTCTGAAGCTCAATGTTTAGGATTAAGTCCTGGCTCATAGCGTTCGGCCTTCCAAACGTCCGGACATGGAGGAAGGCATTGAGGGGTCATCCCAACATGTCAGAATGGAAAGCCGCCCAAGACCAAGGTTAGAGAGGAAGGTGGACTTGGAAAACTGGCCTTGTCCCAAAAAAACCCTTAACTCTGAATGGAATCTCGCTCCCTATGTGGCGTCTTTGATGGGTTTGGCAGTTATCAGTTTTTTTTTTTTTGTCTCCTGTTCCCATATGTACAAAGAAAGAGAAAAGGTCAAGGCCGAGACATCATTCACACTTAGATCGCTTGGCTTCAGTCAGTTGGCTTCGAAAGGGCAGATCCGACAGCAGGTATTCTGTCTCTGACTGATTTATGGTGTAATGTTGAGTAACACTTCTCAAGCTCTCTTCCACAATATCGATCTTAAAGTACTTTTGTGAGTTTAGATTTCCAGAGTTGTTTCACTGAGAATGTTTTGTTCCTTGGCACCGTGTGTAATGTGCTACTAAATGCATCAGTTATACATTTGATCAGTCAGCAGATATGAGTACGACATTTCTGCATATTTAATATATATGGGTGCGTTTTCACACATTTGTGCTTTACGTTTCCGCGTGTTTACAGTATACATGCATGCTGTGTGTATGCAGTTTAACGTGTGTGTGTGTGTGTGTGTGTGTGTGTGTGGTTTAATAATAAGGAGAGAGTGGATTGGGTGGTGCGGCTGAGTGCCAGGCACATGGATGGCCATGGCAAGGTCAACAGCGCAGAAGAGGCGCAGTTACTGCACCCTCCACTCCTGCAGCTGAGAGAGGAGAGGGCCAGCCATCTGTCCACTCCTGCCTGCCATACCCGCAGAGCACACACACACACACACACACACACACACACACACCGCACACACGCTCACTCACAAATGACACACACTCATACAAACTCTCTGGCACACAATCACACTGTAATACACAAACACAGATGCACGCATGCAGCACACATGAAACAAACATAGACACAACATGTCCAATACAAATATGGATGAGCAAATACGGCCATATGCACAAAGCACATATTCGGCTGTGGTGTGTTAGAAGCCAGACTGCATGTCAGTAGACATCACGGTGACTTTGGAGGCCAGGATGGCTTGTGATCACATGGTAACACGAGGCTCCGATGTTCCAAAACATTAACTGTAACTAGAAATGGACGAATGTGTCACACTTTAACACATTTGAAGTTGTTAACATTGGCCAATGGGTTAAAACACATTCCGGGATGCGCTTTTATGGATAAATAATCAACTTCTGGATGGTAACGGTACCTCTGCCTCATCACACCACCCCGCTGTTGATTACGTCCCTATAACAGCATATCCCCAGGTGTTTAATTCCTCACATTCAGTAGATATAATGAAACCGTAGTACACTTATGTATATCATGGTTGTATACAAGTTCCGTCTCAATAAGCTGAAGCGATTTAATAAAAGTTAATGTGTCAAATCAGGCTTGTTAAAGAGGAAAGTATGAACTTTTCAGTGCTTCTGAAGTCCTTAGTATTACCTTTTATAATGTCATGCATGACTCCAGGTCAATTAAATACTCTAGATATGACTAAACAGTTATACTCCAGGGGTTCTAAAGGCCAGAGTCCTCATCTTCCCAAAGCTAGGTGTTTTTTTTTCTTTTTCCACGTCAACAGTGAGACATTTTTATCGAGAGATTTTTTTCCCTTTAATGCGACCAACTTCTTCTTGTTTTTCACCTTGCCTAGGCCCCCCGGGGTCAGCCGGAGAACGGGCTGCTGATTAGCGCAGCTCTCTCTTGCGAAGACCTTTACTATGCCCTCTGGCCGCAGCGGTAGAACCCTGTGGAATGTTCCAAAGCTCTCTAATAGGTTTCAGGTGCTTCGGGCCAACGGCCAGACGCCAAGTCTGCCCCAGTCCCCAGCCAGTGTGCCACTATTTATTTATATCCTCTTGAACTACCTGATAGCCAAACCATAAAGCAAAAGGTTGGCTAGTCAGGTTAGAACTTGACAGGATGCAAATAATAGCAAGGTTGGATGATTTTGTTTGGTTTGCTGTACGTGTAAGGAAATGTTCTTGTTTTGACCTCATGTCAACTGGCAAACTTACCTGGTAGTTTCTGTAGAACTTTCTGTAGAGGTCTAAGTTTCACAGGGTTTTTTTTTTTTTTGCCAACATTAGCCGGTTTAGGTAATTACAGATGCAACCAGACCTGATTACTGCAAACCCTGTTCAATCAAATCAACACTTAAATAGAACTTTTTCAACAGCGTGAAGGTGGTTAAAAGGTCTTACCCACTAACACACTATGCCAAAGCTGAAAGAAATTCCAGAAATGATGAGGAAGAATTGAAATACAGCAGTCTGGGAAGGGTTACAAAGCTATTAGAAAGGCTCTGGGACTCCAAAGAACTACAGTGAGGGCCGTTATCTCCAAATTGAGAAAAAAAAATCAGAGTGGTGATTCATCACAGTAGTGAACCTTCCCAGAAGTGGCCGACCTTCCAAAATTACTCCAAGAGCACAGCGGCGACTCATCCAGGAAGTCACAAAAGAGCCAAGGACAACATCAATGGACCTACAGGCCACTCTTGTATCAATAAAGGTCATTGTTCATGACTCCACTATCAGAAGGACACTGGGCAAAAATGGCTTCCATGGAAGAGTGTCGATGTGAAAACCACTGCTGACCCAGAAGAACATTAAGACTCGTCTGAATTTTGCCAAAACACACCTTGATGATCCTCAAACCTTTTGGGAGAATGTTCTGTGGATTGATGAGTGAAAAGTAGAACTGTTTGGAAGACAGGGGGCCCGTTACATCTGGCGTAAACCAAATACAGAATTCCACTAAAAGAACATCATACCACGGTCAAGCATGGTGGAGGAAGTGTGATGGTATGGGGATGCTTTGCTGCTTCAGGGCCTGGATAACTTGTAATAATTGAGGAAAACATGAATTCTGCTCTCTAAAGGAGAATGTCCGGTCTTCAGTCCGTAATTTGAAACTCAACCTGATTACGCAGCAAGACAATGATCCAAAGGGCAGTGGTGGCTCAGGCTCAACAATTAAGGCTCTGGGTTACTGATCAGAAGGTCGGAGCTGCCACAGTTGGACCCTTAACCCTCTCTGCTCCAGGGTTGCCACATCATGGCTGACCCTGCACTCTGACCCCAACTTCCTAACAAGCTGGGATATGTGAAGAAAAGAATTTCACTGTGCTGTAATGTATATGTGGCAAAGGCTTCTTCTAAATTAAAGTTTTGAAGTGCACTAGTCAAAGTCCTGACTTGAACCAATTGAGATGCTGTGGCAGTTCTTGGTCGAAAACTCTCCAGTGTCACTGAACTAAAGCAGTTCTGTAAAGAAAAGTGTGCCAAAATCCCACCACAGTGCTGTGAAAGACTGATCCCCAGTTATCAAAAGCATTTACTGGCAATTATTGATGCTAAAGCTGGCACAACCAGAGTTTTTTTTGTTTTTTTTCAAGTTTAAAGCGGTGATTAGTTTTTCACATGGGCGATACGTGTCGGATAACCCTTTTTTGCTCCAGTAAAAATAAATAAATAAATAAATAAAAAACTGTACTGTGTGTTTAGTCAGGTTGCCTTCATTTTATGTTGTATTTCGTTTGAAGATCTAAAACCATTTAACATTTAAAAGGAATCCCTTTTTCCCAGCACTACACCTAGGACATGTTTGAGTATTAAACTGTCAGTATGTCATTGGGTCTTCCCTGCACGCAAGTATCAAATGACGAGCCATCATTTAGCATTAACGTTTAATGAATCAGTTCACGGAGACTTTCTTCATCTCCTTAAACTCCTAAAAAGAGAAGCTGTAGAGCTTTATTTCGTTCAATAAAAAATACACCCCGTTATTTATGTGAGGGGGGGGAAAAAAACAAAAACCCATGAAGCATGATGGCCTGCAGTAATATTACATGTAGTCACCGACGCAGTATTTTAATGTGTTGGGAGTCAGATCCCTAAATCTGCCTAGTTCAGTGTTTCCATGCTGTAACGCACCAGCTTTATCCAGAACAGACTGTAAGCTACACTACTTGGTTTCAGTAGCAGGGGAATAAACAGCAATAGTACTGTAGGTGGAATGTTTTCCAGAAACTTCGTCTAGATTATGTAAGGAAAAACGACTAAAAGTCTTAGGGGTGTGCTGTTATAGGACAATAAGAATCGATGGGACGGTGTAATGCAGTTTGATGTCAAGCGGAGTTACTGTTAACACCCAGTAGTGGATTATTTTCCAATTACAGCACTTCCTGTAGTGTTTATTTCATCTTCTACCAGAGCAATTTGCCAACACTTGCATTAGTTTAAATGTATTAAAATTTTTTTTTTTTTTTTATCAGTTTTTAGTTACATTTATGGTTTTGTAACGTCCATGAGACAAGTTAGTTCCTGCTATACACCACTTTTTTACTCTCTCGGAGGTACTAAGTCAGAACTTTGCAGCTCGTCATGCTACGAAGCACAAAGTCGTCTGTCCTGAAGAGACTCGGAAAGAGACTCCTTCCATCGCTTCACGGAAAATCTCACCATATGAGCGCTTGCACATTCGCTGAATCTGTTTAAGACCCCGTGTATGAGCTGTTCCTCTAGACACGATAGCATATACATAACGAGGGCGTTAACATAAACCCCGTGATTTACCATGCAGCCGGAAGTACTGTCCGGACTCCTGTAATAGAAAATGAATCGACGCCTTCTGACCAATCGGAATCGCAAACTCGACAGCGCTGAAGTATAATTGATTGTAGCGCTGGGCCTGGCTGTAAGGCAGAAGCAGAGTTTGCATCACGTTATTAATTCCAGCGCAGGCAGATGAGGAAGGTTTTGTCGTTATGGGTGTGCAGTTGCATCAGTCGTGGATGCCTCGCGTTCATGTCAGCATGTGTTTCGATCAATATTAGTTTCTCGAATCGACTTGAATATGGGAATCGTAATAATAGTGCACACGGGTGTTGGATGAACAGTGGCGCTCGTGCGCAATTTAATCTCTTCCGAGTCACATTCGGGCTGGACGAGAAGCGCCATCGCTTGCATTGATCGATCGATTGATTGATCGAAAATGTACATTTCACGGGCCGCATGATGTGTTTATAACCAAAAATGGTCTGCACTGTTGTTCGTCTCTTTTGTCTTCGCGTTTGTCGCACGGCTCCCTTCCCCCGACATCTCTGGATCGGAGACGCGAACCTTAAGCCGCTCTCGCTCTGATTAATCCTTAAGGTTTATAATTACTAATTAACTTACTGAGCGACTTCTAATGTAGTCCCCCTTCAGTGAGGTGCGTGGAGGACAACAGATCATTAGCTTCAATAATGAATGTGGACAGGACAGATAATGGACTGTGATATGCCAGCTCTGACAGTTGTATTAAATGAGGCGAGGGTTCACTGCAAATACCGCGAACGCGACTAGATCCGTCTTCGCCGGGACGCGTGGCGGTTTGCCAAAGGAAAACAGAAACGAACAGGAATGAGACAGCATTACGGTACAAAAATTGCGGGCATTTTTGGACGAAATGCAGCGGTGTACAGTAACTGTAACTCGAAACCGTTCAGGGGACGGCTTCAAATCTACGATCGCGGGCGATTCCCAAGGAAACAAACAGCACTTGCATGAGGGAAATCATCGAAATGTTTCCACGACGTTCGAGGCTAAAGGCCAAACGCATGCTCAGCGTTTCCGTTTTTTAACAACTAAGAGGTGTTAATTGCTGTTTGATCCCATTAATGATGATAGCTATTGTCTCACACACACTATCTGCTGTTTTTGTCTTAATGACACTGCCTCCGTGGCGCTTTTTTTTGCCAGAATCCCCCCCCACCACCACCACCAGGCACACACACACACACACACACACACACATTCACATTGAGCAAAGATGCGTCTGGCGTAATGATTATTATCATTAAGAAATATTAATGTGCAAAGCCGTGGTGACCCAGAAGCTCATTACTGTCAGAGGTTCGCATGAGCCGAAGCCAAAGCGGCTGCGTACGAGCACCTCTCCACCTGCGCAAGGGCCACACACCCCCACTCGAGGATCACGTCTTCTACCGTGACCTCCTCATAACAGCTAACAGCTCCTTTACAATCTGTGCGAGTGTGTGTTTGAGAGAGAGAGAGAGAGAGAGAGAGAGAGAGAGAGAGCCGTGGGCGAAATGGCTTTTGACCTTGTTTGCTTCTCCATTATGAATGTACAGTCTATTCTCGGAACAAACAAATAAATAAATGCATGTGCATGTTTGTACATATCGTCAACATCTCTACAGTAGATTTAATAGATTTAAACGTGTCCATTTTGTTGGAGTACGAGTACCATGTTATCAAACCCTTCCTACCCCTATCCATCGATATATGTACGTATAGTTGTTAGGTATCCGCACGATTAACGTGATTGTGTGTCCAGCCGACAGTATTTATCTACTCATGTGTCCTCTCTTACCTCTTGAGCAACTTAATCTAGATTCCACTCAGAGATTTCATGTTTATAATTGCTTGTGTGTGTGTGTCCATGTGACTGTGCGAATGCACGAAGTCCTTGTGATTATTAATTTCAACCCAGTTTTTTTCTTTTTTTTTCCCCCAATCCCTGCTCTCTCATACAGTATTGGCATACATTAATTATGGCGGTGTTATTCCGATATCCGCCCGCTCTCCCAGTAGAGACGCTGCTCCACATAATTACACAGTCAATACTCATGTTACCATTACCACCATGTTACCAGGACGAGAACACAGCGCTCTTTTCCAGATGTGAAGTGGAACCTTTTCCCCTCTCCCAAGCCTTTTAAACAGACAAATTGAAGCGATGCAGTCGCGCTGATGGCGGATTAGACAGGGGGTGAATCAGACAGGAGTTAGGACGTGTTTCCTCACAGTTACGTTTACATTTATGGTATTTGGCGGACGCACTTATCCAGAGCGACTTAGATTTATCTCATCTATACGTCTGAGCAGGTGAGAGGTAAGGGCCTTGCTCAAGGGCCCAACAGTGGCAGCTTGGCGGTGCTGGGGTTTGAACTCCGATTGGTACAACTGCCTTAGAGCGAAAGTGCTTGTTATACCGTTGGGAGAACAGCTATATAAAAATATATGTATGGAGACGTTTCCGTCAGCTCTCGACTCTCTACAGCTCTCTGCTTCAGCATGGATGCATACTGTATGTGCAACAAGTGTGACACCGCATGCCTTCTCAGTTCTGATTGGTCAGAACGTGTCGGTTAGTTCCCCATCATCATGCTATCAATTATGTACTAACGCACCGAATTTTCACGTGGACATTCCACACGTTTTACAAAATGTGCGTAATCGTTGATATGGTCAGGAGTCTCCAGTGTTCAGCGAGTTTATAACACTCAGATGTAACGCTGTCTCGTGTTCGGAAGTCTTCGCGATGGTGGATTTGGCACTTTTGGGTTTCTTAATAATAGATTACATGAACATTAAACGTAACTACTAACAGATAAAGATAAATACACCATCCATCCATCCACTTTCTGTACTGCTTATCCTACACACAGTCACGGGGAGCCTGGAGCCTATCCCAGGGGATTCAGGGCATGTGATGGACGGGGTTCCAACCCATTGCAAGGCACAACAAATCACACACGCTCACTCATACAATTTTGGAATTCCCAATCAACCTACAACGCATGTCTCTGGACTAGGGAAACCGGAGAACCCGGAGGAGACCCCCAATGCAGGGGGAGAACATGCAAACTCCACGCACATGGGGAAAAGTCAGGAATTGAACCCCCAACCCTGGAGGTGCGAGGCAAACGTGCTAACCGCTAAGCCACCCACCATGGTCCCCAGCATACCCCATATCATTCTTCAATCAACAATTGTGTGTGGTGCTGTATTAGAGGAATAAAACACTTCGGGACGTGTTCTTATTGGAAAACGACAACTTTAGGGTCGTTATAGTAACTCGGTTTCACATCGGTGACAGTAATAGTCGCACAGTTGAGTTCCTGCTTGTATTCTTGCTTGTTTTTCTGCAATGACATCAGTTGCTTCGGATGAATATATAGGAAACTTCACTGCCGTTATCACCGGTGTATACTTGGATCGAGTTACGTGTCGCACAAGTCCTCAGTCGCCGTGGATGAAGATACAGTAAATATGGGTGCTATAACGGCGTCGGGTTTAAAAAAAATGAAAAAAAAACTAGATAGAGTGGCGTACTGTATATTTTGAGAAGTAACTCGCTCCGACGAGTAAAGCTGAGTGGATTCGGACTGCGCGCTCTAGTCCTCGGGTCGTTTAGCACATTCACTGCGCACAAGCGCTTTTGTAGCCACTTTAAATCACTCGTAATAATGACCTCTCTGCTCTTTGCCAATTATAGATCATTCCGCTGCAGATCACGCGCTCGGACAGCGAAGCCGGGCCGACCGTGGCCACACTTCAGCGTCCTGCAGTCGAGAGGCGCTCGCAACTCATTTCCCATTCCGACTCAAGCAGTAGGCTTCCTGGCTCCTCTCCTGACTTTTTTTTTTCCGCCAGCTTTTTCGATGGCTGCTTCATTAAGACTTGGACGGGAGTCCCGTGGTTCCATTTAATCAAACGAATCGCTATGGCAGACTCAGCCAATCAATCACAATCCTTAACCAATATGCTGCATTCCATAAGCGTGGCAGAGGGTTTAGAAAAGGCCGAGTGCTGCTGTTTCCTCGCGGTCTGCTCATTCTCACAGTGAACGAGTGACACTCATGAGGACTGGAGTAGTGCATGTACCATAAACTATTATAATATATACTATACTATAAACTATTATATTATATATTCAACTGTAAACTATTATCTCCTCCAATAGCACACAATAGCACTGGGTGTTATGATGCTATAATATTAACATTCTGATGAATTTTGTTGTAATGCACTTTTCTATTATTTAATTGTTTTTTGTTTTTTTTTAAATAACACGTTTTATATTAAAACACAGTTTTTAATGTAATTTTTTTGTAGCTATTTGGAGTTAAAAGCGTTTTTAATAAGAGATTATTTTTGTAGATGTTTCATATTTTTGAAAAAAAATAAAGAATATTTTTTTTTAGTGGTCATTTTGTGTTAAAGCAGAATCATACTTTTTTGTAGGTTTTGTTTTGTGACATTTAAAAAAAAAGTAAATTAATGAGTAAAAACTATTAGATATTTGTAGTCATTTAATTTTTTTTTATTTAAAAAACTTTTACAGATTTTTTTTTTTCTATAAGATACTGAACTAAAAATAACAGTTTTATAGATACTTTATATTAAAAAGGACAGATTTCTAAAAAATAAAACTGAAATTGATAAATTCAAAATAATTTTATACTGGTAGACCCCTTTGTTTTAAAACTTTACCAGAATTTTTTTTTACTAGAAATTCTGAACTAAAAATGACACATTTCTAAATAAATGAAATTGATAAATTAAAAATAATTTGATATTTGTAGACCCCATTTGTTTTAAAACTTTAAGAGAATTTTGTTTTAGACATTTAGCTTTCTTTGGGTCTCTGCTTTTCTCTCTGTCTCCCTCTACCTCCCTGTCTTTCGTACATTTTCTTTCTGTCTCCATTTCATGGCTTTGTCTTTCGTCATCTTTCTCTACCGTACTTTATCTTATCTCTTTCTCATCTCTCACTTCATGCTTTTCGGTTTTTCCTCCATTTCTGTCTCACTCTCCAGCCCTCTCTTTATTTCTCTCTCTCTCTCTCTCTCTCTCTCTCTCTCTCCCTCTCTCTCTCTCTTTCCCTGCCTGTCCCCCCCATCCCCCCGTCTCTGCGGCAGCGGGTCCCGGTGTGGCGCTCCTGGCTGGCCTGCCGGTTGTTTGCCAGCGTCTAGGTCCTGCTGGAATTGAGTCCTGAATGAAGGCGGCGGAATGAGCGGCGTCCCAGGCTGCTTCCTCTCCCTCCCTCATCAGCATTCCACCGATGAGAGTAATTAAAGCCCAAATTAATTCTGCTGTAAGCAGAGGAGCCACTGAATAACTGATATTAGAGGCTAGATGATGAATGCTTGGCATCAAGGGAAGTCTCCTGGGGGAGCAGAGGAATGGAAGAAGGAGGGGGAAAGAGAGAGAGAGAGATGGAGGGAGGGAGGGACTTTCTCCATCTCCTTTCTTTTCCTCTTTTTCCGTCTTAACTTTTAACTTTTCTCTGTCTTTTCCTTTTCTTTGGTATCTCACACCATCGCACCCATACAAACACAACCATCTCTACATCCCCAGAATGTCATTTTCTTCCCACATTTTATTTTTCTCTCTTCCTGTTTCAACCAAACACATCATTTCCTCAGCTCGGTGTCAAGAGAAATTAACGTCCAATATTTGGTACGGGTTATTTAAATCAGCCGCTTTGCTATTTTCAGTGTAGCCGTTATTTGTGAGCGAGAGAGGTGTGAGCGCCATTTATATATATATATATATATATATATATATATATATATATATATATATATATATATATATATATATATATATATATATTTATTATTATTATTGGCGGCCATGAGATCCACGCTTGTATGATTCAATGATCCCTCCTGTCCCTGGCCGCTTTATTTTTGGAGCAGCACATCTTTAGCGGGAGCAGTCACAAGGCACAAAGACAAACAACCGAACTCATTTAGAGGAAGGAGCGCTCCGAGTCCTCCGAGAGATGGAATATTGTGTCATTATTTGCAGTTGCCGTAGGATTCGCTGATATTGTGATAGCATCATGTATTAGATTATTGCGCGTCATTGGGTACAGCTTGGCCAGCAGCAAAAGCAATTGAATTTGACCTTTTATTTTGTCTCCTCCTTAAAGAAATCTGCTCCTCAAGCAAATGAGTTTTTGATACGACGTGACGACAAATTCATCACAAAGTCTCCGTTCTCTTTAAGAAAGCATTAAGCGCGTGTTTGGTACGCTGGCGGATTGGCGATTAGTGGAGGAAGAGATCACGTGGTGAAATCAAGAGTGAGAAAGCATTCACTTTAATAAATCCGCTGCTGTATTTGAGAGCTGTGGAGACACGGAGCGACGACTTGACTCAATCTGAACGGGGACATGAAGAATTACACAGACAAATAGGAACACACGCTGAAAAACAGATCAATGACACGATTTGTTGAATTTTCGATGTCACGTCTCTCAAGTACGCCTTCTCGATCGTCGCGGATGACGCGTCGGTGTCGGACCTCTCGGTGACGCAGGTTTAAATGAAATAGCCACAATGCACGCAGAATCTAGAGGACGTGTATATAAGTGGAATCATTTGACGCAGCAGACAACAATAGTACAGTCGGGTCTAGGAAGAAATCAGCCCCAACCAACGTGGCTTCTTTGGACCATTCCGTGTGTTTTAGCTGGGTTACTATTGTTTTTGACTCCACGAATAATACACAAGCAAATTAAGACAACGTACATGTCAAAAACTGAGTCACGTCTATACCTCCTATCCCAGGTTATACGGGTTTGGACTGAGAAATCTTAACACAAAATATTTTAAAAAAAGTCGCTTGCTTTTCTTATGAAGCGGAAGACGCGACTAAGAAATCCAGCCATCAGAGAGAGAAGTATTTAAACCCCGGAGAGAGAGAGAGAGAGGAGGAAAGAGTGCTGAGGAGAATAAAAGGGTTGGCTTGGCGACACAGAGGGAAAGACTGGAGCCCATAAGGGGGCCAAATGCAGAAGAGATGCATCTTTGTTGCCTTGGGACTCATGCACACACTCACACACTTACACACAGCATGTAGGAGTCGTGTGCATGTGTGTGTGTGTGTGCTTGCTTGGACCCTGTGTGAATCCTGCTCGCTATTTATTTCTCCTACCGCCTGCATCTCCACCCATCTTCACCCGCGCTCTGAAGTCACCGAAGCGCATGATACGGACACGGACGAAAGAAATGATAACGAAAGCATCTTCGTTCAATTATTTAGCGATGACCTGTTCATAACTGCTTCGGAAATGGTCTCACTTTTTATTTTTTGTTTTTTTTTTTTACATTCAGGGGTGTTAGTCAGACCACATCGTAATACTAGCTTATTGAAAATCCGGTCGCGTTTATAATACGGATACGGAGCGCGCGTCGTTGTTAGCTAAGTAGTTATGTAAGAGTTACATTATAAGTTCGGAGAGAAAGAGCGAGCGATTGATTGTCTCTTGTTTTGCTGTCGAAATCCTGGAGGAATTACCGAAACCAGAAGCTTCTTAGGGGCTCTTTAGAAGAAGAACGGGAGGGGGAGAATAACGCTTTAAGAGGACATGGGTGCCATTAAGGCTAGGCCGCAGTGCCACTAAAAGCAGAGAGTGATCTGCTCTATGTCTCGGTCTGGACGACTGGGAGCTCTGTGGTTAGAGCAGCAACGGGGAAATGGACTTCCACTGATCCTGGATCTGCTGTTGTGTTTTTGAGTTTGGGCTGGAGAGGCTTATCACAAGCCTGGCTTCCTGTGCGCTAATGAGAAAAGTCGAGCCGCTAAGAACACTTCTCATTATAACTTCTCAATTGTGCTATCTTGTGTTTATCCTTTTTTTTTTTTTTTTTAAATCAAGAATTTTCATGGTCCTTAACACAGTGTTATTTTATATCCTGGAAACTCGTCCGAATCACTGAACTGAGAAGAACCTGAATTGTATTTCGTTCAGAGTGTAGCAGGGATACTGGCACAGGTCAGCATCCAGCCAGCTCCACCTGGACCTAGCGAGATACTGCAGCAGGATATCGATAAGTAGAAGGGGGAAGTGATCCAACTTCCCAGGGCGAATTTATCTGAAAGTCATGAAAGATGGGGCAGTTACCCTATAGCCATAGGTGCAGACATAGACTCATTACGTGTGCTTAAGTTCTACTAGAACATAGAATTACCATCCGGGAAATTATGCAAGGAGTAAAACACAATGGGGTTGTTCGATGTCGGTGTTAACATCCTCAAGGCGATTGGTTTCCTGTTACAGCACATCCCAGTGTGTTTTATACCTCTTATACCAAAACAGTTCGTCAACTCGGACACTGTAGACTCCTCCCAAAAACGATTACAGAAACCTCACCATGTCAACAAGTATGGCTTACGTTCAATCAAAGCAGGTTGTTTTATAGACCTTCCATAGCACACCTTCTGACCAATCAGAATTGAGAATTCAAAAGTAACTATAAATGTAGCTGGGTACAAGTGCGACGTGAATCGTTAGGGGAATGCAAAAACAAACAAACAAACAAACAAACAGACAGATCAAAACATGTCAGCCCTTGTGCCTGTGTATCTATGCCATTGTTGCGATCTGATGTACAATGTGCATTTCGCCCAGTCACATTGGCTGGCCATTACCAGAATCCAGCGAAATGGATATTGTTTAACGTGCTTGCTCAATTTTATTGTCAGAACCATAAAGAGGAAAATGAATCCTCATTTCAGAGCCGAAATGGCCAACTTCAGGGACCCAATACCTGTAAGTGCCATTAAGTGGAAATTGCTGCTCACATATTCCAGTGGTTTGATTAATTACTCTCTCACATGTGCGTCTGCTGTGGGCCAATGAAAGATAAGAAACAAATTGCATTGCATTTGTTGTCCTGTTCTGTAAAACCGGTTTAATTATTTGACACATGTTTTGCCACCTGGCAATGGAGAGGATAGCTGTTCTACAACAACAAAATGTCTGACGCCGTGCGCTACGATGGTGATGTGAGAATAGGCTTAGTCATCGTGCTGGGCTTTTTGCTGAGAAAAGACTGATGATTGATGTTGCAGGCAGGAAGCAAATCCTAGGCTTTCACAGGTGTTCTGATCAAGGAGCTCAGACGTTTCAATTTAGGGTGACGTTTTTTTTTTTTCTCTCTCTACTTGTTTATTTCTAAACTCGGTAAGAGTAGCAGATGAGCACCCGGGACTTGTTTTTTTTTTTGTTTTTTTTCTCCCCCATCCATACCTGTGGAAGATGCTGTCTGGTGCACCAGCGAGATGCGAATGTATCCGTTCATTAATTACTAAACAATTACACTATGCTACATTGATTGTGACTGGTGCAGGAAAGTTTTTTAGCAAAGTAGAGTGCCTGGCTCGCTACCTGATCTTGTTGACCAGCATGGGTAAGCTAGGTAGGCAGTCCCTGGCCCTCTCATCTTTCCCTCCCTCCTTCCCAATATGCGCTTGGACCAGGGATCCGGCTGCACCTTCCCCTGTTCCGCAGGGATAGGGAGGCCAGATGGAGGAATTTGATTAAGCAGCAGTGGAAGACCAAATGTTCAATTGGATCCAGAACCTGTGGAAGTACAGGGAAAGGGGATGGGATGGCAAAATGGGGGTCTGAAGGGGGGGAATCTAAAATGGCTGGCAAGAGTCGGCCAACAGCAGCTCCAAACGGGAGGTGAGGCAGGCGCTGAGGTGTAGTAATGCAGAAGGCCTTTTTCCAAGTACCAGCTGGGCCTTTTAGGAGCTGCTCTCCCTGCAGCAGACGCTCAGTATCCTCCAAGCAGCTTGACTTAACCATATGTGGAAACTTTTTTCTCCCCCCCCTCACGCTCTGACTGGTTCCCCCTCCTTCCCAGGAGGATAGCTTACCACTGAGATATTGGATGCAGGTGAATTGCTCTTAACGTGAAGCACTGAATCACAAGTCCAGCATCCCCTGGAGAGAGGAAACGGATCCAGAGGAAAGTCTGGCTTGGACTAGTGCGACCTTGGAGTCTTGGCTAGCGAGGATAGCTAAAATGGGGGGCAGAGGGGTAGTTTGGTGTGTCCTTGGTGTGTTGTCTTGGATATTCTGATGCTTATAGCTCTTTCACCTCAGTATCATTTTACAAAGTGCTTTTTGTAAAGCAACACAATCCATTTAGTAAACTGGCCGGAGTCTTTCATTTGCTCCGTTTACCGCATCCTTCGCCAGCCCCAGGCTATCAGGCTCCCTCTCTCTTCCTCCACCTGTCCTTTTTAATTCACTATGCAAGGCTTCCAGGTTAATAGAGGCCTGTAGACTAGATCCTCTTCCTTGAAAAGATGATATATCTAAAAATATACATATTTTCATTTTGGGTCACCACAACAAGATGTACAAGCTCCCATCGCAAAAGCTCATTGTGCACTGGTCATCAAGGACAACGGGTTAATGGCTTCAGGAACCATTACTCAAACATCATACTGTATAATCACTAAGAATCAAAGAGTTTTCCTTTTTTCAGCCCCCCGTTCTCCTCTGCTCATCTCTGCTCTAATCCTTCCAAATGGCTCGAGTGAATCTCTGCCAGAACGAGAGAGGAAAAAAGACGAGCAGAGGATTGAGTGTAGATGTCACTTTAAAAGCTGCTCTTTCCCCCACAGAGGGAAGTCCATCCTCCGGTCACATGGGTTCAACATGTCGTGACCTCTTCATACTTTGAATTGCTATTGTTACGTGCTGTGGTTTTGGTCGCGATGTAAAAAAATTTGTCAGCAGGTCAGGGTTTTTTTTTTTCTTTCTTAGCAGCAGAAGCAGCGGGAACTTTTCCACACACAAAAGTGATGAGTAAAAGAGTACGTTTAGCTAAGCAAAGCGCTTTAGTTCTACACACTTCGTTTGTTGCGGTGGTGTGAGGTGGTAAATAAAGATGGCCAGCGGCTCCAACAGTTCATTGGGACATATGGAAAATGGCCTGTCCCAGTGTGGAAAATGGAGCTATTCATGCACGGTCAATTTTACCAGCAGACAGAAATTCCACGATACCCCTGTTTGTGCAGCTGTGCACCCCGATTAAATTAGCCGTTGCGCACACCCGTCATGTTCACCCCCCACCCCTCACCCCCTTTTTAGCTTTCCTGGCTGATTTTTTTTTTTTTTGTCCCCTCTCGTTCAACCTTAGCCAATGAGTGTTCCGCCAGATTCAGCAGGTGAGAGGGTGAAGGGAGAAACTTGCACCCTTTAAATCCACTTTAACAGGCTTGGTAATGGGATGAGACCCAAGACCGTAACACCCCCCAAGGAGGAGGACTATGATTTGGTGTGATGGCGGGTAGCGAGTTTTTTTCCTCCAGGGACGAGGCAGTAGCAGCAGTGACGGCAGTGTGACAGGCCTTCGGGGAGGAAATCTGCAGGATTGGGGCTGTCAGCTGTTCCTACAGAGCCAAACGTGCAGGCTAAGATGTCTACTGGGAGGGAATTACTGAAGGCTTTTCTTCTGTACCTGGATTTAACTCCTTCTCGTTTTTTTTCTTCTTCTTCTTCTTCTTCTTCTTCCTATCTGTTCTTTAAAGAGGGTGTGATTGTAAGTGCATTTGATTGTGAGTACATCTGTGTACAGAGCACAGATAGAACTTGATCTGTTCGTCTTCTGATTCAGAGGTGAAGACAAGCGCCCACAGGGGCCCCCTGTCAGTGCGTTCAGGTCTCTGACTTCTATAAAAACACATGAAATGAAATCCCCCCACAAGAGCTCCTGGTCCCAAACACCTCCGTCAAAAACAAGAGATCGTGTCCACGACGTGTTTCGTCCGCAAACTTGTCTCCGTGCCGATGCAACCTCCACCTGGAAGAAGGAGAAGAAGAAGAAGAAGAAGCATCGCAAAGACGACATGACTAATATTAAATTGCCTTTCTCACACCTACCATTTCACACATCGATTCCCTTTCCGCTAGCTGTTGACAAATGTCGAGAGTGTGCAGAGATAAGTGTGCCGTTCTGTGAGTAACCCTACCTGTACAACACGACTCCGCTCCTGAGAGAGACAGGAAGTGAATAAAAACCCGCACTGTTAGCATCAAACACTTCAGAACCCGGTGCAGCAAAATGAGAATCTTGTTCTCTACACATCCCCATGGGAACGACTCCTCCCCTACCTTTATGTACTTTTTATTGTTGAAATTTTCCGCCTTTGGCAGACATCTTAGGATTTCGTAGGATTGTTTTTTTGGGGTTTTTTTTTTGATGCCTCGCGAGTTGTGTTGAGGGAAGTTGGTTTAGTCTGATTGTGATTGTGAAGTTCGATGTAGATGAAGCAGCGCTCTCCTGATACTGCCGCGACTGTCATCTCCGCAAGCTCTCGAAGAAGCCGTCAGTCATGTTGACACCGTGTTTTAATCATGGCTGTCCCACTTGCTGCGATGATGGAGAGCGCCAGGGTTCTCTTCCCTGGACAATTCCATTACTCTATCACTTGTGTCACATAGTGCCACTGTTTTTAAATAAATAAATAATCCTTAATGTTTCCGCTTTCTTATTTCCGAAACGTATTTAAGGGACTAAAGTGATTGCAGGAGATGTTTACTGTTGAACTGTTGACAGGCTTTACATCACTGAAGAGAGTACAAGATGAAGAAAACTGCGGAAAGAAATAACAAAAAAAAAAAAACCCCAACTAATCTTGTGAATGGTTCGAATTTAACTTAATTAAATGAACGTTAAATCACGGCTCGCAACGTGGAGCTCGGCTAGACAGAAAGCCTAATTAATGATTTCATCTTTGTTTAATTTAGAAACAGCGAGGTGATTATTTTTATTTTATTTATTTATTTTTTTTGCAGCAGGAATACCAAGGATAAATTGCTTGAATTAGTAACGTTAAATGTCCAAAGTCTGTGAATGTATATGTGATTGTGCCCTGCGATGGACTGGCACTCTGTCCAGGGTGTACCCCGCCTCGTGCCCGATGCTCCCTGGGATAGGCTCCAGGTTCCCCGTGACCCTGAAAAGCATAAAGCGTTATAGAAGTTGGATGGATGGATGGATGGTAACGTTAAATAGTTTTGCATGTCCTTATTTTTTTGTATTTACTTGCGGCTAATATGACAAAAATATCATATTTCATATCTCATGGTACGTCAAGATATTTCTACAATACACGAGTATACGATCACAATATATAGGTGTGCTGAAAAAGCAGGAGTAGAAGAGGTTTTGGTTTATATCTATGAACGATAACGCGGACTAACCTTCGCGGCTGAGCGTCATACTGTATATTCAGCTGTGACCGTGTCACACATCCATTTTGCTTCGCTCGAAACAGCTCAGTGTTATTTTCACTGTGTTCCTCGCTCCTACTGCACACTCGAGTCAACTCATCAGCTAATCATGACACTTCGGATGTGCTGAAGTAGGTCAAGCACTAAATTCTGCCTTTCTAATAAACCTTGACTCCTGGAGACATGCTAGAAATGTACCTTTCATCTTTTCTCATTACGACCATTTTTATAGACAGATATTTAATCATGTTAAAATATACCCGTAACTTTCTAGAGGTAGCCGATGTGGAATTTTCACCACAGCTCTTTTCTTCCCGTATGTATATTTTATCATTGTATTTTATCTTTCGTTTATACAATTTTCTACAATATTTTTTTATATTTAAATGACTTAGCTCAGAAATGTATCCATGCTTTGTTGTTATACGCGTATTGTCTGTGCAGAAGGTCTTTGTGTTGGGTTCTCTGGCACAAGAGGAGCATGTTCAGCTGTTTGATGCTCTGGGTGCAATCTCAAAGGCCCTGATCCTCCTTGCCTTTTAATTCATTTGTCGTGCTCCACAACAATCTGATTTCTCCCCTGATTGTGTCCTGTTCGTGTTTGATTGGTCGCCCTCGCCTTTTCAAATGGCGGAAACTATGGCAACGGGCATCCGAGGCAGGCGGCGCCAGCGAACGCCTGCTTGAAACACGGCCCTGCGCCGCATCTTATTCCTCCCCAGTTCGTTTATTATTATCTTCAATATCCATGTAGATGAGCTGGAATATAAATGGGCTGCAGAAGCTGTGCTGAAGCAGATGTCGGCAGCACGCGGAGCCGCTCTAGGGTAATTGGGGGTCCAGGAGAGAGCTGGCACTGGCCAAAATTAGACTGGTGCTCCTGCCTGGACTCCATGAGGTGGGAAAACAGAGGGCTGCACCAGCAGGGGGCGCCACTACACATTTCCATTTAGCCGTACTGCTGCTAGAGAACGTGGGGGAGAAAAAGCAGTACCGCTGTTTTTAGAAAAGAGAAGACGAGGGTTCCAGATGGGTGCCAGTTATTATGTGCTACCGAGGCCAGGTGGTTAATCATGTACTCCAGGGGTATTGAGGTCAAATTTGTAAAGATTCTCCGCTATAAACCTCCTTGTTTATCAAGCTCTGGATCGGCAACTAGAGTAATTGAATGTTGACATCAGCTACATTTTTAATTAGTTTATGGCTATAAATCAGAAAATCGGAAGTGTTGTTTGATTTCATCACCTTGCTTCTCGTTACCACTTTTGTCCGGAGCCATAGAACCAGAAGAAGAGAATAAACCCACACTTCTCTGTCTAAACCAGACCAGAGAGTGTAAATGAAGCACTTTGTGAGGTAATGTCTCTAGCCGTCTAGCTAGTCTGTGGTCCGATGAGCTACCTTCAGCTAAATTATCGAGATAAATGCACGTGATTGGACTAAACCATTAAACAGAGCATCTGCTACTAAAGCCGTAACGATTCAAAAATAGTTTTTTTTAAAGCGCTTATTCGATCTTCAGACGTATTTTGCTGACTCCACATCCACACCAGTTGATGTACAGGATTTCATTCCAGTGGCTTGTCTTTCTTACGTCCCTGATTTATGGTCCACACGAATACTAATGATACGCTAGTCTTCACGAATGCTAGACATACTATGCTAGTCTACATCAACTCGGTGTTCAACCTGGACTCGCGAAAACCACTCATCAGGCCACTTTTCAAGTCCTTATCGTTGATGTCTTACTGCTAACTTTCGAATCGCTGCCAAACGATGTTAGACTTTTTGATTTGGGTTTTTGGGACTAGACTTGGCAGCCTGCGTTCCTTATTCCGTCGGCCTTTCTTGCACTCTGCTCCATTAGCTAATTGCATACAGGTGTTTTCCTCTCTCCGAGCACAGCGTTCTTCTCAGTCTAATAGAAGGTATGAAAGAAAACGCACAAAGCAAGAGCAAAGGGAGAAGACGGAGGGGGAAAAAAGAGGTGTAGAAGTGAGGTAAAAAAAAAAAAAAAAAAAAAGAAAAAAAAAATGGATGAAGCAGCTGAATGTGCTGTGTGAAGCAAATTATCGCCCCACGTAGATTCATCACTTCTCCCCGCTGGATTATGGAAGGGCCTTTCTAATGAAGTTCGCCCCGTCAAAATGAAGGGACTAATTCTGATTTAGCTGAGGTAATGAACTTCCCCTCTCCTGGTGCGAGGGGCACCGTGGGGAGGGCGAGGAAGACGAGCCTCAGCAGCATCGGGAGGGAGTGAAGAGAGAAAGTGAGTGAGCGAGAGAGAGAGAGAGAGAGACAGCATGACATGGAGAGGTAGAGGGATAGAGAGAGAATGTCTCAGTGACAGAAAGATGAAAAAAACATTATGCAAAATGGCGGTCTGCTATCTGCTGAAATGTATTAAATTTCCAGAGCGGGGGCCTGTGTTATATAAAATTATGCTAATGCCTGGCGGCCCACTGTGACTGGTGCTAATATGGGGCTCACAGTGGCTTGCCTTTTCTAGTCAAATTAATTTGCTTCTGCCAAATGTTCCTTGCTTCTCTTCTCTTCTCTTCTCTTCTCTTCTCTTCTCTTCTCTCTTTTTTTTTCTTCACAGCTCAGGTAGGGAGGGTAAAAGAAACCAGACTCTATTTAAACGACTAGGGACGCAGTGTGCTGTTCTGCTCTGTCTATAGTGCTTGTAGTGTTTTATTACAAGGGTGCGTCCCTCCGCAAGCAGGCTCCGAGAGTCAATTAAGGTGAGTGCTGATAATTATAAGAAGCCGGCTAATTTTTTGAGTGTTCAATGCCGCAAGCCAAGCCAAGGGGCTCTTCTCAGTCTCTTTTGCTCACTCACTTCCTATGATCGAGACCGTGGACTCATGGATCGGCGCTGTTGCTGTGCGTAATAATTAACCCTCACCCTCAGCCAAATTGGAGAGATCTCCGCCGTACACCTCTCATTTTCCCCTCCCCCCTTTATCTCTACAATACACAGAGAGCATGTGCTTGACATGCCTTAGAACTGCGAGCAGAAATGGCCTCCGAAACAGCCATCAAGAGCAGCGTGGACGTCTGTGTGTGTCTGTGTTGCGCCTTTGCACAATCCATCAGGGCAGTTTTCACTGTTTACCTCCCAGTGGACGTATGTTGGTGTGTTCACTGTCGGCTCCCACCTATCATTAGATAACCAGTCTGCTGCTTTTTTGTCCCTGTGTGTGCTCCTCTCACCAACACAAGTAATTTTCCCTCTATTAATTGGACAGACGAGCCCCAGAGTGTTCAGAATTTTTTTATATTTTTTTCATTTGAAACTGTGGTAAATCAACACTAGAGAAATAAAGACGGCTTTGCCCCTTCCAGTGGAGCTCCTTGGTGTGTCTCTATAGGTCTGACATGTACCCATGATTTCCCTCATGAACCATCTCCACATTTAGCAGCATGCTAATCGGGGTGCAGCATGCTGCGTGTTCCCATTGATGCCCCATTATTTGGCTGACAAGACCTCTCTTGGTAGACACAAAATGTACACATTTGCTCCTCATTGCTTCTTGTGTTCCCCCATTTTTATTTCCAAGTGTTTTTCCCTCAGTGGCTCACAGAGATTTAATCAACTGTACCATATGTTCTTTTGCAGCAGCTTTAAGTCACTTTGAGTTTTTATGATTATTAGTATTATTATTATTATTTTCTGTCATCGGGATTCTGTGTATGAATTTCCGGATTCGATTCGTACGCCCGGGTTTGTTGGAACGCTGTCTCTCAAACGGAATCCGATGCACAAAAAGTGTACCAGGGGTTTTCGATTAAATATGGTTAATAAATTATATATAGTACACCAGGGGTATTAAATTAAATAGGGTTGACATTTACAAATCAAGGGCTGTGGGTCTGAAACAGTATTTCCCCATTAAAATATTTGACTATTTCCTCTCCACTAATTGACTACCCCTGAATGTCTCAAATCGAGCCCTAACATTTTTAAAAGTACAAGCTAGCTTGTACTGAAATGGTACCGCAGGCCCAAAGTGAACAATTTTAGCACTCAAAATGTCCGGTATCTGCATCCACGGTGTAGCTCCGTTCTCACTCATTCAGAGAGATCACATTCGGGAAATCTTGAGGTGGCTCCGCCCCTCCTTTACGTAGATCCGGCTACCAATTCGGTGCAAAGAAATCCGTCTAGTGGTCCATTTGAATATCATTTTGTATTATTAGTACACCGCATCTCAACCAGCAAGTGTGCATGCGATCAAATGTGATTATTATAGCGTGGAATAACTTGAACTTTCCTAATAATAAGTCTTGCGTCATAACCTCAGCATGTTATAACAGCTCTGACATCAAGCGCGCTGACCTGTACGACCTAAACTTAAAGGTTATGACAGAGTTAATGGCGGAGGTCTTATGTCGCATCGTGAAAGGACTGACGATGACATACGCCACTATGTCATCGGATTAGCAGCTTACGAAGGACCAAAACGTGTGAAATCATTTTAAACTGATTTGCCGCCATGCTGTTAATGACAGTTCGTCTCATGAGGTCATATCCTCCACTGGCTCTGCTAGACCGAATCTGTGCATCGAAAATTAGGAGAGCCATCATGACACTCAATAATACGGCAACAGTATCATGATGCGGTTATGTCACCTCCAAGCTCAATGTATTAATAACAGGCTTATGTCCTCCAGTGATCTAATCTCTCAGTCTGTTAGGGAAGGTAGGAAGTCTCAGTTTTTAGACTGAGCTACGCGACACAACCGTGCACGTCTACCTCCAGGAGACACAACATCGCTAATCAGCTTTAGCATCCCAGACTGAACGCTTGCTGGCAAATGTCACACAGTGCCCACCATTTCCTAGCGATCCAGAAATCCAGACACAGCGTCTAATGAAATGACTCAGGAGCCTGGTTTTGCCTTATATGGTAGTGGAAGCTAATGAAGAAAACGAAGGCCAGTCAAGCAACGATTAGTCTGTAGGGAGACGCTCGTCTGAGGATCCTCCTGCTTCGTCAAAATCGATCGTTTTGGAAAGACGCGGCGCATTCCCACGCGAGCGGCTGCACGCCCTCGAGATTATCCTCTTTTTTTTGCTTTCATACATTCGCGCGCCCCGCAAACACACTGCCTCTCCTAGGGAGGAGGAGTCGATTTGTTTGCATCCCTTATTCCCTGAGCTTTAATCACGCAGATTTCGGCCCATTATGCTTTAATAGATAGCTCTCACCACGAGAGGCGAGAAAACAGACCCACCTACTGCTTGCAGGTCTGCGTCTAACTATAAAGGCCTTCCGAGACTGTTTTTAATCAGTTGAAACGTAGAGGGAGTTTCAGATATAAAAGTTAAACAGCGGTGGTGTGGCTTCATGCGCAGGCCCACAGCGCACTAACCACGTGACACGAACACGTGAGGCTCTGCTTTTATTTATTTATTTTGGTGTGGTTTTTGTTTTGTTTTTTGTTAAGGCTTAGTACATTACCAACGGGATTGCCCATCAATAATTATGTGTATTTTTGTAGGGAATGTACCGTTCCTGCAATTTATGGGCTTCGTTTCCCTTTGGCATTTTACTGCTGCATGGTCAGAACAAGAACAGGGCCAAACAGGAACCAAGTGGATACGGCTTGTTGTTGTTGTTAAGGTGTTACAGAGCAAAAAAGATTGTAGGTTCAAATCCCAGCGCCACTAAACTGCCAATTGTACATAATGCATAATAGTATGCAATACTTCGTTGTAAACACGTTCGACAGTTTTTACACGTTTTGCAGAACTTTCCTGGAAAACCCTGAATTCTTTCCCTGTGACTCAGATTCATACTTCTCGGACGCCATGCTTCTCATGCACGTTTAAGGTTTGAATGTTGCACGCTGCCCAATTTTCCCCACTGCATGTTCAAAACAGGAACCAAGATGACCTGTGATTTCAGTTCTGAACGTGGTTCCATCATCGATAATAAGGTATATCTTTGTCATGGGCATTTTTTTACACACACACACACACACACACACCAAGAACCAGAAGAAACATTCGAATCGAACCAGCTGTGAGTTGTGCATGTTTCGCAGAAACGTGTTGCAAACCTCAGCAGGTCCCTTTAAGAGCAAGACGTTCCCCAGCCCCTCGTGGCAGCTGTAAATCTATGTATCAGATTTTTCTGCATCGATGCCAAGCACTAACACTGAGCTGTATCTCAGCAGAATTGATAGCAGGCTGTTGTGGAAACTAAGGGGAGAGCAAACGAGGCCGTTTTCGCCAAAGCGGGACTTTAAATAAGCTAAAGCGTCATCTAAAAGTGCGTTATGAAACGAGCATTTCGGCTTCCCGTGACCAACCACACGCGCCTGTTCGGCATAGAATGCAAAAAAAAAAAAAAAAAACGCATATCGACCCGATCCTCATCTTCATGTGGGTCCTCTACAACGCCGAGATTAAGAGGAAAAGGTGCATCCTGTATACTTAATACTGGCAGGATTCTTTTATTTCTTTACTTCCCACTCCTTCCACATGGGAGAGAGATTAGGCGCCAGCGATGGAGCGAGCTGCTGAATGCATAAAGCATGAGGGCGCGAGCGGCAGACCCTGTGGATATGCAGATGAGCTTTCAGCTTTCTCTGGTGTCAGCGGTGCTAGGCTGCAGACGCACTGGCACTGTCTCGTTCTTAAAAACTGCGTTAACACTGAACAGGCGGCGTGTCAGGAAGTAACGGAAGAGACGGGCGCGCAAAGCGAGCGCGGGGAAGGGAAAGAATTCGAGTCTGACCCAACGAAACAGAAACGATTCCTGAGGAAGATGGCTTTTATAGACGCGAAAACAAGGGCTGCGCTTGCCAGGAAGCAGAAAGTTATTAGATTGGAATGGATCTAAAGAGACTACATGATGATATGATCGGTTGAGTTGTAGGCCTTTCGAGAGACATCCCCTTGTTGCTTCGGCTCTGAGTAAACCACACTGACATTTAAGAGTAGAAATTAGGGTTTGGGGGAAGAAAGAAAGAAAAAAACGTCCGTAAGACTTACGTGTTTCTACCTCTTAATACCGTAAGCTAATAATAAAATGAAACGTCTTTCGTGGAAAATGCGAGAAGCAGCGTACGCAAAATACGAATATCGTCTCTCTGTCTTCGATCTGTCAATAGAGCATGAGATATATGAGCGTGTGGGTTCCGTCTCACTCTCTCATTCCAAGCCACAAACAAACAAATAAATAAATAAATAAATTCGGTGAAGCACTCGATTATTTGAGTTTACAAGTTGGTTTTTTCTTTCTTATTTAATTGTGGCGAACCGGTTCATGAGAGAAGCATCGGAACGATCTTTGACCACAAATTGCGTTGTCATGTAGCAGATAAACACTCTACAGAAAAGAATTATAGCGCAAGATGGCTGCGTGGTATCACTTCCCAGCCCAAACAAGAAAAATAAATAAAGAACGACACTTTAATGGTGAATGGAAAGAGAAAACAGTGCTGCAGTGAGGACTAAGAAATATAAACAGCTAGCTAGTATAGCTAGTGTCCTGTATATAACATTTGTCCTACTTCAATCAGTCCGTACAGGACTTTTTCGATATAACGTGCCGAGTTTTTCTGTTAATTTATTTTTAATTCCGGAAAACGACTCGAGTTGGAGAAACTCCATTCGCGCGAAATTGTTTTGCGTGATGTTTTGTCGGTAAACGAGACCTTCCAGCCGTACTCGTGTTCGAATCGAAGAGGGTTGCGGCCGAATGCGTGTCGTGATGACGCGTCTCGTCCCGGATCTGCAGAATATCGTGGGGTTTGCCTGATTTCGCGTTCATTTCTCTGCTTACAAAATGGCGGACTCCTGGATGGACCGATTCATGAAATAATGACTAACATCACTGAATGTAACACTACTTATGTAGTACAGGGGGGATGATCGGACGATTTATTTAATCGTTGAAATGAAATGAGGCCGTTTAAACCGTTTAAACCGTCTGTTCTCTACGTCATCATTCATAGCACTAGCCCAGATTCTCAACACAGTTGGTCGCATGTTAATTGAAGGTTGCTAAATCGAATCATTTTGCACCACTGCAGATTCAATACTATCACCAAATCATATCCGATCGTTGCCTTAAAGATGCGTTTGCTAAGATTAAGTAGGTGGGTTTGATTTAAAGAATTTTTTTTTTCCTCCTCCGTGAGCGCCATTCCCACACATATTCACGAAGCCCCGCCCCAAAACTCTACAGTGGCCTATAGAGGCCGTTTTCCAAACAGGATTTCTCAGAATCCATTGCTTAAAACATTTATATATATATTTTTGGTATTTTCCAGGTTATTTATCCAAGTAAGAAAGAGGGGGAAAAAAGACTACTGCGCCTTTAAGAATCGAAATCCGAGGCGTACACCCCAAACTAAGTAACGTCCAACAATGTGTAAATACAGCTATAGTTCGATACAATGATGTAAATCGATAAACGATTATTTTTTTTTTAACAGTAACTGCCTTAAATTGTGCATTCTTAACAAACAAACCAAAAGATTCGAACAGAGTTATAATAATGACGCTGTAGACTTCATTCTGTGATTTTGAACCCCTAATTGTATCTCGGTGAATAATGGACTCGCAGTATCTCACCGAAGCGTCTCATTTCTCGTTCTCATTATGAGTATCGACCCGTAATTATTTAACGTTATGTCTGAGTCCAGTGAACGCTGAGCGATCGTCAGCGGCCGCTCCTCCAACAAAACTCTTCCTGAAAGTTGCGTCCCACTGAGTACAAAATGGCTGAACAGAAAGACATTCTCCCCCCCCTGCTTTTGAAACGAACGGCTGCTGGTGGTTTGGCTGCGCCGGTTTGAAGTTTCTACTCTGGGATGGAAGTGAGCTCATAGCTCTAGCGGAGATGACAGTATGTCTCTCTCATAAGCATCTCGGGCAGTCTGCTTTTAATACTCTTGTGTTCGAAGCACAGCAAGACATGCTGCCAGATGACTTTTTTTTCTCTCTCTCTCTCTCTCTCTCTTTTTTTTTCTTCTTTTTCCGGAGAATTTTCCATCGTGTGACCCACTGGTGCTTTGTTACTTGTGGACTTTTTGAAAGTAAAGGAAGTTTGCTTGTAGAGTTTGTTGAAGTTATTAGGAATTGGGACTCTTTGACAAATGGGCATGGGATCGATATGCTTTAAAACGCAGTCGGAATTTGTCAAATAACACCATAGCGGAGGACGGAATTGTGTTTTAAATGGACGTTCTCACTCTTTAGGAGTCTCAATGGTAATTGCTTGGTGTGTCTGGACTGTGTGTATACTGTGTGTGTGTGTGTGTATATATTTATATATACACACACACACACACACATATATATATATATATATATATAGGCTGGTTCAGGTGTCTCTGGTAACAGAATCATTCATGCTAAACACCCATCTGTCCCAGGCACTTTTTTGGGTGTCGGGCTGCTCAGGTCGCTTGTCTTGCCAGCTCTGAATCACGGTCCGTCCTGCTAAACGGTCCTCTGGGTGCTTTGGTGGGCCGCAGCTGGTTCCTGAGGGGTCTGGGCTTGATTTGGCCCCATATGGCAAGCGCCGGACCGTGGAGAGTGAGAGAGCGGATGAGTCATGGATGATTTCACTTACCTTATCATTCTGATTGTAAAGGCAACTCGACATTTATTTTCTGTTTTGTTTTTGTTTTTCTTTTTCTAATGGCGGGGAAAAAAAAATCAATCAATCCGAGATGTAAACTTTTTGAGTTACGACGGAAAGACTAGACGTCTTTTTAGCAGAAAGCACCTGAAATTGAGACCGAATACAAGGCAGTGAGAATTAATGGCATTTAAACAGGAGCGGTGTCCACGTTAGTCCTTCCACAGGGGACGCTTCATCTATTTATAACCTACAGAATTACAAAATTAGTGAATATCAGAGGAGTTTGGCCAGATGTGATGAATTATAGCGTTCGTGGATATCAGTATTTTCACTTTAAACCATCCAGAAGTCATTAAGAAAAGCTTTACGGTGAAGGATTTTGAAGCGCATCGATTTTTTAAAACGTATTTCTTTATATTTCGGAATCCTGTATTCTTTGTGTGTCTATCTTAAAATAAAACTAGACGGCAAATCATGGCGCTAAGTTCCAAATATCACCGCATACCTGCTCATTTTCATGGATTATAGCGCTTAGAGATTTCATTTCATTTCACTTCATTCAATTTTTGTTTGTTTTTAGACCTACGGCATCACATAAGCTCGAGCTCTGCCAGCTCTGCAAAAAGGTCTCAGATTATGGATCTCCACGATTTTATTGATTTGACTCATTTTTAATGTTTCAAAATAAAATTCTAGGTCCGGGCTCCGAATCGGACCTGTTGCACGCGTGCTCGTTTTCAAGACAGGGCGCCGACAATTCTGTAGCTGACTGGTGCAGTCACGAAGGCAGCACGGAATCCGTCATGAACCGGCATTCTCATGAATCACGCACCTTTTTACCCGCGATTCGTTAACGGCAAACAGTGCGGCAAAAGACTGTACGAAGATCGATTCGCGCGGCTGTCGACGCTGCCAGCGCGTGCGGATTTGAAAACGATCCATGCGCTCGGCGTCAAAATCCAACATCAGAATGGTGTAAAACGTCCTTTTTTTTTTTTTTTTTGGTCTGTAACCAACAGCATTTTATGTATGCTAGTGAGAAGGAAAAAAAAAAAAAAAGTTCCTAAAGCAGACAGGACCCCTGCCGGCTGTCCAATTTGTGCCTAATGGGAACTGATCGCCAGTGCTGAAACTCGGGAAATCAAAAGCATGTGCTCGTATCACTTCGCGAAGTTAAACACACAAAAAAAGGGCAAATTGGTAGCGAGCGGAGCTTCCCGTTTCACAAAGCACAGTAGAATTGAGTTGGTCAGTACTTCAACATACTTTTTCATGAAGCCTTTGTACATGTAAGTCTTTATAACTGTGCTAATAACTGTTTTTCATGCGCTTTATAAACTCTAATAATGATATAATATGAATGATTACGAGTCTTTATTGGTCACGTATTCATTACAGCACGGTGAAAGTATTTTCTTCGAATACTCCAGTATGTCAGAGCACAATGTCAGCCAGGATACAGCGCCCCCTGGAGCAGAGAGGGTTAACCGTTAGCCTTAACCGCCAAGCCGCCACTGCCCCTCATAAAGATCTTATATATAATTCCTTTTACTAGAAATGACTTATCTTGTGTAGCGCTCTGCGAATACTAACAAAGCAACTAAAGCTATATTTATTAACAGTTGTTTAACGTTCTAAATGTTTAAATTGTCAGCGCCGAGTGCTTCCGATTATATTCTTCAGTAATGACGAATAACTTTTTTTCCTTAAGCATATTTTGCTGGATTTTACACAATGTCGGACTTCTTATCAGTTAAAGGAAGACTGAAACCTTATGTCAGCTACTTGCGACAGATCTCACATGCTTATCAGATTATCGGGCTTTATTGTCTGTCAAAATGTTCCGCATGGTGCGGGGACTGTGTGTCGTGTTAGTAGGAGAGTCGGCGACAGGGCGGCTTTGCGCCGCGCTTTATTTTGCTCGTCTTTGTCGGCGTTTCCGCAAAGTTGAACCCTTTTGAATGGAAATCGACTTATCGGACATTTTCAATCGGTATACACAAATGAGCTTACGTAGATACGTAGAGTATCTATCTAGAGTAGAACTGTGTTTAGCTGCTGGCGATGGGAAAGGGTAAGGGTGTGCGCCCCCTGCTGGGCAAAAAATTCACATCTCTCCACAATAACACTAGTACAGAGATTTTTTTTTTAATATTAAAGCACCGTATACAACTGCCACAATACAATATAAGATTTAAACCTAGTAGGCTAGATTAGAAACGAGAAGGATTATGAAAAACTGCGAATTCTTAAATACAGCGTGCATCTGCAGTGAGACATTAAATCTGTCGTCCTGACGCGGTTTGTTTTCTTCCTGTTATTTTCTGTTCACATTTCTCTCAGAAGAGGGGCTGAACCACGAATGTAAGCTGTGCAGTCAGACTTTCGACTCGCCGGCTAAGCTGCAGTGTCACCTGATCGAGCACAGCTTCGAAGGCATGGGAGGAACCTTCAAGTGTCCTGTATGTTTCACAGGTAAGAGTGTGGATATGTGTGTGTGTATGTCCTAGAACTTTGTCAAATTGTCCAGGGCTCGGGGAAAATTTTTTTACAGATACTTTCATACCGTGTCATGTTTTTTTGTTGTTGTTGTTGTTGAACAAAATATCCACAGAGGCTTCAGACCTCTGACGCAAACCACGCCGAAGTCGATTATTTTCCTATAATAACAGTACGTCCTGAAACGTTTTATTCCTCTTAAGCAGTTTCAACGGTTACCTACTTTTTATCCATTTATTGTTACTTTTAATGTTTAAAGACAGATTCGTTCCTGTTATCGTCATAAAAGCCATTAACCCTAGTTTCCTATAAACCAACCTCGCCCCCCCCCTTGAAGTTAATAATAAAATAACATAAACGCAGACGTCAAACTCCTCTGTCTTACTGACGGTTACAATACAGAATTCGTCATGGTATGAACCCTTGTAAATAACAACAGGATATTCGGCTGTGATTAGCCTTGGATTATATAGTGAATCCATTAAAGAAGTCACTGTATGTGTGTGTGTGTGATGTTAATGTAGAAATGATAATGTATTCGAAGAAGCGTGTTAATGTTGATAAACCTTTGCTTCGGTCACCTGTTGACCAATCAGAATCGAGAATTCTGCAGTGCTTTGGTATAACTTGAAGATCATTTTAAAATGTGTATCTAAATACAAATCACTGAAACTGGAGGAGGAGACAAAGAGATGGGTGTGTGGAGAGAGAGAAGAGAGAGAGAGATGGGGGGGGGGAGACATGCTAATTGTGGATGTTGGTGGTAATGATCTCATCAGTCTCGGAGCGTGGCGCACTCCATCCTGTGAGGATCGCTCCCCGCTCCGGTGTCAGCAGGGTTAACTGTCTGGATAATGAAATCTGCAAAGCTCTTAGCTGCCGTTCGCCACTCGGCTCCCGCTAAGCCTCATCACTCTTCTCGGTGGACAAAGCTACTTTCACGTCGCTCCACTTCCCGTTCCACACTTGTTTAGCGGCCGTATATTTAGGCCTCGCGTTTGCACCCTGCTTACAGCACATCCCTCATGGTAGTGTAACCCACACTGTCAGACTCACACTGTCTACTGCGTGGAATACAGGCCTTCAGTCCCTGCAAAAAAAAACAAAAAAAAAAACAGCATTCAAATATTATGTTAATAATTAATAATAGGCCTTTATATGAATTTCAAATGCATCTCAGGGTTTCGTGCAAAATGGTGGAGTAAAATTCCATCAAATCGCTCGCAAGCCCTGAATTCATTACAGGTACGGGATACTTATCGAACTTATTAAACATGCTCTATGAACAGAGTCGAAGTAGAGTCATGAAATTACTTAAACCGTGCTATATTTATGGACATTAACATATTTATACATGTGTCAATACAGTATATACATCTTATATATATATATATATATATATATATATATTAATGCTTAAATATTTTTCTGGTAAAAACTTCTCAGAGCAGAAATCTTTGAAGAATGTGCTTCTCGTTGAAATAGAAATATTACATTTTATTGAACTATCTTGAATTATACTTTAAAAATGTTTCAATACAGCGCAGTGCTTTAAAAATAAAAATGTACGTACTGACTTACAGTTCAGATTTCTGCACTACATAGGTCTTTATATCAAGACTTAAAGTAAATGAATAATAAAATCGTGTGCGTTCGGGCTGTGAAAACAAATTCCATTGTTCACATGCTGTACAAACGGTCCAATTGCTTTCAAAGGCTAAGAATTCCACATCTGAATGTTTAAAGAGGCAGTATGTAATGTTTAGAGCCCTCTACTGCCTGCGAGGTGAATTGCAATTTGCAGGTTTAAAAAAAAAAAAAACCCAACAAAACAACAAAAACAAGCCTGAACCAAACCCGTTTTTTTTCTGGATTCCTTGTGAGTTGGCTTCTTGAGAAAAGGGATTTGAGCTGAGCAGCCTGCTTTCAGCTGGCAGCGATACCATTTTCAGGGCTGTAAATATTACAAACGGAAATCTGAAATGGCGAAGCTAGCCAAATTCATTACACAACAATATTGCCAATCATCAGTTTTAGACTGTATCTTCGAAATGTGTTGATTAGTGCGGGTCTAGAAACACTTTGAACTGTTACAGACTGCACCTTTAACATCTCGTGTTCTACTTTTAATCGGTAAATCAGTTATAATTTGTTGGTAGTTCAATGTATCACTTGATGTAGGAACAGTGGTCAGATATTAGAGGTCAGTACTGAGCCATATCACCGTGCAGCTCTCGGCTGGCGTCCCACTAAAGCTAAGCAGGGTTGAGCCTGGCCAGTACCTGTGTGGGTCCTAATGCCCCGGTATAGTGACGGGGACACTGTACTGTAAAAACAGCACCATCTTTCAGATGAGACGTTAAACCGAGGTCCTGACTCTCTGTGGTCATTAAAGATCCCAGGACACTTCTTGTAAAAGAGTAGGGGTATAATCCTGGCGAAAATCCTCCATTGGTCCTCATCTATCACGGCCCCCTAATAATCCCCGTCTCTGAACTGGCTACCTAACTGATAATATTAGGTGAGTACACTTTAGGGATAACCAGTGGCGGCCATATTGGACTGAAGGATGGACATGTGTGTGTGTGTGTGTGTGTATGGGACGGAGAGAGAGAGAGATTCTCCAGGAGTTTAACATTTACAGTACAGTAGAGATATGAATAATATTAACATCACTACGCCCAACTGAACAATTCTTCACCTGCTTAGCTCATTAGATTTATTGAGTAAACATCATCTATTTTCAATCATTTTTTCTCTCCTTTATGGTGGCTACAAACGTGAATTAAAATCATATATTAATAACATGAAAATGTTCATATATCAACATATTAAACATCAGCATTCTGGGCCGCATTTCACCGAACAAAACGAGTCCCTCACCGAGAACCCGCGGAACCCAGGGAGATCGTATGACACCATTATACAACACTCCTAAAGTCACGTCAATGCGATGTTCTATAGAAACACTGTATTTGTGAACGCTAGGGTGCTAATCGCTCACAGAAAGCCTGGTTTTGTGTGAACACACTTCATTCGTAAGGCGACAGAAGGATTTTCAGGATGGCTGTGGCATCGTCGGGGTTTGAATCCCTTTGACGATACGGAGAAAAGAGCAACCTTAAACAATGGCGGCAAGATAATGTACTTTAAATGTATTTAAATGTATAAAAAAGAATGAAAGTCAAAAGCTGAAGCTTGCGTGCATACGATCTCACGGCATACAGTTTAGCACGTACAAATGCATTTGTTTTACTATTTATCTCAGTTCTTGTAGCACTTTTCACAATAAACATTGCCACAAAGCAGCTACAGAAATCCAGATTTAGATTTAGATCCCTAATGAACAAGGGGTAGGGTAACCCTAACCCAAACCCAAACCCTTGAGACGACATGAGGAAGAAACCTTGAGAGGAACCAGACTGAAAAGGGAAAAGAGACACCAGATAGAGGGATTATAGGTCATTACTCTTCTACAACTGTGTTGAAAGGATGTTCAGTATGTGTATGAATCAGAGTTCTGAACTGAACCCAGGACAGTCTGTAGGTGAGATTATCCACTGATGAAAGGGTGAGACTTGGGCATAAACAGTTTCTGAGAAGTGCAGGTCTTTAGAGTACTTCTGTTACAAGTATAGAAGTCTGTACGAGAGAATGTATACTCTCTATATATTGACGTTGAAATGCACCACCTTTGACTGTTTTTTTATTTTCTATAAAGGTTTCATAATATGCATCAGCGGCTCCGTTGATCCCAAGTCAAGTTCTTCTTGTTCCTCAGCTTGTTCCTCAATTTGAACTTTTTATTCAGAGAGAAAGTCTGTCAGAAATTGGGACAAAAAATACGGGGCGTGCCTTATGTTTCTTCTCGGTGACTGTATTTGGGTTTGTACAGTGGAATATAGAGTTGAAACATCTTTCGATCAGAAGATGCGATTTCTCTAGCTTGTCCCAAAATCGAGAAGCAAATACTACCGTAGTGATGGCCACCATTGTCCAAAATCCAAGGTGGGTCCACGACGACCTGAAATCAAGTCAAGACTGAGTCTTAAATGGGTTGACTCCACATGAAGATTGAATCCAAATGAAAGCCATGACATGCTTTTCAAGAGCAAGCCTTATTTATCTCGTTGACTTGATTTGTGCATTGAGTTTTTATGATGATTGTTGTGTTTCTAGAAGGAAAAAAAATGTACTTCCTGTCAAACAATAGGAACTGTACATCATTTTCACAAACTCTGTCAAGACTAAAACTATATTTAGCGAGACTAATGTCCAAGACCAAGACAATTCCAAGTACTGTCAGAGACAAGTCCACGTAAACATAAAAATACATGTTGACTTGAGACGGACTCGAGTCCTACAGCCCGATACATAAGCAATACAGCTAGTAGAAGCCTCATTGTTTTATAACAACAGAAGGATAATACGGCAGAGGATAGAGAGAGAGAGAGAGAGAGAGAGAGAGAGAGAGAGAGAGAGAGAAGGATAATAGTGGACTAAATTACTTGAAGTATCTGATGAATTATTGGAATTTGAAGGGAAGATGAGGGGAACGGGCGAGGGGAATGCAGACAAAGCAAGAAAAAGGTAGAGAGAAAAAAATGGGGGATGAGAGAAAGGAGAGGGGAAGGGAAAGAGGGAAAAGTGGAGTTGAAGAGAGATCCAGAGGCCCCAGGAAGATGACAGAAGCTCCAGTCTCGCAGGGCAAATTTGACAGCTATCAGAAGTAAGGAAGCCCGCAGCGAAAAAGTGTCTGTGCTCACTACGGAGAAGGAGGGCGGGCGCGGATCGCCTTGTGATTTCGACCGCGAGGACTCGCACAAACAAACCAGAAGTAGAGGTGAAAGTCAGGAGGGATTTCTGCACTTTGTCTCACTTCTTCAACCCTTAAAGAAAGCAAATTCTCCACACTCCATCGCGTTACAGCACGAGCAGGCACCATTCGATAACAAAGCAGCACGGTGCAATGTTCCTCGACACGCCGAGAGGAAAGGTAAAAGCTCGTCTCTAAAATCGGACCGAATCCCTCTCCGTAATCTCCCACAATGCTCCGTCAACATCCTTGTGCCACATAAAGAGGAGAGGGGGGAAAAAAAAAAAAAGTTGTTTATCAAGTGTAAAATATTCAAATGTAGCCCAGAATGCTAACTTTCCCCACATTTGTGTCCCTCAGAGACCGGACCCCTCCCCCGTCCGTCGCCTTTTCTCGCTCATTTCAGAATGGACACATGGGTCTAGCATAACGAAGAGCACGTTTGAAGTACTCCTTTGAGAATTTAGGCCGCGTTTACTAACACACACCAACACGCACGAACACGCACATATTCATCCACTGGTGCCGACTTAATTAAAAGAACACAGGCACAGTATGTATTTTTAAGTGCCATCCCAAAGTCGGGGTGACTGTATTCAGGCTACGCATAAATAAATAGTGCGTCTTCATGAATATTTATATCGTCAGTATAATTAAGGACGTCGGCTAATAGACAGGTTTTTTTTTTTTTTTTCCGCACATTTTTCCCCCCTCAGTGTCTCAGGATCTGATGACTAAAGTGACCAGAAGTATGCGCACATACGCTACACGATCATTTCATATCACTTCATTGCATATCATTTGTAATAAATTGTCAGAAAATCCTCTCCTTTTATAGGTATGAAAATGACATCCTGAACCCAACTGTGTGGTTTATTTTGTGTTGTTGTTGTTGTTGTTGTTGTTGTTGTTTTGCGTGTAGCTCAGGAAATATGAATAAAATTGCATTTAGAGGTTTATTTCTGACCGAATGGATTAGGCTTATGTGAGTCTCGCTGCAGCAAGTAATTATCCAACAGCTTGATCAAAGCGTGGCATTCATTTCATAGGAAATCACAATTTAGCGAGCAAGATTTTAGACAGCTTCCCACCATGTTTGTTAAACTGGCTCTTTACACAACATGTGAGCAGGAAGACATCCTAGGCAAGATTAACCCATGGGGATTTGGGGACTTTTGTTTTTTTCTCTCTCTCTCTCTCTCTCTCTCTCTCTCTCTCTCTCTCTCTCTCTCTCTCTATATATATATATATATATATATATATATATATATATATATATATATATATAGATAGATAGATAGATAGATAGATATTTGTATATATAAAGTAAAATGTGCTTTCCAACTTGTTTACTTATCTCGAATTAGTTTGACCCATCCAATTAAGCTATGCTAATGACTGTAGCTACTGTCCTGTGCCAGTTTGACGATCAAAACAAACCGATCATTTTTGCATCATTGTTAACTTACTCTTTTGCCATATCATGGTCTGTGAAAGCCAAACAAAACAAAAACCCACACTGACGTCTCAAGCAAGCATTTTGGACAAGATGTGACGTCAATGTTTATGACTTCTTTTTTTTCCCGTCGCTGTAAAAATGTAAACGAAGACATTCCTACATCGTTTTAGTGAACCGTATTTATCTTTTCCTAAAGTAAAGGGGTTAGCGTACTGTCTGTTTCAGGAAGTCTGATCCGGAAATGTTTTTATGTGCAGGACGGGAAAGTCCGCAAGACTAGAACAAAGTTTTGAAGTGGATGGATATTCTGTAAAATGGATGTTCTTTTGGCAAAATGATACAGATTAGAACACAAGGGTTCTAAATGTATTGTGTTTCTTTAGACGTCTTAATGAATCGTGGATCATTCATTCATTAAGCTTCAGTAAGCGCTTCATCCTGGTCAGGGTCACAGTCACGTTGGATCCGGGGTCTGTCCCAGGAACACTGGGTGCGAGGTTAGAATACACCCTGTATTAAAGATCACAAGATCTCATTTCATGTCGTTCCTTTTGAGGTTACAGTTAATGACGTTTAATAAATAGCAAGGAAACTGCTTTCAGGGAAAAGTCGGGAAAAGAGATTATTTTCCAAGAGGGAAGGGCGAGAACCCTGGGTTATTCAGCTGCTGGCACCCCAGATGGTGCCTGGTCTTGTGTCTGCTTTTTTTTATGTGTATTTTTAGTCGACAACAATTTCACTCGGATTACTCATTAATGGGACGTGCTTCTGAATCTCAGGAATACGGTACAGCGTGCTTTATTTCCTTTGTTTTTAGGGATGTTCATGTGTCCAGAGTGGCGTGTTTTCGTCCAAATAATCAAATCGGGATCACCGTGATCTATCGTATAACTTTATCCGCACACACCTGCTATCATGACTGTGAAAAACTGCATCCAGGATGCCCAAGATCCAAACGCTGGTGCTAAAATGCCAGGCTTATTTTAAGCCTCTCTCGCTCGCTGGCTCGTCTGACTGCCGTGACGTTTGCAGTGGCCCAGATCGCGTTCCCAGCTTTGGCATTTGGCGTGTTTTCTGTTTGAACGCTGCATTTAGAGTTTCTCGCACTATACAGGCACACAGTACGGGGAATGTGGGTTACGCAAAATTGTTTTATTTCATGCAACAGGGATGCAATCAGGAGCACATCGCCGCTTCCTAAGTGGCGCTAAATTTAGTTGTCTCGCAGCGGTTTCATTTTGATTAGAAGTTCTGAGTTTTTTTTTTTTTTTTTTTTTTTTTGGGGGGGGGGGAGGGGGTTTACCCCCAACACGACTTCAGTACATGCATGCAATGTGTAACGTTTAACTGAGGCCTCGTAACTGACATCCATACATCCTCTGTCTAAATCGCCCTGTGTACATCGAGGCCTCAGACCAAAGAAGTGGGAAAATAAAGCTTTTTTTTTAGTATGAGGTCAAATCTCTGAGTACGAAATGATAATTAAATGTCGGTGCATTGTTCAAAGCGACACTCGTCAGAAAAATAATAGATAATAAAATGTACAATGGAAATGGTATTATTATTATTATTATTATTATTATTATTATTATTATTATTTTCCTAGCATGTGCTGTTTTGAGGAAATTTGAGGGGAAAAACACAACAATATCATTACCTTTGACTTCCTAAGGGTGTGCAAACTTTTCCTCTTGCACTGTATATAATTGGATTCCGCAAATGTGAAACAAATGCGGTGTGTTGAATGAAACAGGAAGCCGAAACAGGACACAAGATCATCATCCAAGCGGCACAAAATGCAGTCCATGTCTCTCATTATCTCATGTGTGCCCTTCAATGCGAGTCTGCAGTCTGCTTGAGCTTATTAGCCAACCTTTTGTTATAAGAGGCATCTGATATGAGATATTAGAATTTCGGATTACTGCTAATGGGGGTCATGGTGTGAATCAGATATAATGGCGAAGTTGACGTTCATTAGGCACAGAAGCAGACTCGAATCCATGTCTAGCTCTGATGAAACCTAGACATTTTATTTTCCAAGATATAATTCAGGCTCTCATGTCTATACTGCAGTTTTTTCCATGTGGAAGAATAAAGCAACTTAAAGCCTTTCTGCACTTCTGTGTCTCTCACTTTGCGCAGTATTCGTCCAGGCCAGTAAGCTCCAGCAGCATATTTTCTCAGCTCACGGTCAGGAAGATAAGATCTACGACTGCACGCAGTGTCCGCAGAAGTTCTTCTTTCAGACAGAGCTTCAGGTGAGTCCCTTTAGCACCCGCTAACGAATGACACACTTTATTCAACGTGGCAGTTTACAAACAGGTGGAGTGGAGAAGGGAAAGACGATGGATCAGCCTTCAAGATGATCTCACAGTTGCAAATTTGTAAAAAAAAATAAATAAATAATAATAAAAAAATTCACTTGACAACTCTTACAAAAAGTTTTTAGTGTATGTTGTTTTTTTTGCTTTAGTTTTCCTAAGTGGTCTCTATTAGCTCTTATTGCTCATCGTTTATGTAAGGTAATGTATTTTGTACAAATATAAAGGAATAACTCCACGATAAATTCAATTTCCAGTTGTAAAATTCAATTCCTCAGTCAGTTGAGGCATATTTTGGTCCTTCTTTAGTTTTGCACCATAGCTTAGAGGCTAATGTATCTAGTAATGGAAGTATGGCTCATCTAAAATCTTCCTCAATCAACATCCAGGTCTTCAGCGATATCTCTCTGCTAATGTGATTTAAGACCATGTGGGATTTCCTACCTCACTGTACAGATAAACACAGAACTGTTTATGGCGGCGGCCATGTTGTCCCAAAGTGTGAATGCAGATTCGATGCTAATATAATTCTAACTTACATAACACACGTTTCTATTTAACAATAAGATTGCATACTATAACTTAAAGACATCATTTAGAGATATTATAGAAAGAAATAGGGTGACCTGACCACCATTACTTGTCATGCACACTCATCAAGCCTACTGGGTAAAGTCTGCCTTTGTTCTTTGTGCCATGGATTCCACTGAAGAACTCATTGTCATGTTCATGAAACCATTTTGAGATGACTTTTGCTTTGTCACGGTGCATTATCATGCAGGAAGTAGCCATTACAAGATGGGTCAGTTGTGGCTATGTAGGGATGCACACAGTCAGGAACAATACTCAGATAGTCTGTGGCATTCAAGCCATGATTGAATGGTCTTAACAGGCCCAAAGTGTGCCAAGAAAACATTCCCCACACCATTACACCACCTCCACCAGCCTGGACTGTCGACACAAGGCAGGAAGGGTCCATGGATTCATGCTGTTGGTGCCAAATTCTGACCCTGTCCTCTGTGTGCAGAAGAAAAAATTGAGATTCATCAGACCAAGCTACATTTTTTGGGTCTTCAACTGTCCAGTTTTGGTGAGCCTGTGCAGACCGCACCCTCAGCTTTCTGTTCTTGGCTGACAGATGTGGAACCCTGATGTGGTCTTCTATTGTAGCCCATCTGCCCCAATGTTCTGTCAGCTCGAACCAGTCTGGTCATTCTCTGTTAGAATAATAACAACAACAACAACAACCCCATAAATTTATAAAGTGCTTTTCTAGACATTTGATATTTTCCCAGGAGGTCTTCCATCCAGGTACTGGACAGGCCCAACCTTACTTAGCTTGAGCGGGTAACCGAACAAGAACCGCAGAGTGATATGGCTCTGGCTCAAGAGCGTGCTCATCAACAAGGTGTTTGCATTTGCAGAACTGCTGCTTGCGGAATGTTTAGTCTTTATTGCACCATTCTGTGTAAACTATATAGAGACAATATTAAACCGTGTGAAAATCCCAGGAGATCAGCAGTTATAGAATGACTTAAAGTAGCATGTCTGGCACCAGCAATCACGCCATGGTCGAAATCACCGAGGTGACATTTCCCCACCCATTCTGATGGTTGATGTGAGCATTTCCCAAAGTTGCTGGCCCGTATCTGCATGGTTTTATGCCTCTGCACTGCTGCCACACGATTGGCTGATTAGGTCATTGCATGAATGAGTAGGTGTACAGATGTTCCTAAGTGTTCCATGAGTGTACATTAACCTTGGAAGTTGAAATGTTTTGTCCAAACGCTTGGACAAAGGCAACACTAAGAATATAAGAGCTTTTCATTTCCAGTAGCCCACGAACATAGGAGACATGTGCCAACTCTGGGAAGGCACAGTTTTCTTGGGAATTGGATTGATGTGTATTATCATAAACAGATTTTTTTTTTTTTAAAAGATTGTATTGTGTATTGTTTTTACAGAATAGAGTATTTACAGCAGAGTGATTCAGAGCTATAGGACTAAACAGCGTCATTGTCGTTTCATCCCTTTCACTTTTATTCGTAATTATTTCCAGTTGGTTTCGATTCAGACAGCAGCGCCCTGATCTCTGCTGTAGGCCAGAAAAAAAGTGAGGATGATCATTATGTGGAAACTCGGCACAAGTCCACGGTGATAAAATAAACCAAACCTGACATACTGACATGGCCGACAGTCATGGGGATGGTAAATAAAGCAACCTCAGTCTGAGCATCGTGTAGCTAATCCTGTTTTTCATTCTCCATTTTCCACAAGACAAACATTACGATTAGGTGTAAACAACCGTTCTTTAACCTGAGGGATGTTTCTCAATACTTCCCCCCCACCCCACCCCACCCCGTTTTGTTTTTCCGATGTTCGGAATGGGATGGATGCGTGTCTCCCCTTGGTGGAGTTTCACGCATGCTTTAGTTGTTTTCCAGGCTTTTTGTCGAGACAAGAGCAGACATGAAAGACCACTGGATCTTTGTTCTGGATCAGGGAAGGTTATGAAAGAAGCAGCACATTGCACTCGGGGAAATACTGTTATTATATTTCACCTGAAAATTGTTCCCAGATTGTGCCCCATGGGTAGATGCATCACACACACACACACACACACACACACTCCCACACACATGTTTCAAATATTGTATATAATCCACAAAACCTCATAGACTTTATAGTTACCATGCTGCCAACTGCATTTTAAGCATCATTATGAAGCTTTCAATGGCGTCTCGGTATTATATAGGAGATTTAATTCAATTCATTAATTGTGTTTTTCTACATCATTTCTAGGAGACAAAAAATCGCCTGCATGTTTGTGTAGTGATGCGTACCCAGTTAACTGTAGACACACAGTATAAAATGTTGGCAAAAAAGCATGTTGCACTGTAGACTTACATTTATAACGATAATAGATAATAAATAAACAACAAATATATACAATTAATTATAGTAGAACCAAATAAATAAATAAATAAACGTTAACACAACGAATACATAGAGACTGAAATAACACCAACAACATTTTGTCATGTAAAGGTTTGTTGTTGTTTTTTTTTTATGATGGTTTTTAAATGCTTTTCATTTGTGAGGAATTGTTGATTTGAGGATCCATCAAGCGGTCAGAATTATTCGAATGCGTATATCAGTGTTTTTTTCTGCAGTGACATTTGTGATATGGCATTTGTGAGAACTCCGAGAGAATAAACAGGGCCTAATTCTAACAACTCTCCAGTTTTTAGAATACATCCTTGAGGCACACGACAGTCCAGTCGCAACCTGTGAAGTGGTTTATTTATTTATTTTTAAACAATATATATGTTGTGTTGTTGTGGACGCAGTACGCAGTGGACTACTGTGAGCATCAGGCATCATTTCACATCTTGTCAGACGTGCCACGTACATGTCAGTATCTCCAGCTGAATCGTACTTCGGTCTGTCAGAGGCTTGGGCTGCTTTCAGCTCGTTTAAGGTTCTCTCGTCTTCCACTGTCTTCCTGGCAACATCTTCTTATCTTTGCTTTCTCCGGCCAGCGAGGTCAAGGGTCAGGCTCCAGCTGAGCTCAAGACAGAAGGAGGGATAGAGAGAGAGAGAGAGAGAGAGAAGGAGGGATGGAAAGAGAGAGGGATGGAGAGAGAGAGAGAGTGCTGGGGGGAATGATATTTTATTCATTTGCAGGAGAGCTCATTGCTGGAGACGATGAGCTGTGACAGGTAGCTCCCTGCCAGGAGCCGGCCAATTTCCACTGGCCTGTCTAGGAGCATGATCGGAAAGCCGAGGACTAATCAGGCCTCCCAGGAACACACGCACACACTGTGATTGATTGACTCTCGGGCCTGTGTGAGATCCAACAGAGGAGATGGTGGTCTCTGACTGGCTGGAACCCCGCTCATCTGCTCCACTTCGAACCTCACTGTGCTCATTTAATGGGCCCAAAATGTTGTTATTCTGCAAAGAATGAAGGTTTGCAGAATAACAACATTATTAGATTAGTGTTTGATAGGACGTGTGTGTGTGTTATTATCTGTGTTAACCAAATACCAGGGATACCAGTCCTCCTTCTACACTGTTTCATGACAGTTTCAGTCGTCTTTGGTGGTTTCACTGAGAAGCCAAACATCTCCGGAGTAACAATTTCACCGCTCGGTTCTCTTTTCTCTCTTTTCTTCTAGACTTCTCTCTCTCGCGGCGTGCCCCTCGTCTGAGCACAGCAGTCAATTTCATTATAGCGTATTCGCAAATCACTACGTTCTTGCAATAAAATCATGAAATGCATGCGATTATGTTTGAGGATTTATATAACTTTCTATTCACCCAGATCTGAACCTTATGGGCAAGAACTGTACCGTACACAGTGATTGTGGCTTTGTAGGTTGTCTTGTAGTTGCAAACAGGTTACAAAATAACAGAACCAACCAGACTTCAGTTTTTTCCTGTCAGACAGAGAACACATCGGTTTTACCAGAGGTGATTGAGAGTGACAATGGCAGCGTTATCACTCATCGTCATTGATTGTCATTGTTTCAGTTCCCATTCCATTATTAGATTTGAGTCATTTCCTTGTTTGGTCATAGCTCCGCCCTGTCACCTGTAGGTCTTTAGTTACCCCGCCTTGTCATTAGTAGTCCCAGGTTTTCCTTGTCTAACTGTGTGTATCTACAGACCTTATATGTGTATTTATAAGTCGCCCTATCGATTGGTCTTAGCCCAACATCTCTAGATTCATGGGGAAACTAGATACTCCATGTCCCAAAGACAGCTCTGAGCCCATTTTACTAGTGGAGTGACCACACATGTTGTGTGAATACAGCATAGATACTCAAGAATGCATATTCTGATAGCTAATTAAGTTCTTCAAGAGTGATTGACTGTGTGACCTACAAATTCTCAACAGTTCACACAATGGTAGCAAGGCTAATGCTAGGATTTTGTGGCATGCCTAGCTGAAGAGCTTTGACAAATCATGTGGAAATATGTACTGTAGGTTGTGAAAAGTTTCCGAGAGCTTAATTTTACACAAACGAGCCCATATGCTGTATTACATTTGGACGGTTAGATGAGAGAAGACATAATGAGAAGACTAATTTGCATCTTGAACTGATGAGTCATTTTCTGAGCTAGCTAGCTAGCTGAGCAGATCATAATGAAGTAAAACAGCCGTACCTGCTGTACCTTATATACCTCTATATAGCTTATACTTACATCATTGTATGAGTTTACGTCACACTAACACGATGGCTTCGTGGTTAGCATGTTTGCCTTGCACCTCCGAGGTTGGGGGCTCAAATCCCCCTTCTGCTCTTTGTGTGTGGAGTCCCTGCTTCGGGGGTTGCCTCTGGGTACTCCGGTTTCCTCCCCCAGTCCAAAGACGTGTGTTGTAGGTTGATTGGCATTTCCAAATGGTCGGTGATGTGTGAATTTCGTGTACAGTTGTGTCCTGCGATGGATTGGTGTGCCCCGAGTTCCCTGGGATAGAATAAGTGGTATGGAAAGTAAATGGCTGGGATTACGAAATAGCTATCAGTAATTAAGTAGCTTGTTTATTGTATAGTTCAATGCAGTTTAATATTGTCTAGCAGCTTTCCACAATAGCCAAGCCCATAAAAATGTCATATAAAAGCCCAGCAGCAGAGATGGCAGTATGTGGCAACAATATTTGCAAGTGGACACGTACCCTTATCTTAACAGCCTGTTCCCTTTGCTGTAACACACTTCATATTTGTGATTTGTAGCACTCATATAATACTGACGTGAGGGAAATAACTCGGCACTGCTGGTTCTGCTCTAAAAAACACACAAACTAGAATCTAGAATGTGATTTTTTTTCTCCCCCTATCATTCACAAACTGGCACTGTGAGTGGGCCAGGAGACATTATCAAACATCTAACGAGTGACGTTACTCTTCTCGCCTTCTGTTTTTTAAACACTACTCGTAATATGCTGACTTCACGCCTCATTAGAACATCCACTTGTTGCAGTGCGGGAACGACTGCTCAGATGCCGAGCGAAGAAAAAAAAGCACAGAAAGGCATGTTGGCTTTTTGAGTACCAGCGGTTGGATGACTGCAGGACCCTCACCTTAATTATAGTTCCTTTTTAAACCTCCCTTATTATTATTCCATTTAGTTCACTGTGCTTTTAACAAAAGGCATTGTCACAAAGCAGCTTTACAGAGATCCCAATGTAGAGGTAGATTCCATACGAAGAAGCTAAAACTCCCTGAGATGACGTCTCTAGAAGAACGAGACTCAAAAGGGAACCCTTGAGCTTCTACTCAAGGTCTTAATGCATGGACTGAGGATGTGAAGGGACTTTATTTTTATACCACTGCACTAATGCTTGTATGAGTTTGTTTTTGGACGAGAGTAGAGGCTTTTTTCTTGAAAGCCTTCCAAACAACTTGTGGTGATGGAGGTGACTTCAGATTGTAGTTTTGGAGACTTTCTGACCCCAAGACACAACTAACTTCTCCAATTCTCCAGCTGTGATCCTTGGAGATTTTTTGTCCAATCGAACCGTCCTCTTCACAGTGTGTTGAGACGATATAGACACACGTCCAATTCCAGGTCGGTTCATAACATTTCCAGTTGAATGGAAATTCTTAATTATTGCCCTGATGGTGGAAATGGCCATTTTCAATACTTGTGATATTTTCTTATAGACACGTCCCATTTTGTGAAGCTCAACAACCTTTTGCCGCACATCACAGCTATATTTCTTAATCTTACCCATTGTTATGAATGACTAAGGGAATTTGGCCTGTGTGTTACTTCATATTTATACCCCTGTGAAACAGGAAGTCATGTTTGAACAATTTCCTGTTCCTAATCACCCAGGTGTAGTAATTTTTTTTTTAAATATCAATGGAAATATACTTGTATATTTTTCCAATATGGATTCATAGGCTTGCCAATAATTGTGGGACTCACATTGAAATTCTCACAGCCTTCTTTGCCCAAATTTACCAAGGGTGCCAATATTAGTGGAGGGCACTCAAACATTTCCCCCATTTTTTCCTTTAACATGGTTGCCAGGTTTTGTATATAATGTCAGTTTTTTTTCAGATATATTGATTGCAAATCAAAAATACGTACAAACGTTAACTTGTTTTTCTCCCTGAAAACCAAAAAAAAGTATTTTAGTTTGTTTGTTTGTTTCGTCTCGCTTGATCTGAACCTGGCAAGCTTCCTAAAAAATAAATAAATAAAATAAAGAACCCAAGCAAACAAAAAAGTAAGACACTGCTTATTTTTTTCAGCCATTATTATTGACATATACTGTATATTGCAGTACAGTGCCATTTTCTTTTCTACACATATCACCAGCATGTTAGGACGCTGGGGTCAGAACATGATACAGTGCCCTGGGAGCAGGTAGGGTTAAGGGTCTTGCTCAAAACCTTCTGATCGATAACCCAGAGCCTTTCATCATTGAGCCACCACTGCCCACAATCAAAAGTAATCAGACTGAACTGGTAGAACTAGAACTAGTTCAACGAACAGACTTCATGTACAAACCATAATGAACTTTTACTTTCACACGATCCGTTGTGACCCAGATGAGGACGGGTTCTCTTCTGAGTCTGGTTCCTCTCAAGGTTTCTTCCTCATTTCATCTTAGGGAGTTTTTCCTCACCACCGTCGCTATAGGGATAAATTCCCACACTTAACATCTATATCCTCTGTTTATATTTCTCTAAAGCTGCTTTGAGACAATGTCCATTGTTAAAAGCGCAATACAAAAAAAATTTAATTGAATCGAATAGAACTCAGGATGATCTGTAACGCTCCGAACCGAACGAGTTTTCACAGATTTTCACGCATTTGTGGTCTGATTACTTGATGGACCGTTTTAAAAAGCGAATAAGGACGGAAATGCGTTCAGAACATTTAAAGACGAATTGACAGAGAAGTGTGCTTCTATTCTCCCTGTGTCAGATTAAAAACTGCCGTCTCATCTCTTCAGAGTCCGTGGCACTACCCAACAGTGATAATGTACAGAAAAGCGCCAGTGCGAACTATTTTGAATTGTTTTGTTTGTAGCCATGAACTAATCATTCATTGCTATGCATTAAAAGTCCCTCCCTCCAGGATTGAGAGATTTTGCAGATCACAGAAACAAATGCAAAATCTATGAAAATTACCACGGATTTGGGCCGAGACGCATCGTGTGACATCATCGCGATGGGTATCCGGCCCAAACCCTCTTCACTGTTTCACGTGCGTGGATATATAAATATGTATATAGCGCTTTTTTAACCTTAGCGGATCCGGAGTGCTTTACACTGGGTCTCATTCACACACACACACACCAATGGTAGCAGAGCTGCCATTCAAGGTGCAAGCTTGGAGCAACTTGGCGCTCATTGTCTTGCCCAAGGACACTTCGAGATGTGGAGTCACGTGGGCCGGGAATCGAACCGCCCACCCTACGATTAGTGGACAACCCGCTCTACCACCTGATCCACATGAAGAAAACAGCGATGTTTAGAAAGCCGTGCTGAGAGGAGGAGCTTCGTCGTAACGCCGTAGCGATGTTCCACTTACACAGGTAGAATAGAATTAGACTGTACGTTTGCATGTGTACATGTGTGTGTAACGCGTGCGCGTCCACCAAGACTCTTGTCTTTGTTCCCGCGTCTTACCGGGTCTGATGTGCGTATGCAAACACGTCGTCTAGAGGGAGACGTGACGAAAACTCCCCGAAGCCTTTGAGCTTTCTCTTGTTCTCTCTCTTCCGTCTCGTCTGCGCGCTCGGGGATGTTCAATCCAAACAAACGGCGGTGCCGCGCGCTCAGCCGAGAGATCCGATCACCTCTTTTTGATCTCTGACACTTCTGCGCTATTTCCCGTCAACTTTTCCTAAACTTTCTTAAGGGAATGGCAAATTAACAGCTAATTTTTCAAGTGCCAGAGGCATCCCTCATTTCACACAGCTTAGGATTTAGGAAGAACACGCGGCATCGTGATTTGGGGAGAACAGCCCGTGTTAGTAATCAGAATTACCCTCGGAGGTTCTTTGAACTTCGTTCTGATTCAGACTGCAGTGATTGTGATTAATTCACACGGTCTGTCTGAGTCGTTCTCGATTTTATTCAAATCAGCGTCGCCTTATTGGAATGACTGCATTAGGTTGTGATGTTGTTAAAGCATTTAAATCAGTTGATTAATCAATCAAATAAGAACATTTAAAGCCCCAGGGAAGCTCAATGTGTGGTTGCTTGTTGATTAGGTTAATTTTGGTGTTTTGTGCACACAAAATAAATCAACCGAAGCATAAATAATTGGTGCCCTTCTAATGTCTACATGTACTTGATCAGAATGTTGCTGTGGCTGATAACACACTGGTTTGAAGTTTTTCTGCCAATAATGGACATCAGTTCGGTTAGTGATCCGATTTCGCTGCAGCTTTTTGCAAAAATGTGCGTTTTTTGCCGGAAAACTACTCGAACTGGCGAGATCGCAGTCGCGCAAAATAGTTTTGCGCAGCGATGTTTGTTGGTAAGTGAGACCTTTTTAGCTGTACTCATGTTCGACGCACGTGAATCGAAGCGAGCTTTAACTGATAACTGGTCACGTGGTAAATGGTCTGCACTTATATAGCGCTTTTTTAACCTTAGCGGTTCCAAAGCGCTTTAGCAGAGCTGCCAGGCAAGGCGCTAGCTTGCCATCGGGAGCAACTTGGGGATCAGTGGACACTTCAAGGACACTTCAGCATGTGGACGGTTAGTGGACAACCCGCTCTACCACCTGAGATACAGCACCAATCGTGGTAGAGCGTCTCGATCCGAACCTGAGGAAAATCTGCGGTACTTTTTAAAAATTGCAAGCTCCTCGTGGTTAGCACGTTCGCCTCACACCTCCAGGGTCCGGGGTTCGATTCCTGCCGGGGCCCTGTGTGTGCGGAGTTTGCATGTTATCCCCGTGCTGCGGGGGTTTCCCCATAGTGTATGAATGGGTGTGTGAGTGTGTATGTGATTGTGCGATGGTGTCCATCGCAGGGCACATCGCAATTGTCCAGGGTGTACCCCGCCTTGTGCCCCATACTCCCTGGGATAGGCTCCAGGTTCCCCCCGCGACCCTGAAGAAGGAGTAAGCGGTAGAAGATGGATGGATTGATGGATGGATCCAAGCTTCTCCGAACATTGCAGTGTGTGCTTGATATTGCTTTCATTTCTACTATCGCAAAAGCGCTGAATCCCAGAGAGACTGATAAACAGGCATTAATCAAAGGAAACGCGTTGAACCGAACAGAGTGAATCAGAAATTGAACGAATCGCCGATTAATTCCTCAACTATGTTCATCGTTAAAATTAGGCAGTGATGTTGATTCCCCAGACGTAGGTTAGGTTATGAATGTAGAGGTAAGTGTGACGTCTTTCAGTGGCATTCGACAAAATGTGACCATGATTCATGTCAACATGTGATATACTTGACGTCTTTGCGATTAGAATTCGTCACACTGTATGAAAAGATCTCAATAAATATCAGGGATGAAATCTATAAGCACGCGACATGATCACATGTCCTCGGCATCAGATTTTTACGATGACGATCCTCTAACGGTAGACCTCAGAAAAATTCTTCAAAGCGAGCTGTAGGGGATATAATAAGGATATATTTTTTCGGTTCATTCGCTTGTTTTTGTTTACGTTTCAAACCTGGTATTGTTGTCTCGCGTATAAGGTTCGCGTAATCCTTCGCCACGCTCTTAACGGTCGACATCGGTCGAACCCTAACCCTAGCCAACGTAGCAGCATTGAGATTTCGATGGAGATTTCTTTGGTCCCATGTCACATTAAAAGCCGCAAGTCTTAACTCGTCGACGAAGAATTCTTTTACGATGTTCAATTTCTCTCAGCAAAAAAAAAAAAAATCATCCAGCATTAACCCAGATTTAGTTTAGAGATACACTTCATTAGAGGGTTTGGAAAGTCCTCAGCAGATTTCTTGCTATAATGTTGCAGTAAAGTAGCTAATGCGCATTCTTTTACAGCAGGAGTGTGTTGTGTTGTGGCGGGACGCGAGTGTGTTTCGGAGCCCTGCGGACTTCATCTCCCTTCCAGTGACAGGCAGAGATCCTCCCTGCCTCTGTCTAATTAGAGGATGTAGCCCAGGGCTCACGGCCCGGGAAGACCACCCTCCCTCCCACCATCACTCCCTAAAGAAAGCATTTAATTGGGCTCTTAAGTCCTAGCCTTCATTTTTTTAGGGTTTGTATGTGTGTGTGTGTGTGTGTGTGTGTGTGAAAGACATGTGCACTGACATCACCTTAGGATTTATAAAAGTCCTCTCTTTTATTTTGGTGTCACGAAGCTTTGCGATATCAATAGTCGCTTCTTCTCCGACCGTAAAGCTCACGATCCGAGTTTTAATCACGTCTGTTATTTTACAGAAAAAGCGAGGCTGTGTGATTTCTCTCTCGTCTTACCTCAGGGTGTGATAATATCAGGAGTCTTCATCCATGTGTCTTCTTTATGAAGCGGTTTGCCTTCCTACATCAGTTACACTCTCATTTCTAAGGAAAAGTGTGGGGTTTTTTTTATTTATTTTTTTTTATGAACTTTCCATGCTTTCTTGCCTCCATGCTTTATAAAAGTGTGAGGCACAATTAAAAAAACAAAAAGAAAAAAAAAACTTTTATGAATTCAATTACAATTCCTTTCCTCTCTTAATCTCGGTGGTATTATAATCCAGTGAGTCCAGATCATCCGTGTATGTGTCAGTTTTCAATATCGTCAGGCCAACGCTCCGGCTCTGATGCGTCCCTGGCTGTCGCGTATTCTTTGATTATGTGTGGCGTTTTATTTCTTTTTTCTTTAACATGCGTTATCAAATCCTGATTAAGTCGGCTATATGAGAACTTTGAGTTGCCTGGATGTTTCTCTGAGATGGTGTCTTTCTCCTGATCTTTCCTGCTTGTTCTCTCTCTCTCTCTCTCTCTCTATACCTCCCCTATCTTTCTCCCTTAATGAGGCCCCATAATAACACAGCAGTTGTGCAGTTGTTTTGCTTCCTCTGTCAAACAGCGGGACGGCTGCACTGCGAGTTTGCTGGAGCGTTTGCTTGCACTCCTTCGACAGGGTAATGAGTGTCATTTGGAGCAACAAAGCTGTTAAACGATGGCTGTTTGCCGCTGCAGTCATACTTCAAACCTCTCCCAGTGTCGTCGCGCAGACCTTCAGCTCTTCGGCGCGTGCATACAGTAGCTCCCTCTATAGGATCGTACGCTAAACTGTGCACAGAAGCACGAGGGAGACGTTAGGTGGAGTGGGGTAAAAGGATAGATCCAGCGCAGAGGTGTAGGTGACGTTTAAGATCGTACCGCAACATCGGAAACAACGTAATAAAAGGACTGTAAATGTAGAGAAAAATACAGTCCCAAAGCCAGCATCGGCATTCAGGTTCAGAAAAAATGAAACTGCTTGTTCGTTTGAAATACATTTAAAACCAAGACATTAAATATATATATATATATATATATATATATATATATATATATATATATATATATATATATATATATATATATATATTTAATGTCTAAATAAATATATATATAATATATAAATGTCTAAATAAATATATATATATATATATATATATATATATATATATATATTTATTTAGAAAAATGTATGCAACGCACAATATTTTACAGAAATGTATATAACACAAAACACACACCTTTGTCTTATGATCCTTATGAGGACCTGCCATTGACTTAATTATTAACGCAGCTAATTAATGCACCTAAACCTAATCATAACCATAACCTTAGTAACCAAAAGGAAACATTTAGGCTTTAATTTCATTTCATTTATTAAAACAGAAGCGTAAAGTAAATATAAATATTTTACCAGACAAAGTAGAGGACCAGCCAGATGTCCCCATGAGTTCAAAACTCTCCAATCCTTGTACAGCCATTTTGACAGAAAAACATTCAAACATAAAGCTACTGTATAAAATATAATATACACCCCAGAATAATTTACCAGAGGTTATTATAATCAGTATAATTCCAAATATTTATATTACATGTTGTCAACGTGGCTAGCAAAACCAAACTATTTAAAAATGCATAGTCATGCTAGCTAGCTAGCTAAACCATGTTAGCTAGCATTGTTCTCGTTTTCATCATGGCATGGATCATGCATACTTTTTTTTCTAGTGTATACTTTACTATAATGCTGTTTTACCTTGAGAAAGTTTTAATAGTAAGCGATAGCAAGTAAACATACTTCGTAGTAAATTTAATTTAACTTCCGAATTTGTTAGCTGAAGGCGTGGAACCTTATAACCTGTACTGTATAGTGTTTCAAATGATGTATCGAATAAAAATCACGTGAGATGTTAATCCAAACTCATTTGGGAGTTTGTGGGAAACCCATATGGATATTTAATAATAGCAGATATTTTCGGTTGTGTTTTTGTTCCAAGCAAAATACTTTTTTTTTTCCGATGTCGCGTTCACACAATTTGCCCAGTTTATTAAAACTCATTCAAATTTAATCTAACCAACAATGCATTCTTGTCACGTTCTCATGACTTCAATTTGTACTGCTTTCAGTAAATAAGTCTGGCAAAATCATGTTTTTATAAAAATGTTAAATTAAAGACAGCTCATGGTTTGAACTTTCCCTCGCCTGGAAACTCTACCACACACACACACACACACACACACACACACACACACACACAACACACACACACACACACACACGAAATTCACAAGATAATTGGTTTCCAAGGAGATTGAGCCGGCCACGGTCAGAGGACGAGGTCAAATCTGCAGTTGGCCTGAGATGTGTTTATTATTGTAGAGAGTGCCCACTTTGAGTTGTTTATATAGATTTATTCATATATTTCTGGTTTTATTGGAAGAAAAGCCAGGCATGAGGAAAAACTGGACGGTTTCCAGTGTGGAGAAGAGATCTGATTAAGACGGTAGAGACCGAAACGTTACTAATGTACGCTGGTGAAATTGTCCTGTATTGTTCAAGCCATGAGATATTTTTCCTTCGTAAAGATTTTTTCAACGGTGGTTAATCAAAGAACGAGTCTATGAACACTGAGTATCAGATTAGTACCAAAGTGAAAGCTCTACATTTCTGTCAACATGTTGATCATGGGATTTATTTCAGTTCTGGAATCTTCACATGTCCTTACTGCGTTTCCTGTGGGATTCCTCTGGGTTCTCCAGTTTCTTCCCACCTCCAAAAAGCATACTGGTTGATGGATTGGTTACCTGTGATGGACTCACATCAGGGTGTATTCCTGGCTCTCATACAGGGTTCCTGCAATAGGCTCTGGCTCTGACCCTGACCAGGGTAAAGTGGGTACTAAAGATTCTGAAAGAGAGGAATTTAATCAGAAAGAGAAGGTCAGAAAAGGACTTTTAGGGCATTTTCACATATGTTTTTCCCCCCTCAGACTCTGGGCCATTGTGGCCTTAAATTTGTTATGACTGGTGAAGTGTGGATGCAATCCATTGGATTGAAGATCCAATCCTTGGTCCTCTTGAAATTGCTAATCTGTGGTTTACTTTAACTGAATACATAGTAGACAAATATATATAAATAAATAAATACAAAAAATCTATACTACTACTAATACTACTACTTATACTACTACTACTAATAATAATAATATTAATAATGGAAGTCGTAGTGAGTGGTAGCAGTAAAATATACAGCCAATATAATAATAATAATAATAATAATAATAATAATAATAATAATAATAATAATAATAATAATTGTATAAATGTACTTCAATATACTACTAATACTGCCATACACATATGACACAGTTTTAGCGACTTTTTATGGCAGTGTTAGGAATACAGTGTTATTCAAAATGATACATTTTTAGAATATTTAAAACAATTTCTCACTTGTTTGTTTGTTTGTTTGTTTGTTTGTAGTAAACATCTGTACACAATCGTATAATAGTTACGCATGAACGTAAATGCATGTAGTCTTAAGAAGAGCAACGCCTTGTCTTTGACTCTTAAACAAAACTTTGCACAGCCCCCCAAAAAAGAAGACTTAACGCGACCACTGGAACAACTTGTACACGTCTCTCTCTCATTTTCATATACACGTCGTCCTAATCAAAGCGGATCAGTAGAGGATTATCTTCTCGACAGTTGCTGAGACTTCCTCTGTCTGCTGTCGTTTTAAGGTTGGCACCGTCATGTCTTAATTAAAAGTCTCGAGCTGGAGTGAGTTGAAGAGTTACTTTAGCACTCTTACAGATGGCACCGAGGCGCCAAACTTGTGCACAGACAAGCGAAAGCCCTCGCGGGACTCCGTGACAATAGGAAATTGTGGGCGATGTCATGTTCATGCATTTTAGTCCAGCTCATATTATATCTAACATCAGAAATCCGGAAAAACAAAGACTGTTGGCGATCGGTGTGGTACTTTCTTTGGGATTTTTAGATGTGCTAGTATGCACATGGTCCGTGTGCTAGCAGTTTTACTTTGCCCGTAGCTAACACGAGCGCTCAGAACGGTGAGCTGTGTTCTATACGGCTGTCTCTTTGTCTGAGTGCTGTTCTTCCCGATCTCTCAGCCGTCATCTGCTGCCTCCTTTTCCTTTTCACAGAGCCCCATGAGGCAGTGTGCTAAGAGGCCTTTCTCTCTGGCCATTCCTAAGGCTCAGACTACACAAGAAAGCCCTCTAAAAGCCTTAAGGGGAACTGCACATGATTCAGAATGACTGCTTTAACCCTGAACATAGAGTGGAGCTGGAAGTGGATAGTGATGTATTGCTGCGTGTGGTTTGTAGCGCTGATCAGGTTAAAATGAAAACCTAAATACGTGACAAAATAAATCGTAAAATATGGTTTTGAGAGGTCCACATTGGGAAATAATTTTTTCCGCTTCCAGTGGAAATTGGTGAAATATTCTTCATTGAACATTTTCTCACCAGGATGCAGTGGATTGAATAGTCTCAGTGACCGATTCACAATATATTCCATGTGTCATTAGTAATATCTTTCCTTGCGGCGCTTGAAATTCTATATTATTATAGACTACAAAGAATGTAACAGAAGAGAAAATAATCAGCGATAAATAATCAGGTGTGATTCAGAGTGAAATGGAGTTAACGGGAATTATTTATGATTTCTATTTGTTTCTATTATTTTTTTTTATTTATTTCAGTTATTCAGTATAAAATGAAGATAATGCAAGTTGATTATTATCCAATAACAGCATGCCCTTGAGCATTTTGTTCCTCTTATACCTCAGCAGTTTGCCAAAAATAAAAATAAAAATCGATCAGTTAAAGTACAACATTTACTTTGTTTACAATTACCTTTAAAGTTATCGAAACAAGTTAATTCCTGCTGTCACTTATGTTATAGACATTATAACTAATCGGTCACTAACCGTCTGCGAAATGAATAAATATCAGTGTAATCGTAACCCTGAGACTGGAGACTCCTTCCTTAAACGTTAAGTAAACGTCTCCTCACAGAAAACCTCCCCGTAGATGTATTTGTAATCATTTTTTAAAAACATGTTTATATGGAGCGTATTTCACGCAAGTCCGTGTGAACGAGTTGTTACTATAGAAATGTTGACGTATTCGTCCTATAAACCCGTGATTGTTGCAGCTAGATCAAAAGAAAATGAATCAACACCTTCTAACTGGTCATATTCAGGAATTCAACAACCAATGCTTATTGCTACACCATCAGAGACCTTGAGGACATTTTTGAATCCTATTAAAAACACCAAACTCATCTAGAATCATTCAGTAATGAATGATTAAACGTTTGGGACTCTCTGTATTGTGATATTCATCCATATGGAAAACCACAAAAGCAGAATTTTTTAAAAGCAGATTCATGAGATTGTTCTCTAGCTCTTAGTGAACACAGTGTCATGTTCATTAGGGAGGCTAAATATTTGACTTGTAACACATACATCGCTGTTGTCTACGCCAAGATGATTTTTATTTTTATACCATAGGTAAGTCAGATTACTTGTTTGGAGTTCTGACTTTTTTTCTTTCCGTTTTTAACTCTGTGGTGGAATAGTTCTCAACAGTTTTACAAGAAATAGAAAGAAATCCTTAACGATAGCCTGGAGCTCATTTTAGGCCTCTCCCAGGTGGCTAAGAAGCAAAACATCCACCTCTCGCCGTGTCCTATAAACCCAGCCGGCCGATCCATCGCCCAACCGTATCAATAAGCGCCAGAGAAATGGGAGCCGCCAAAACTAACGATCTCTTAATAAATCAACAGCAGCTTCCCAGCCATGTAGTCTCTCTCTACCGCTCTTTCTCTCTCTCTCTCTATCTTTCTCTCTTATCCCTCAGCCACGTCTTCACACTTCAGACAAATTGCACCTGTTTGCATGGGCTTTAAGTGATCCGTTGATATGTTTTGCAGCGTTTTGACGTTTTTTTCTCCATCCAAACCTCCACCCATGTCCCCCAAATGCCAAACACATCAATGGCATAAAAGGACAGCAGGGACTGAGGAAGACTGGATGAGAAGAAAAGGAAGACTAAAGCACAACATGGGTGCTAAAGAGAGTATTGGAGTATCTGTAATGAAGGAAGAAAAGGAAGTAAACTTTGGAGAACTTGTTCCATTGTGGAAGGCACTGAACCCACTGATCATCTCCAAATCATAGTGGTGACGGAGAACATGGTGAGGGAGAATGGGGCATGGGGGAACATGGTGAGAAAGAAGATGAGAATATGGTGAGGGTGAACATGAGAATGTGATGTGGGAGAACACAGTGAGGAAGAACATGGTGCAGTAGAAAGCAGTGAGGGAGAAATGTGGTGATGGAGAATGCAGCGCGGAAGTACATGGTGATGGAGAATGCAGTGAGGAAGTACATGGTAATGGACAATGCAGTGAGGGAGAACATGGTGATGGAGAACACAGTAAGGAAGTACTTGGTGATCGATAACATGGTGACGGAGTATACATTGATGGAGAATGCAGCAATGGAGAACATGGTGATTGGAGAACACAGTGACGGAGAATGCAATGATGGAGTATGCAGTGAGGAAGTACATGGTGATGGAGTATGCAGTGATGGAGAACACAGTGAGGAAGTACATGGTGATGGAGTATGCAGTAATGGAGAACACCGTGAGGAAGTACATGGTGATGGAGTATGCAGTGATGGAGAACACCGTGAGGAAGTACATGGTGATGGAGTATGCAGTGATTGAGAATGCTGTGAGGGAGAATGCAATGATGGAGTATGCAGTGATTGAGAATGCAGTGAGGAAGTACATGGTGATGGAGTATGCAGTGATGGAGAATGCAGTGTGGAAGTACATGGTGATGGAGAATGCAGTGATTGAGAATGCAGTGAGGAAGTACATGGTGATGGAGTATGCAGTGATGGAGTATGCAGTGAGGGAGAATGCGATGATGGAGATTGCAGTGAGGAAGTACATGGTGGAGAGCACAATGATTGAGAAGGCAGAAAGGAAGTACATGGTGATGGAGTATGCAGTGAAGAAGTACATGGTGATGGAGAATGCAGTGATGGAGAACGCCGTGAGGAAGTACACGGTGATGGACTATGCAGTGATAGAGAATGCCGTGAGGAAGTACATGGTGATGGAGTATGCAGTGATGGAGAACAACGTGAGAAAGTACATGGTGATGGAGTATGCAGTGATGGAGAATGCTGTGAGGATGTACATGGTGATGGAGAATGCAGTGATTGAGAACGCTGTGAGGAAGTACCTGGTGATGGAGTATGTAGTGAGGAAGTACATGGTGATGGATTATGCAGTGATGGAGATCGCAGTGAGGAAGTACACAGTATGACAGAGCACAGTGATGGAGAACATAGTGGCTTCTTTGTAGTTGTTATATCCTGCCAGAATTCAGTCACTGACCTTGTGTGATTTTATTGAAAAGGTCCACAGTGACACAGATTTCATTATTTTTTGAAAAGGCACATTCTGTAACAAGCCGCACACGGCCAAGTCTTTGGAACAAATCCAGAAATACATAAGTACATATGAATTTGCGTGTCTTTTAATATAACATGTAAATATGAGATTATTCTTTAATATAAAATGATGAGTTGCCTTTGGAAACTGCATTGTGAGTTATCAGAGATTGTGTAGATGCGAATGCATATGCAAGGACCACGCTGCTCTCATTGCGTTAGCGTTCTCGCTGCGGTATTGATTTGTTTCTGTCTCTAGGCCGTGCCGTGTCTCTGTAGATAGTAATTTAGAGTGGGTGTAATAATACGCTCTTCTGAATTGAATCCGCCATGTTTACACACTTGCCATATATTCATTATGAGAACAGCTGACGGAATGAGCACAACACACACTCCGGTATTTAGATTTTTAATACAGATAATAATTGAGATGCTCGGAGCGAGACCGGTGCTGTCGTTGGCTCTCGCCAAAACACACTGGGTAGCCTCAGACGCAGAGGCAGGCTTTGTCTTTTCCCTTTTGTCTTTCTTCCTCTGTTTTCTTTTTTTTTTCACCCTTCTCCAGCCTGCATGGCTGCCACTGAAGTCGTTTAACACTGTCCTTGAGAATGCCTGAAGAGTGAGAGAGAGAAAGAGAGAGAGAGAGAGCTTGTCACATATTTAAAGGAAGAGGTAGACCACTGCTCCCCCATGAGGCTTTATTTTCCCCTTTAATAGCTGTTGCGAGTCCTACATTATATCCAAGGAGCCGCATCCCTTTGGGGTCTCAGCATGCACTTGAGTGTGCGCGTGCGCGCACGTACACACACACACACACACACACACACACAACAAATGCCTGTACACAATAATGCAGGCAGACACTCACACACCTACACGCACTCTTTTTCTTCTCTCTTTGTCCCTCCCCTTTCGATCTTTCTCTCCTTCTGTCTTCTCTTTCTCTCACACACACACACACACACACTTATGCACGTTCCTTTCCTCTCCCCCCACACGCCACAAACACCTCGGCACACACTCGCTCAGTCACTTTGCGGCGCCGCGTGTCAATATCCTGCCATTTGAAGCCCCAGGCCGCTGAGGCTAGGGAGCTGCCGACAAGCAGGGCTGATGGGTAATGGACCGCATTCATTAAGGAAGCTGCAGCTCTGCTCCTTCCTTCTGCCACCAGGGGAGGAGGTGAAGGAGGAGGATGAGGTTTGGGGTGGAGGGGGTTTGTCTCAGGAGAAACTCTCTTCCTCCCTCCCTCGGTTTCTTGCTGCTTCTGTCGGTAAATGGCTGCCTCAGTCACTCAGACTGGAATGAAGGTGAGAGTTTGAACACACCGATGTTCACACACCAACTTTATTCTCCCCTTGCCCCTGCCCCTGGCATCGCAACTTCTTATTACCCTGCCTGTCCCAGCATCATAGGGTCCTGCACGTGTGAGGTGGATATGGGGATGAAGGTGAATAATCCAGGATTGCGCTTGACAGCCCCAAAGCCGAAGAGACTACATTATGTTTTATGTAATTCCAAAGTCCACCGATTTCTATTTAAAGGACATCAACCTTTTTTTTGCATGAACAGACAGCGCGATACTTTCTAACCATTGTATTTATAGATACATGTACAACTCATTTGTCTTACACAGTAACCAATTTATATTAAAATAATAATAATAATAATAATTAAATGACATGTTCATGAAATGATTTCAAATGAACTGTGGAGACTAAAAAAAAAAAAAAAACAATCGTCTTGATTTCTCAGTATAAACCGATATTAATCATGAACATTCAGTTAGCAGTCGGTGCTAAGTGTACTTCCAGTATCATTTAAGCGATACAAGTCATTTATTAGTAATCTAATAACACAGCTGAGGTAAAACTTAATATTCTGTATTACTTTGTCTTGTTTCCTCGTCACTACGACTTTAAAATTGTCCATATAAAAAACATAACAGATCTGTTGTATGCTAGCTAGCTCATTTCTAGCTAGCTGGAAACAGTGTTGTCATAAATGCAACTACTTGAATAGTGAGCGTAAAGCACACTGATGAGTTGGATCAGGTGTTGCATATTTGTACTGTTGTGAGGGTTGAACCACTTGAAGCATTCGTCGTGTTGAACTATTTCAATCGCTTTTGTTTGATTTGTTCATCGCAAACAGCTGAAAGTCTGTCCATTTTGACAATAAACATGATTTGCACTGGAGGTCGAATCATTTTGATCGCAACCGTAATGGTTCTGTGCTAGCTAGCTAAACTGTAGCTTCCCTCCTCAGCATTCAGTATTTCACAGTTCCATAGCAGCCTTCTCTCACAAGTTTTTAACCACATGTTAACCAATTGTTTCCTAAATAGTTTTTTTTTTTTTGTCGTTTCCAATGTCACTGCCTTTAAATTGTCTGTATAAAAGAAACAATGCCTCCATGCTAGCTAGCTAAATCATAGCGTCCGAATTTCCCGCCTGCATAACAACAGCCTTCTCAAAAGTTTCACCACTTAAGTAGCGAGTGCGTTCTGTATCTTTTAGTGTAATTGTAGACTGATGGAGTCCTTTCTTGGACGTCTAACACCATATCTGAGGTAAATGTTGATATTTCAGATCATTTTGTATGTTTGTTTGTTTGTTTCCACTGTCACGACGCGTGTACTACTGTAGATCAAATTGCCTAGCAACAGTGTTCTAACCATTTGAATCGTCTGAACAGCAACTTTGTTGTATGTCCATCTTCGTACGTCAAAGAAAGCACAATAGTGAACATTTGAAATTACCATGTCGTATATATTTGCACTGCTGTTTAGTCTTCGACGTTGTTGTTGTTGTTGTTGTTGGGGTTTTTTTCTGAATTTTATTTGCTACTAATAAGGCAAGCTTGTGACAGGTGTACTTAATCCGTGCCAGTTTGAGGCATCCGAGGTTGCGTTATAGAGCGAGTACAGCAAGTGGGGCATGTAGTTTGCATTAAAGGGATTAGCAGTCACTTCAAAAGATGACCTGGATTCGGCCCACCAGGGACACCAGTTCCACTGCCCCCCCAGGTCCACACTTCCCTTCACAGAGGCTCCCCCCGTGCTTTTGTTAGTGCACACAGGTGTATCTGTATTTATTTTATTTTTGCTGCTTGCGTGTCTTTGTGTGTACACTCGGCGTCCGTATGTTATCTCTGAAGATCGTTTGATTTCCCCCCCAACCGTTTGATTTCATGCCTCGATAATTCCGACTAGATCCGAGGGTTAACAAAGCACTCGCAATTTGCATGCACTTACCTCTGCTGATAAATCTAAAGGGGTCTCTCTTTTTTTTAATTGTTGGTTTGTTTGTTTGTTTGTTCGTTTTGTTTTTCACATCCAATTGAAATTTTCCCTCGCTTGTGCATATTAATATCTGATACGGAAGAGACGGCAGGAAGGGGAGAAAAATCAATGAGAAATGAACAGTAAGAGCCTAATCATTCGGAGGTAACAAATGGCCGAGCCTTTTATTGTTCATTTCACATCGATTTTTCATTTTCAGACTCCACTGTTTTTCAGAGCACCGTGGACCACTTAGACTCTACATTAGTCACGGTTCGTATTAAATATACAGTGGTGCTTACATTTAATACAGAGTTTTATCAACACCACTGAGCCTCGTGGTCCAGTAAACGCGTAGAAGGACTCAACTCGGATTCGATCGGATGTATTAATTAACAGCAGTCGCCAGCTTTGTCGGAAAACAAAAGCAGGAAATTATTATGTTATTCGCCTCGTTCTGCTCGTATGAGAAAGACTCAGCTCCTGGCTGGTTGTCATGGCCACAGCCATCGATCCCTGGGCGTTTGCGTTCGGATTGAGACGTTGCGGTTTGAGGGGGTTTGACAGCTCGAGCGCGTCACCTGCTATGTCTCTGTGCTTTCTACCATACCTGCTGCCGCACCGGGCCGAGCTCTGTCGATCCCCATGCAAATTCAGCTCCGTTCTCTACTAATTGGATTTAGATAATGGAAACGCCAAACATGTCCGTCAGACACGTTTTCTCATCCGGTATTGTTCCTCCTTGTTCCTAAGGAGTCCGGACGGATGACGTGTCGCTTGACAGGAAAATAACACGGCAGCTGTATTTGGGTGAATGAATTACGAAGAGGAAAGCTTTTCGGTTCGAGAAACATGCATAAGCGGATATACATTTACGAGACGGATGTGACATACTTATGCCAGTATTCTATGATTACAGTAATCTACAGTTAAATTGCAGGAAAGGGACGGGCGCTTCAGAAAACACGAACGTCAAATCGGTTATAGCGTCCATATCGACTAATATCTGGTCTTTTTTTTTCTTCTGTTTTGCAGAATCACACTCTGAGCCAGCACAGCAGCAGCTAACAAGGAAGATCAACTCAACATAAAGAGCCTCGCCAACGACATCCACCAATCATTGTGCTCTTTTTGTCAATTTTGCACTGAAATGTTCATTTCAGTTAACAAAAAAAAAAAAATTTTACCCGAGAGCCAGAGGCAAGACATATCCTTGTGAAATTTGACGTTGACACGTTGTTAATCCAACATGTTTGTAAATACCGTTCTTTCCGTCTTGCTGTCTGTCAGCTCTTATGCGTTCTTGCGCTCGCCATTGTACATACTGTTTGTTGAGGGGGGGGGGAAGTATTACCTTTTGTTTAAACCATTTTAAATGGACAAATCATCAGCCAGAGACCTTCGACGTCAGGTGGACGATTTTTAACGGCTGATACACGTCCAGTTGTCTGTGATGCACCCTCTCGAGCCGTGGGATGAGATGCCTGATCACCAGCATGGCCTGAGCAAAACTTTTTACAAAAACTAACACACCTCAGCTAAAAAAAAAATATGTGGAGCACAAAATATGTGTCTCTCAATTGTTCTGAAAGCAAACAGGAGAAAGAAGAAAAAAAAAGGATAGAAGGGATACTTGATATATGCAACAACAAAAAAAACTAAACAGTTTTGTGTTAAAAGAAGTATTGAAAGACTCTTTGGGTTGGAAGAAGTTCACAGATGGGACCCATTCCTCGTTCTCCCTCCCTCTGGATGAGAAACTGCTCTCCACACTTGTACATTTCTGTTATTAATGTTTACCCGTCACCGAAGGCTGGATATGACTGGAACTGTCCTTTCTATTTTTTTTTTTTTTTGCCTTTTTTTTTGCCTTTTTGTCAGACATGCAATGGGGAATAAATGTATCCTCTGTTTCAGGTCTGTTCTGGCTGCTATCACTTGATTATATGGTGAGGTTCTGGTCAGAAAAAAAAAATATTAAAAAGCGAAAGAAAAACAAGTATTTCTACCCTCCGTCCACGAGTAAGCCGAGCCGAGTCATTTCCGTCGCTATGCTATCGTTCTATTCATGCTGTGAGACATGGTAATCTGTACAGTATTCTCATGGATCTCTGGTATATATGTCAGTTTGGAATTAGTCGAACCTGAAATGCACTTTTGTAACACTCCATACTTTCATGGATGTTCATGTTCGAAAGGCGCTTGACAAGTGACTGTCAATTCAGCCACAAGACTTTGGGAAATCAAACTTTTAACAAGGGTGACAACTTCTGGTGTTAACAGGGGGGGGAGAAAATGTTATATACAAATATTAACCGGGGTCTGAATTTGCTAGACCTCTTTTTTTGTGTTCTCATGTGATGAAAACATTACAAAAAAAAACAACATTAAAATTGTATGAAGATAACTCTGTGTGTGTGTGTGTGTGTGTGTGTGTGTGTGAGTGTATGTGTTTTAAGAGTTTCTGTCGCTGTGTAAAACATTTCCTTTATGTAATTACTGCATTTTCTGACATATATTAGATTTGCTTCTGATATTAGGTCATGTACAGACGTTTTTCGATAATCCGGTAATCTGATAGAATTCAGTTCAATTCTATTCAATTCAATGCCGCCTGCTAGTAAGGCAGAGAAAATATTGGCCTTATGGGAATCATTGAAAAGCAATGTGTAAAACGTGGGAGGACTCATCTTAGATAGCATTTGCTTTTCTGAGAGTAGGAGGTGAAGGAGCAAAAAAAAAAAAAAACGTTTCCCGAATATATCCTCTCACCGAAAGCATTATTATTTTTTATTTTTTTAAATTGGAAATCTCCTGAACATCTTAATTCATATGAGACTCCATTTTAAAAACCACCCTCAACTTGTGTCCTGCTTCACAGAGCTGCTTCACAGAAGAAAATACTTGGCCAACCTTACTGAGCATCAGGGTCCAGAAGAACTGTGGTGTTCCTCAGGGGTCTGTCTGACCAACTCTTTTCAGGCTCTCTGCATCTGCAGGCTGTGATATGGGTTTACATTGTTAGCAGGGGTAACAGCCAAACAGTCTACTGCCTCACTGCCCATGCCAACATTCCACGAGCACCTGCAGTTCATGCTAAACTGATCAAATGTTCTTTATCAGGATGACTAGCATGCCTCCAAGCATTGCTGGTATTCCTTCTCTGGCTCGTGGAGGACTTGATGTTGTGTCTACTGGGACATGTTCAATACGGTCAAGTAGTAGAATTCCATGAGAGCATATATGTGCCTTTAATAATGGGTTTCCACACCCTTGTAGTATCATGGGAATGAGGGCACAAGATGCAGGGGTTTGGGCTAGCCTTATGTCTCTTAATTAAAATGTAGAACTGTGCTCGCAGCACAGCACGCAACATAAGGTATATTAAAACACTTCAATCTACGTTCACGTCAGTGTTTTAAGAAGACAGTAGCCCAGTCAAGGATACTAAGCACTTAGGAAAATTTCAGACACCTTGCCAAAAAAAGTCCCTGACTAGCTACAGGGAAATTCCTACAGTATGTTACTCCCAGGTGGCAGAACCAGGTCCAGGCGACAGTCTAACCTCCAGCTGTTTCTTTTTTACTAACGCTTACTTTTCCAGCCTTTTGTTTCCCCTGTCCCAACTTTTTTGAGATGTGTTACGGCTATGAAATTCAAAATGACCTTATTTTTTGTCTTAAAACGGTACATTTTCTCAGGTTAAACACTTGATATGTTTTCTATGTTCTATTGTGAATAACATACGGCTTTATGAGATTTGCACACCATTGCATTCTGTTTTTATGTACATATAGTTACATTTTACTCAGCGTCCCAACTATTTTGGAACACATAAATTATACATTGTCTCGTACATCCATCCATCTTCTATACCGCATTATCCTTTTCAGCGTCACGGGGAACCTGGAGCCTATCCCAGGGAGCATCAGGCACAAGGCGGGGTACACCCTGGACAGGGTGCCAGTCCATCACAGGGCACAATCACATACACACTCACACACCCATTCATACACTACGGACACTTTAGACACGCCAATCAGCCTACCATGCATGTCTTTGGACTGGGGGAGGAAACCGGAGTACCCGGAGGAAACCCCCGCAGCACGGGGAGAACATGCAAACTCCTTGTCTCGTACATGAAATGTAAAATGGTCATTTGTACATACCGTTCCAGCCTGCTACAGCATCGTTCATTAATGCTAGCAGTATATTTCCATTCCAATGCATTATAGTGCGGATTCCTCACAGTCTATCACTTCATTTCATATCCTCTGTGCTCAATCCCAGTGGTTATAGATGGCACCAACACAGCTACAACCCAAGACAATCTGGGAATGCCAGCTGTTTCCCTCTCTATCTGTGCGATATGTGATTGGCTTTATTTTCATTGTGCATAGATGATGTACAGTATATACCATGGATTTGGCTACCTCGGGTACAAATTAATATTCAACATTCGATATGTGTAGACTACTGGAAGTGTGGTGCAGATGATATACGCGTGTTAAAGTGCTTTGCCATCCAGTTGTGCATCACACCGTGTTCAGAGACATTGAGCGTCTCAGTTTTCAAACCCTGCCTCTGCTAGTAACTACTGATGCAATGATCTATTGATACTAGCCCTGCAGAGATTACTTGTCACTACTCATCACCCAATCGTAGCTAAATGGAAAGTGTCTCTCTGAAATAAAGAGGTAAAGAGGCATCAGATACCTCACAGAGCTCGCCGCACATCTGTGATGCAGACAATCTGTTTGAAGTTAGCCGAATGCCCGAGCACACATCGAAAACATTACAGCCCATCTCTCCCAGTTTAACCATCAAACTGAATGCACGTTTGGCAGTGACATAGTTAGCGACTAACGTTGCCAGGCACTTTTAATAAGCTTCAAGGGTATTCAGAGGCATCCAGCTCTTCATGTTTGCCAACAGCATCCTGGCCCACTTCATCCATTCCATTAAAGCGGGTGGTGGCCTCCTGCTCGTGTTTGTGATTTAATTAAATGTGCTCGCGGAGGCGAGAGCAGGACCGTTGCAATGTCTGTCGCCTGAGCATGTGCATGGGAGACAGCGGCCTGTCTCGCTACTTCCCAAAAACAAGGGGTTTGTGGGGGGATTTTTTTGGCACATGCCATCACACAGGGCTGTGTCAGCCTGCAGAGAAGCATCTGAACAGATCTACAAATCAAAAGCTGGAGGCAGAAAGCACGGACTGCTAGTGTACATGCCCTACGCCAAATTTGGGTAGTTGAGATGCCCTACAGACTTACCTGAATGTCACTGGAAATCCTTTTGAAGGCTAATGAGATCTCTATCATGATTAGAGAGACCGACAAGGAGAAAATGTGAGCATGACTGTCAGTGATGATTGAATTTATTGACTCATTCATCCATGACATTTGTCCATTCACCAGGGATCCAGTAAAGTATGACAGTTGATTATTGAAGGCACTCTTCATAATGCTTCCATAGAGGTTGTATTCTTAGGTATAATAATTATGCATTCATAGTAAGAAGGGTTTCTCAAGGGTTCTAAGTCAAACACGATGATAGGGAAACACTTTTATGGGGGGATCTATAGAGAATTCCCCTAGTGGGCCAAACCAAAGAAACCTTAAGTGTGGTAAATGGAATCTTTTATTTTTATTTATTTATTTTTTTTTTCAATAAAAGTGTTATTCAGTTTCAAGTGCCTTTAAATCATTACATCATTTTTCTATTCTTCAGGAATCTGTGCTGGTCCACTTCTTGGCCACTCTCAGAGCTGAATGCTTAACCACGATTGAATTAATATGGCAACATTGGAGTGGTTTCGAGCACAAAAATTCGGCTGGTCTGGAAATAAGAATGAGTACCATTAGAAGCTTGGGTGCGGTATCATTTCATCACGATAGTAATAACTCCAGTAAGCTACAGTGAGGGAAAAAAGTATTTGATCCCCTGCTGATTTTGTACGTTTGCCCACTAACAGAGAAATGATCAGTCTATAATTTTAATGGTAGGTTTATTTGAACAGTGATCAAAAACACTGTCCTGTGGTCATCCCTGGACTCTTAGTCACAATATACTCATACTGAAAACTTAGTACTGTTTGACTTTATAACTATATAGTAGAAGAATAGTAATGATTTATAACCCCCAGTATCCAGGGTCACCCAGGAGAGGATGGATTCTATTTTGAGTGTGGTTCCTCTTAAGTTTTTCCTTTCGACTGTCACATCTGGTTTGCTCATTATGGATCTAAATCTACGTCTGCATTTCTGCAAAGCTGCTTTATGGCGATATTTTTCGTTAAAACTGAATTGGGAAAGTTGAATTGAGACAGAACCTTTTCCGTTGGGTTTTTTTTTTCTTTGTGATTCCAATGCTCATCACCACAGGCACGGATCAGAGCCTGGGCCTAAACTCTTCAAGGCCACCCAGAAGTTCTGCAGAGGTTTAAGTGTGGTGGAACTTCCTCAGCAAGCACAGAAAAGAAACACAAGAATAAGTTTCAGGTGATAATTGGAGGGAAAAAAGCCCAGAACTGTGAATATCGCCTTCAGGTCCTGGAGGAGTTTCAGAGAAACTTGGCAGTGGTGAGCACATCCACCCCCACGCATTACTACAAATACACCAGATAACAAGTACACTGTGTTTCACATGCAATGTGCAGCAAATGCACTGTACACTGCCAAACTTTGAATGCCTCTGGATCACATTGTTCTCGCAGTCTTTCTCTGATGCCGACCACTTTTAAGCCCCCAGGTCTTGCCTGGACGGCTAATTATCTTTCCTCTAGTGAGCTACGATGCCTGAGGGGTGAGTCGCCCTATAGCATCAGCTTCATAGTCTCTCACCGTCATACAATCCAGGAGTCTGGAGCTCCAGAACAGGTGTCCCCCCCTCTATACTGAATCTTGCAGGAAGTGATGGAATGCGATTCCTACTTCTCAGGGTGAAAGCGACTTTAAATCCCATTACAGTTAGCAGTGTGAGTAGAGGAAGAAACAAAGCGAGGAAAGAGCTTCAGACAAGGGAAGTACTGATGAGATATGAGAGCCAAGTGCACTGAAAAGACACACTTTACTCTTTATCTTTGACTCGAAGGTCTAAACTTCAAAGAAATGATTAAATGACACAATTATTTACATTTTCCACTCAAATAATTGGAGAAACCTTTCGCCAAAAGCTGCAAATAGACAGCGTTGGAGGAAGAACTCAATAAGATAAATTGGCATATCAAAATCTTGGATAGAGCTCCATAATAAATGCTGTTTGACCATTTCCTGTTTCTTTGGAGTATAAATATCATCATAGGAATGAGTTTTCAATACAGGTGGTTGATGAGAAGGGTACGTGTTCCTTGTGCTGCTAAAAATCATAGGAATACAGTCATATGAACAAATAAATACACCCCATGGAAATTGTGGACTTTTTTTTTTGTGTGTGACATATTTGGACAAGCAAACATTTGATCCTCTTTGAATCAGTGTCTATTAATAAAGCTGATACACCCTATCAAATGATACATAACCTTTTGGAGTAATTTTCACAATTTAAATGAACAAAAAATAAACAGATGGGTCACATGGAAAAAGTAAGTACACCCCTACATTTGTCACACTTTCAAATCCATAAAATCAGAAACAGGTGTTGAAGATCAGGTGCCAGTGATTAGAACCTGCTTATGGAGTGCAGGTGGAACCGGTCTTATTTATACCCCTTTCATATCTAGTGTCTGGTTTTCCCTTTGTTATTGAGGTGTGTGGTGTCATCATGCCAAGATCTAAAGAGCTCCGTAACACCTTCAGAAAAAAGGTTCTGGATGCCTATGAGTCTGGCAAGGGATTTAAAAAGATTTCCAAAGTATTTGAAATGCATCATTCCACTGTGAGGAGAATCATCTACAAATGCAGCATATTTCAAACAACTGCCAATTAGTCCAGGACTGACCGTCCCAGCAAATTCAGACCAAGAGCAGACCGTCTGATGCAAAAAGAAGTCTCCAAGAACCCCAAAATTTCATCACAGGATCTTCATGTAAATCTTGCAGCTGTTGGTGTTAAAGTACATGCGTATACAATCAGAATGAGGTTGCACAAATTTGAGCTGCATGGGAGGCGTGACAGGAAAAAGCCTTTGCAGGACTACAGTATGCCAATGAGCATGTAGGCAAAGCCCAGGCCTTTTGGAATAATGTCTAGTAACAGCAGACATGTTTGTCGTTGACCAAAGACAGCTTTTCAGGAGAATGGCTCAAAAAGAAGAAATGGAAGGTTATGGAATGGCCTAGTCAAAGCCCGGTTCTGAATCCAACTGAAATGTTATGGGTGCATTTGAAATGGGCTGCACATGCAAGAAAACCCTCAAACATCTTGCAACAGAAAGAATATTGCATTCCAGCCAGCCTGGTGGACAATTATGCACAACACCTACAAGAAGTTATTTCTGCTAAAGGGGGCAATACTACCTTCTGAGGAAAAGGGTGTACTTACTTTTTCCACTAAAGACGATCACATCTATTTATATTTCTGTTGAATAAATGATTGAAAAAGCTCATTTTCCATGTGGTTTTGTTCAAGCACATCAAGCTTTTTACAGTAATAGGCACTGTTCCAAAATTGATCAAATGTTTGCTTGTCCAAATATGTAAATAAATAAATAAATAAATACATAAAGAAAAATTGTGCTTATCTTATTTTTTCCCATGAGTGTAAATAAAAAACAAAAAAAACCAAACATACTCATTTATTCATATTGAAAAAGTTAAATATGGCCAGGAAGTTGTTGTTGTTGTTTTTTTTATATATATATGTTTAAAAAAAAGTGATTAAACTATAATCTCAGAATATCAATTGTATTATACATATTCACAGCCATCTTACTTATGTGCCAGAAATATATTGAAAAGACTTTATTAATCATTAACAATTTGGGAAAACTGTTAACAAAATCTAGTTAACCAGTCCTAGTCTGCTATTAAGTTAGCATTGCAGTAAGGGACCATCATTGGCATATGTTAGCCATATAAGTAGTTATCTAGGTAAAATCACGAGGTAGCAGGCTATTGTTTCAGCTTTTGGTTAAACCAAGGTCTACTGACTGTAGTAACTAAACATATATCCATCTAGCGTTGCAGTTATCACACTATAAAAGTATTTAATATGTATGTACTGGACAGAGTAACCTTCACTATACCCACTATATATAGTACTATAAAAAGTCGGAGGCTATCACAACAGTTGCACATAAACAACCTGGAAAGCTAAATAACTCAACACTAACTAGAACATTGTCCTCAAGGCATAAAAAATACATAGTGAAATCTCTTTATTTTGCAGTTGATAGCTATAGTTTGAGCATGTGAACCTGCTAATAGTGAGAAGCTAATCATGGAAATAAGCTGACGAGGACTTTAACTGATGAGTCAGCGTTTTTTTTTTTTGTTTTGTTTGTTTGTTTGTTTTTTGTTTATTGTGGCCCATAATTGTAATTGACCATTCCTCATCGTTACCACTGATGCGCCATTATGCTCTTCATTCATTCACTCATCCAAAACGTGTAAACTCGACAGTATGGCCTCAAATATTTCGAATCGCTGTAGACCTAATGAGAGGGAAAAGAAAACGACAGATGACCCCAATCAGACAGGTAATTTAGCCATTTCCCTGCTCAATTTCAACTAATTATCAAGCTTTGAATGAGTTAGACTCCAATGCATTGACTTCTTGTAGTAAAGACAGATCTGTCTGTAGGCCAAACTATATCTTATAGATCTGCTTATACAGGAAGGAAGCCTGCAGTATGGACAGATTTGAATAACTGATTCATAAGCATCCTCCGTTAGAGGTAGAATAAAAGTGAGTATGCGTATTAGAAATATACAGCACATTTAAACGAAAGGGTATCAGGTGAATGAACTTGTACAGTACAGTGGTGTAAACTGTATAGAACTGCGATCCACACTGAAACTTAATGCAGTGACCTTTTCACATATACATAACTGAGGCTTTTTTTTTTTACACTCAGATTTCATTTAACACTGGTGATGTTATGAGTAAGAGAGATTGAACGGACATAAAGCTGAAAATTATCTCGTTGTATGTGTTATAGCATTTGAAGTGTTGTGTTCTTGTGCTGTTTTAAGGACACAGCATAGTGGTTCACTGAATTACACACACTAGTTAATCTAAGCTAGTTTCCAGTTACATAGGAATATAGTAGTTTTGTATTATTGCCTTTCAAAAAATTGGAGATAAATTCATTGTTGGCCATGTGGCAACACCATGTAGTAAAGGGATAGAAGTCGTACTCCCTACTCAGCATTTTATTTTTTAATTGACATATAAAATTATTATTCTCACTGGGCATCCTGGTTGAATATATATGAAATGTGAAAAGTAAAAAGGTAAGGGAAAAAAATTGTAATACATGCATACATATTATATATGTACATATACATAAATATATATATATTGAGAATCTTTATATATATATATATATACATTATACATTCAGTATCTCACAAAAGTGAGTACGCTCCTCACATTTGTGTAAATATTTGATTATATATTTTTATGTGACAACACTGAAGACACTTTGCTACAATGTAAAGTAGTGAGTGTACAGCTTGTGTAACAGTGTACATTTGCTGTCCCCTCAAAATAACTCAACACACAGACATTAATGTCTAAACCGCTGGCAACAAAAGTGAGTACACCCCTAAGTGAAAATGTCCAAATTGGGCCCAATTAGACATTTTCCCTCCCCGGTGTCATGTGACTTGTTAGTGTTACAAGGTCTCAGGTGTGAATGGGGAGCAGGTGTGTTAAATTTGGTGTCATCGCTCTCACACTCCCTCATACTGGTCACCGAAAGTTCAACATGGCACCTCATGGCAAAGAACTCTCTGAGGATCTGAAAAAAAGAATTGTTTCTCTACATAAAGATGGCCTAGGCTATAAGAAGATTGCCAAGACCCTGACACTGAGCTGTAGCAGGTGGCCAAGACCATACAGCGGTTTAACAGGACAGGTTCCACTCAGAGCAGGCCTCGCCATGGTCAACCAAAGTTGTTGACTGCACGTGCTCAGCATCATATCCAGAGGTTGTTTTTGGAAATTAGACGTATGAGTGCTGCCAGCATTCCTGCAGAGGTTGAAGGGGTGGGGGGGGTCAGCCTGTCAGTGCTCAGACCATACGCCACACACTGCATCAAATTGGTCTGCATGGCTGTCGTTCCATAAGGAAGTCTCTTCTAAAGATGAAACAGTTTGCTGAAGACAAGAAGACTAAGGACATGGATTACTGGAACCATGTCCTGTGGTCTGATGAGACCAGCGTTAGAAAAGGATATATATATATATATATATATATATATATATATATATATATATATATATATATAAATTGTAAATAAAAATCTCTCTAGTATTGTCTATCGTTAAAACATATGGAAAAAATGTATATATATATATATATATATATATATATATATATATATATATATATATATATATATATATATATATATATATATTTTTTTTTCCATATGTATTAACTTGATAGACAATACTAGAGAGATTTTTGTTTGTTTTAATTTACTTGTATCCATCAGAAACAGAAAAACTAAACCTGTCTGTGAGGGGAAAAAAACCAAAGGGCCCATTTGGATTTTTTCCCCTAAAACACTAGTAAGATTCTTTCATTTTCTAGTCGTTTTTCTCAGTCAGAGCAGGTGTACCTGGTTACTTTAACTCTCTCTAATGGTAGTGTGTCATCTCTCGCTCTTTCCCTCCTGCGTAGTGGAGAAGCAGGCAATACTGCAGAAAGCAGTCTCACGGGAGCGGCGCGTCTCCCTCTCTTCCGCCGTCTCTTTCTCCCCTTCCCTTCCACCTCTTTTCTTTTCTCTCGTGTGCTTATGAGAATTCCCTCTTCTCTTCCCTCAAGACTCCGTCTGTACTCTGTTACTCTCTCCCTCTCTCTCTCTCTCTCTCTCTCTGTCTGTTACTCTGCTTAGTCTTTAAGTCTCTCCATCTCTGTCTCTATCTACTGTATTAGTTTTATCCTTTCTTCCACTATGCTCTTGAATAGCTTGCTTCGTAAAGAGGTCTGTCTTTCTCTCTTCCAGTCTTCTTGCATGGTTTCTGTCTCTCTCTTTCTCTCTCTCTACCTCTCTCTCTCTCTCCCTCCATCCTCTTACTTATTGTGCATTGTAAACAGCTCACAAAAGCATGACAAGGTCTCACCCCGTGGTCCCCATACCACCACCCCTCCCTCCCTGCACTTGTTCTTCCCAGTTATTTGTTATTGTCTCAGAGCTATCGAGTGTTTGTCTCTTTATTCCCCCTTTTTTCCTGCAAAGAAAAGGAGAAGTTAATTAAATATGGAGCGAAGCGGAGAGGCATCTCTTTAAACCATCATGTCATTAAAATGGCGTCCCTGGGAGATGGGCTTAAAAGGAGCCAGAGAACAATGTCTTCCCAGTCAGATATTTATGGGAAGCGTTATGTAAACACACTCCTTTTATTCTCTATGTATATTTCATGTAATTATCACTTTTTGTCGAGACTCTTCCTGGGGACCCTCTAGGGGAACGTCATTAGAAAAGACCGTTATTACAAAGAAGCGAAGATGCTCGAATACACAGCAGTGTGGATGGGACCGAGTGGAGGGATTAAACCGCAGGTGAATGTATCGCTATAACAGACACTAAATCAAACACTGCCAAATTAACAGCCATGGATAAATCTGAACATTCAGTGCTCATGTGTCATAAAAAGACTAATGAATACACACTCTGTGTAAACAATGATAGGATTTATCTGTCAGCTTTGAAAAGGTGGGGGGGGGCGGGACGATAGATAGCACATCTCTTGTAATGAAGACGCTCGAAAAAGCGAGACTGTGTGAAGCAAGAACACTAAACACACTGTGTTTTCTGACTGGGATTGATTCCCAGCTGTGTCCTCCGCCGGCCGAGTCGATGGCAAAGCAACTGCCCACTTCACCAGCTGAGAGACGCTGCACTGCAGGGAGTGTTCCTTCTGTCCTCCTCAGGGACCGGTGGACTTTTCCAGCATGGCTTCACCAGTCCTTCCACCATGCTGGTATCAACCCTTGGCATCATAAGTAACAAATAAAGCTCTTGAGGACATGTTGGTATAGTAAAATAATCAATCACAGTGTAGTAGGACGTCATCTGACTCGAAGCCGAGTCACCACTCTGAAGTGTTTTATTCCTCTTTTACCACAGCTGTTTGCTAACAATATATTTTGATTGATATATTTATTGAAGAACAGCCGGTCATACTTTTTTCCCCCATTCATATAATGTTCTTCGAGACAAGTTTGTTGCTATCATTTAACAGCTGTAATCAGTCACTCCTTTTATTTCAATCCTCTCTTTTTTCTCTCTCTCTTGAAGTAAATAAGACAATAAATAAGACTCCTCATCCTCCTCCTCCTCCTCCTCCTCCTCCTCCACACTAACACTTTCACTCCAGCTGACTCAGACACTGAACTTTGCCTTACTGAGCATATTAGTGCTTTCCAATTGTCTTTGCATTCTCGCTTTGCGTCTCATTACTCCTCGTCCTGAAGTGGCGACTCGGCGCGAACTCTCGGGCTCCTGAAGCTGACGTGACTCTAATTTGCCAGATGAAATGGGGGTGACCATCAGAACAGGACCCTTTGATGAGAAAACGTAATTGTTTAAGTGAAAAGTGCTGGAAGCTGTCCCGAGAGGATCCCTCTGGAGATATTTAAGTTCGGACGTACATATAGGGAGAAGAGCGTGAAGAGAGTGATGAAGATGGAGTTGATACAGTGTTGTTATGTAGAGCTGTGTCTGTGTACTGTGTCTGTGTACTCTGTCTGTGCTCTGTGGCTGTGCTCTGTGTCTGTGTACTGTATCTGTGCATTGTGTCTGTTTATTGCGTCTTTGCACTGTGTCTGTGCACTGTGTCTGTTTATTGCGTCTTTGCACTGTGTCTGTTCACTGTGTCTGTTTATTGTGTCTATGTACTGTGTCTGTGCATTGTGTCTGTGCACTGTGTTTGTGCACTGTTACTGTGTCTGTGCACTGTGTCTGTGCTCTGTGTCCGTGTACTGTGTCCATGCACTGTGTCTATGTATTGTGTCTGTGTATTGTGTCTGTGCTCTGTGTCTGTGCACTGTGTCTGTGCTCTGTGTCTGTGTATTGTGTCTGTGTATTGTGTCTGTGCTCTGTGTCCGTGCACTGTGTCTATGTATTGTGTCTGTGTACTGTGTCTGTGCACTGTGTCTGTGCATTGTGTCTGTGTACTGTGTCTGTCTGTGCACTGTGTACTGTGCACTGTGTCTGTGCTCTGTGTCTGTGCATTGTGTCTGTGTACTGTGTCTGTGCACTGTGTCTATGTATTGTGACTGTGTCTGTGCACTGTGTCTGTGTCTGTGCATTGTGTCTGTGTACTGTGTCTGTCTGTGCACTGTGTACTGTGCGCTGTGTACTGTGCGCTGTGTACTGTGCACTGTGTCTGTGCACTGTGTCTGTGCATTGTGTCTGTGTACTGTATCTGTGCATTGTGTCTGTGTACTGTGTCTGTGCACTGTGTCTGTGCTCTGTGTCTGTGCACTGTGTCTGTGCTCGTGTACTGTGCACTGTGTCTGTACACTGTGTCTGTGTTCTGTGTCTGTGCACTGTGTCTGTGTTCTGTGACTGTGTTCTGTGTCTGTGCACTGTGTACTGTGTCTGTGCACTGTGTCTGTGCATTGTGTCTGTGCACTGTGTCTGTGCTCTGTGTTTGTGCTCTGTGTCCGTGCACTGTGTCTGTGTACTGTGTCTATGTCTGTATACTGTGTCTGTGCAATGTGTCTGTGTATTGTGTCTGTGCATTGTGTCTGCTTACTGAGTCTGCTTACTGTGTCTGTGTACTGTGTCTGTGCTCTGTGTCCGTGTACTGTGTCCATGCACTGTGTCTATGTATTGTGTCTGTGTATTGTGTCTGTGCTTTGTGTCTGTGCACTGTGTCTGTGCTCTGTGTCTGTGTATTGTGTCTGTGTATTGTGTCTGTGCTCTGTGTCCGTGCACTGTGTCTATGTATTGTGTCTGTGTACTGTGTCTGTGCACTGTGTCTGTGCATTGTGTCTGTGTACTGTGTCTGTGCACTGTGTACTGTGCACTGTGTCTGTGCTCTGTGTCTGTGCATTGTGTCTGTGTACTGTGTCTGTGCACTGTGTCTATGTATTGTGACTGTGTCTGTGCACTGTGTCTGTGTCTGTGCATTGTGTCTGTGTACTGTGTCTGTCTGTGCACTGTGTCTGCGCACTGTGTCTGCGTACTGTGTCTGCGTACTGTGTCTGTGCACTGTGTCTGTGCACTGTGTCTGCGTACTGTGTCTGTGCACTGTGTCTGCATACTGTGTCTGCGCACTGTGTCTGTGCATTGTGTCTGTGTACTGTGTCTGTGCACTGTGTCTGTGCACTGTGTCTGCGTACTGTGTCTGTGCATTGTGTCTGTGCACTGTGTCTGTGCACTATGTCTGCGTACTGTGTCTGCGCACTGTGTCTGCGCACTGTGTCTGCGTACTGTGTCTGTGCACTGTGTCTGTGCACTGTGTCTGCGTACTGTGTCTGTGCATTGTGTCTGTGCACTGTGTCTGTGCACTATGTCTGCGCCTGTGTCTGCGCGTCGTCTGCGTACTGTGTCTGTGCACTGTGCGTGCTGCACGTGTCTGTGCACTGTGTCTGTGCACTGTGTCTGTGTACTGTGTCTGTGCACTGTGTCTGTGCACTGTGTCTGTGTACTGTGTCTGCGCACCTGTGGCGTGACTGTGTCTGCGCACTGTGTCTGTGCATTGTGTCTGTCTACTGTGCACTGTGTCTGTGCACTGTGTCTGCGTACTATGTCTGCGTACTGTGTCTGCGCACCGTGTCTGTGTATTGTGTGTGTGCACTGTGTCTGTGCACTATGTCTGCGTACTGTGTCTGCGCACTGTGTCTGCGCACTGTGTCTGCGTACTGTGTCTGTGCACTGTGTCTGTGCACTGTGTCTGCGTACTGTGTCTGTGCATTGTGTCTGTGCACTGTGTCTGTGCACTATGTCTGCGCACTGTGTCTGCGCACTGTGTCTGTGTACTGTGTCTGTGCACTGTGTCTGCGTACCGTGTCTGTGCACTGTGTCTGTGCACTGTGTCTGTGTACTGTGTCTGCGCACTGTGTCGGCGTACTGTGTCTGCGCACTGTGTCTGTGCATTGTGTCTGTCTACTGTGCACTGTGTCTGTGCACTGTGTCTGCGTACTATGTCTGCGTACTGTGTCTGCGCACTGTGTCTGCGTACCGTGTCTGCGCACCGTGTCTGTGTATTGTGTGTGTGCACTGTGTCTGTGTATTGTGTTGGGGGGTGAAGATTATCAGAGTAGTCCCTCATTTTCCTTTTTAAGTTGGTTTTAAAAGTTTATTCATTTGAATGAATTGTTTTGCTGTTTTAGCTTCTCTAATCCGATGTGATTTTTTAATGTACAATGGCAAAATGCAGCAACATCCCAGCTAATGAGGGAACGCCATAAAGCTACAGGGTTATATTGTATAATGTAATGTGGAAACATTAGATGGAATCTCTGTTTCTTCTTCTTCTTCTTCCACTTATTATTATTGTTATTATTATTATTATTATTATTATTATTATTAGTAGTAGTAGTAGTAGTAGTAGTAGTAGTAGTAGTATGTATTTATTTATTGTAAATGAATGCACTGTGTACTGTGCACTGTGTCTGTGCATTGTGTCTGTGTACTGTGTCTGTGCACTGTGTCTGTGCTCCGTGTCTGTGCACTGTGTCTGTGCTCTGTGTACTGTGCACTGTGTCTGTACACTGTGTCTGTGTTCTGTGTCTGTGCACTGTGTCTGTGTTCTATGACTGTGTTCTGTGTCTGTGCACTGTGTACTGTGTCTGTGCACTGTGTCTGTGCATTGTGTCTGTGCACTGTGTCTGTGCTCTGTGTTTGTGCTCTGTGTACTGTGCACTGTGCACTGTGTCTGTGCTCTGTGTTTGTGCTCTGTGTCCGTGCACTGTGTCTGTGTACTGTGTCTATGTCTGTATACTGTGTCTGTGCAATGTGTCTGTGTATTGTGTCTGTGCATTGTGTCTGCTTACTGAGTCTGCTTACTGTGTCTGTGTACTGTGTCTGTGCTCTGTGTCCGTGTACTGTGTCCATGCACTGTGTCTATGTATTGTGTCTGTGTACTGTGTCTGGGCTTTGTGTCTGTGCACTGTGTCTGTGCTCTGTGTCTGTGTATTGTGTCTATGTATTGTGTCTGTGTACTGTGTCTGTGCACTGTGTCTGTGCATTGTGTCTGTGTACTGTGTCTGTGCACTGTGTACTGTGCACTGTGTCTGTGCTCTGTGTCTGTGCATTGTGTCTGTGTACTGTGTCTGTGCACTGTGTCTATGTATTGTGACTGTGTCTGTGCACTGTGTCTGTGCATTGTGTCTGTGTACTGTGTCTGTCTGTGCACTGATTCTGCGCACTGTGTCTGCGTACTGTGTCTGCGTACTGTGTCTGTGCACTGTGTCTGTGCACTGTGTCTGCGTACTGTGTCTGTGCACTGTGTCTGCATACTGTGTCTGCGCACTGTGTCTGTGCATTGTGTCTGTGCACTGTGTCTGCGTACCGTGTCTGCGCACCGTGTCTGTGTATTGTGTGTGTGCACTGTGTCTGTGTATTGTGTTGGGGGTGAAGAATATCAGAGGAGTCCCTAATTTTCCTTTTTAAGTTGGTTTTAAAAGTTTATTCATTTGAATGAATTGTTTTGCTGTTTTAGCTTCTCTAATCCGATGTGATTTTTTAATGTACAATGGCAAAATGCAGCAACATCCCAGCTAATGAGGGAACGCCATAAAGCTACAGGGTTATATTGTATAATGTAATGTGGAAACATTAGATGGAATCTCTGTTTCTTCTTCTTCTTCTTCCACTTATTATTATTATTATTATTATTATTATTAGTAGTAGTAGTAGTAGTAGTAGTAGTAGTAGTATGTATTTATTTATTGTAAATGAATGTGTGTTGAAATCATTACAGGGTCATGTATCAGTATCTATCTATCTATCTATCTATCTATCTATCTATCTATCTATCTATCTATCTGAAAGGAAAGAACGGAAAGGAAAGAAAGGAAGGAATTGTAGAAAAATGTACAGTAAGGATGATCCACAGTAAGAATGTACAGTAAGGATCATCCTTACTGTACATTTTTCTACAATTCCTTCCTTTCTTTCCTTTCCATTCTTTCTTCCTCTCTCTCTCTCTCTCTCTCTCTCTCTTTCACTCTCTGTGCCTTCCATCCTTCCTTCCTCTCTTTGTTCCTCCCATATTCCTTTCCTCTTTCCACCCCTTTTCCACCCTTTCTCTTTTATTTATTTACTTGTTTGTTTGTTTTTGTTTATTCCTTTCATCCTTCCATCTGTCTACAGTTCCTTCCTTCCTTTATTCCTACATTTACATTTGTTCACTTAGCAGACACTTTTATCCAAAGCGACATACAAATGAGAAAAATACAAGCAAAATTCCTTCCCTTCTTTCTGTCCTTCTCCCTCCGTGTGTCCCTTCCTTGCTCTCTTTGTTCCTCCCATGTCCACATGAAAGAGATCCCTGGCTCCTGCAATTTAAGTAAGTAAATAAACAAACAATAAATTGATTCATTTATGTACACATGAAATAGTTTGAATCAACAATGAATTATTAGTGTTAATAATAATAATAATAATAATGATAATAATAATAATAATAATAATAATAATAATAATCAATGATTAATTTCATACCAACATGAAATTAATTAAATAATTAATTCGATGTGAGTATTCGGAAAAGGAGGGACAACAATGACATCATCAAAAGCACATCAGCCAAACACACACGGTCAGAGTGTGAGAAAGGGGTGGGGGTGTGGGGGGTGGGGGTGGTTCTATTTCTCTATACATCAACATTTAAACCTCCAAAGACTTTTTTTTTGGCAATTCTCTCATATTTCCATTCTGGTTTCTTTATACCCAAATTCAAAGTCCCACCGGACGAGGTGAAGGAAAAGCTCACGCACGTGTTCGACTGCTGCCGGTGTTTGCTCAGGGTCATACATGCCTACGTGAAGCGTGTGGGTTTGTACTGAAGCTATCGATTTTGGTTTCAGCTTGCTGATGGCTGAGGGATTGAGAAGCCCAGCAGTTTTTGCTCACACTAACCGAAACCTCGACTCAGCTAGCATCCTACCAGGAGGTCTTCAGCTCTTCGCTGTCTCTGAGCTTGACTTGTTATAGACGGAAAAAAGAAGAAAAAAAAAACACACAGAAACAAAATGATGTGTTGGACTGCAGCACTTGAGGGGATGTTTAGACCCAGTTTCTCCTTCGTTACTGCTGTGTTTTACTTCTCGGTTAATGGCTTCCATAAACTTTGAGGGCACAGGTGTGCACCAGAAGGGGTCATGGTTCCAGACAGCCCTCGCAGGATTACACACACACACACACACACACACACACGTGAGAGTCATTTTGTTAAGGGTATGTGGTGTAGCAGTACTGGTTACATCTGTGGAACACGAAGTGTCAAGTGTAGCCAATCGCATGTGCAGCATATTTCTGGGGTCCTGTTCATGAGGACCATCGAAATGACAGGTGAAGAATGTATTAACCTCCTAAAAATCCCTAAAACTTACGTCCCGCACTCTCATAAATATAGACATCAAGTGGAAACATCTGGAATATCCATCCATCCATCTTCTACCACGTATTCCTTCATCTGGAATATAGGAAAATTAATATAAAGTGTTTAGTAATATAAGATTGTTCAACATATTTTGCTTCTTTCTAGAAATAAATGCTTGAAATGAGCAAATCGTCTGCTAATAGAATAAGACGAATTCAAGCTAGAAATAGGTTTAATCGTGTATATTTGCTTTATTGTAATCTTATAATAGTAATAACTAGATAGATTTGACTCTAGCCAAGATGTTCGCTTGCTAAAATGTCATCTATTTGCGGTGGACATACTGAATATTAGGGTTTGAGGTGAATAACAAAATACGTTGAGTTTAAACGGTTAAAATGGAGCTTTTAACACACACACACACACACACACACACAACACAGAACCTGATACAAATCGATGAACATTACCCAAAATTAAAAAAAAAAAAAAAAAAAGACACACTGACAAGATGGCTGTGATAAAGACATCTGTTTTAAGTCAACTTTACATTTGTACGCAAGACCGAGGTTGCCAGGTTTCTTCCTGTTTCACAGGGGTATAAATATGAGGTAACACACAGGCCAAATTCCCTTAGTCATTCATAACAATGGGTAAGACCGGGGAATATAGCTGTGATGTGCGGCAAAAGGTTGTTGAGCTTCACAAAATGGGGCGTGGCTATAAGAAAATAGCACTAGCATGGAACATGTCCATTTCCACCATCAGGGCAATAATTAAGAAGTTCCAGTCAACTGGAAATGTTATGAGCCAACCTATTAAACATGTTAAACATACGTTAAATATATATCGCAAAATTATTTGGAAATAATTGTATTTAAGTACACTATTTGCCTGGGTGTCGTGTTAGCATTTATTTTTTTTAAATCCGAATTGTATTTCGATCATATCTGGGTGCAGGACGCTGGCCAAATGAGTGTGTATCGTTTCAGCTTGTCCTCAGACACTCCCGCTATTGTTGTTAGCGAATCAACGTTGTTTTTATAGTTTTTGGACCTCATGTGATTGGACCGTTCTCGAAGACGCTCTATCCCGCTACTGCAGGAGAACGTTAGCAACGTAGATGTAAGCACAACATTTCTTCCAGATGAAAGAAAATTCGTTTTGCTCTTTACAACAACAAAAAAAAAACCCTCTGACAATGACGTAAAAACATGACGTAAAAAATAAAAAAATAAAAAAACAGGATGAAGGAGTTTGGACCAGCTTGACCCAGCTTACAAATTCAGTGATTGTAGGCGAGCTCACACTCGGGTTTCTCCGGCACTTGTTACGGCAAACGGAGTTGGTTAGTTGGATGAGATGTACAGAAAGTCATGTATTTAATTGTTTTCATTTTTTGCTGTTTTAAATTCCTGGTGACACCACTGATGGTTATATCGTCTCAACACACTGTGAAGAGGACGGTTCGATTGGACAAAAAAATCTCCAAGGATCACAGCTGGAGAATTGCAGAAGTTAGTCGTGTCTTGGGGTCAGAAAGTCTCCAAAACTACAATCTGAAGTCACCTCCATCACCACAAGTTGTTTGGAAGGCTTTCAAGAAAATAGCCTCTACTCTCATCCAAAAACAAACTCGAGCGTCTTCAGTTCGCCAGACACTACTGGAACAACAGATGGGATCGAGTTCTGTGGTCAGATGAAACCAAAATAGGAAGCAAAATTGATTTCAAATGAATCATGTGGGGGGAAAAAAGTGAAAATAAAACCACAAACTACATGTGAAAATAAATGAATCGCATGGAAAGAACATGTTTGAAAATAAATGAATCATGTGGGGAAAAAAAATCACATCTGACAAATACACGCCCCACATGTGAAAAATCACAAAAATAGTGAAAATGTAATGAATCATGTGGGGGGGAAATGATCTGAAAATATATGAAAATTAACAAATCATGTGGAGAACAAAAAAAAAATCCCATGAAAATAAAAGAATCCTGAGGAAAAAGAAAAATATCCGTGAAACATCATATGAATAAAATGAATAGTGAACAAAATAATCGTGCAAATAAATTTATTCATGTGGGGGGAAAAAAATAAATTATTGAAAAAAACCCAAATGCACTACATGTGGAATAAAATAAAAATAAAATGAAATAAAATCAGAAATCACCTACACACCTTACAAAAACAAAGAAGTGACCTGATACAGTGACTGAATTGAATCATGTGGAAATAAAACCAAGCCTTACATGTAAAAACGTGTGAAACATAACATGTGTCTAAAATCACGTGTAGATTTCTGTAAAACAAACAAACAAAAAACATTGTCCATCCATCCATCCATCCATCCATCCATCCATCTTCTACCGCTTACTCCTTCTTCAGGGTCACGGGGAACCTGAAGCCTATCCCAGGGAGAAGGCGGGGTACACCCTGGACAAGGTGCCAGTCCATCGCAGGGCACACAAAATCATTGTGTGGGTAAAAAATATTAACCAGCAAGAAACTTTCTCATCTAGGTAGTTAGAAACCATTACAAACCATTGATAAATATTAGAAACCATTACAAGCCATTAGAAACCATTGCACATCAGAAGAACCCATTATTGACAAATCCAAAACCAATTATTAACCACTATAAACCATTCAAACCTTTACAAACCATTATCAACTGTTATAAACTATTAAAAGCAATACAAGTCCACAATAATCTGCACACAGAAGCCACTTGTATGAATGAACACAATGTAAGGGAAGCGTTTTGAGATTCAACATTAACAACTGATACTGAGAATTGACTTATACAATGAAACGACGCACAGGTCGGAGCAACACATCAAATTCCTCGCCTGAACATTATTATGACCGATATTTCTAATGGTAGAAATAATATATATATATATATATATATATATATATATATATATATATATATATATATATATATATATATATATATATATATTCCGTTCTAAATCAAATAATAGAGGCGGACAAAACTGGTCCGAGAGCTCGCTGTTGTATCTGCAGAGTTGTCGATAATATCTGTTAAACAGCTCAAGGTCATGCTGAAGACATGCTCAAGGCTGATAACAGTGATAAACATTACAGCAATGTCACACCACACAATGTGTGTCTGTGTCTGAGAGATGGTTCTACAGTAAACAATTCAAACAGGAAGATGAACAGTGACTTCTAGTGGCCGAAAGGTGGTAGTGCGGCAAAACAAATAGGAGTGAAGGTAGAAGTCAGGTCAGGGGTTATGTGAGGCTCTGGATCAGGCCTGTGGAGCTCTTATCTTATTCAACACACAAGTCAATGCAAATAATTCCTTCCCGAGGATCATTTTGGTGTTGATTAAATCTTCAAAATGGCGACCTCCTGACATTTCTACAAGGTAAAGACTTTCATTGTACCTGGTCTTAATGAATGAACAGTTCTATCATATAAAATAATGGTTGTCTTTTTTGTTTTCGTTCCAAATCAAAGTGTTAAGTGTATAAATATGTAAAAAAAAAAAAAACAAATGTTCGTGGTATACACATAATTAAATTGTAACAGTACCACTTTACTTAATGTTGGTGTTTTATAACGCCAGAGCTGCATGAAACCTCCAACAATTTGAGAGCACTACTGAAAAATGTTGTGGAAATGCATTCATTTCTACAAGAAATTTTCATTGCAGATGATATTATTGACAACATCTGGAGTGAAAAGTAGATTCTTTGAAATATTAACATGAATTTCAGAGTTTCTTAGTACTTTATTTATTTATTTAGCTTTAATGAGGGTGTGCACTCGAGCTGGCATGGACTCCATAAGTTTGTGCGAAACCTCATGATCCATTTGAGATCCAATCCATCGGAGTTTCGTCTGATCATAGTGCTTCAATAGAAGAGATTAGACATGAGGAAAATCTTGGTTAATATCACACATTTGGTTGCAGTTAAATAATGACCTTGAAGCAGTGCAGAATCTTGAACATTCAGTATTCAACATAAATCGAACATTTACTTTATTTATTATAATTATTTAAAGATTTTTAAAGCACTCTGTTTATTTCCCATTTTAAATGGGAAAAAAAAATGTGATCTTCGACTTTTGTTTGATATAGAACTGCTATAAAATAGAAGCAAATTAGTAAATGAATCACACGTAAATGAATCTTACGTAAATGAATCACATGAAAATATATCACTTGAATTTGAATCACGTAAATGAATCTTACGTAAATGAATCACATGAAAATATATCACTTGAATTTGAATCACATGAAAATGAATAATACGTAAATGAATCACATGTAAATGAATCACATGAATATGAATCACATGTAAATGAATCACATGAATATGAATCACGCATTTAAATACAAAACTGCTGTAAAACTACAGAAGTATTTAAAAGCTTTATTATAACCTTCTAAGACATTGCGTCATAAAGTCTGCTTTCATGCTAATGTTGATGTTGGCATAGGAAGGGAATGAAATGAAATAGATTGTGTTACGTCGTATACAGATATGTTCATTGTTAGGACTTCTTCTAGACTGTCGTCATGAAACTTCACTGTAGTCAGTGCAGCTGTACATCATAGTGTCATTTCGTTGACATTTAGCTAAGAAAAAAAAAACCACCAACAACAATAACAAAAACAACAACAAACCATCATAAACAGTCAAATTTAACATAAGAGCCAGATAAAATTGACATAAATCTGTCATGATGTTCCAGTGGTGTTGATTTCCCGTAAATATTCAAAAGCAGGAATACTCAAAATCTGAAAAAATTATACAGTACACATTATGAAAACCTACTGCATAACCAATCCACGTTCAGGAGTCACTACGAAGCATCTTCTGCTTTGCTCATTATTCTAATGAACTTCATTATTATCATCATCATAACATCAGTTGTCATTATATTCTTATTTAATTCAGGCCAGAACTTGATGTCAATAAACCTGCTGTAATAAACCTGTATAAAGATTTATGTATGTTACGTCAGACATCGGACATCGGGGTGCATAGTGGTTTAGTGGTTACCACGTTCATCTCACACCTCCAGGGTTGGGGGGATTTGATTGCAACCACATCCACGATGGGGTACTCTGGTTTCCTCCGCCAGTCCAAAGACATCCATGATAGACTGATTGGTATGTCCAAAGTGTATGAATGGGTGAGTGAATATGTACGTGATTGTGCCCCGCGATGGATTGGTACCCCATCCAGGGTGTACCCCGCCTTGCGCCCCATGCTCCTTAGGATAGGCTCCAGGTTCCCCACGACCCTGAAGGATAAGCGTTAAAGAAGATGGTCTGATGAATGTCAGACATCATGAAGGCTTATGCCGTGTAGTCCTATGAACATCACCCCTCAGGTCTTTTACCATTATAATAATATAAGTAAGGAATAAAGCATGACATGGTGGAGTAATTTGCCAGTCTAATCATTAACATTTCCAAATGAAAGCTGCTGTATTCAAGAGCATTAATAATTTACTGAGGAGTCACATCATTCAAGAGGAAATCGAAATGATGATACATACTGTACGTCTCAAGCACTGGCTGTTTATTACATTTATTACCCAGAAGAACAAAGTGAAAACATTTTATTTGTTGTGGTAACATCATCAACATCCATTCAGCTCCATCTTCTAACCAAAAGCTTGGTTCAAAACAGATATACCTAGTCCTCCACTTGACGTCCACGTGGTTACCTTCACCGCTTGTTGATAACTTGTGCTTAAGGTACCTCTCAGAAGTCCCGAAATCAGTGTGCCGGTATAAGTACCCTTACCCTCTGGCAATCTTGATAGCTTGCTTTGCACAAGTATGAGCAAATTTGCATCACTCTCAGAATCCTCAAGCAGTTAAGGCTGATTTGCCACTCCCTGATCCTTCTTAAGCCGTGACCTGGCAAGAAATCGATTGCTACTCCAGGCCCTTAAATACATATGGGCAATTTAGCTTCTACTGAATCACCCATGAAAACACTTGTGGTTATTTTGAGGCTGTAGATAATATTCAAACTTGTACTGAATTAATTTGGAAGTTTAAAAACCACTGTCAACTTTTCAGCATTAATGCATTTTAATGAGTGATAGGTTTACACTTTAGCTATCACAGTTGTAAGCCTAATTGAGTAAAACCCCATTTATCCATCCATATATTTTATGTACTGCTTACACTGCACAGAGTCGCAGGGAACCTGGAGCCTATCCCAGGGGACTCAGGGTACAAGCCGGGGGACACACTAGAAATGCCAATCAATGTCTTTGGACTTGGGGAAGAAACCCACAGAAACACGGTAAGAAATGGTAAATGGCGCACTTATATAGCGCTTTTATCCAAAGCGCTTTACACTGTGTCTCATTCACCCATTCACACACACACACACACACACTCACACACCAGTGGTAGTGTCTTGCCCAAGGACACTTTGGCATGTAGAGTCATGTGGGCCGGGAATCGAACCGCCAACCCTTTCGATTAGTGGACTCTACCAAACACAGCCTCCCTGTAGAAAGGGTGGAGGCGGGATTCAAACCCCTATGAAGGTACGTAGCAAACGTGCTAACCACTAAGCTACCGTGCCCTCAAATCTAAAACTCGATCGTTGAAAATAATGTGAATTTTAATCCAACTGCAATTGTAATAAAAACAGGAAGTGCTGTTAATATGATATGAAACACGCTGGATGGATGGATGGATGGATGGATGTACTTCTGACTTACATTACAGCAGCTGGCTTAGTTCCCTGGCTTTAGGAAGAAACCACAAAACACAATATTCTCAGTCCTGAACATTTCCCTGTGTCTGAAAACTTACCAAGCACTGACACTGGAGACTCCTTAAATAAATGTTAAACGGGCCATTAAAGGAAACGTCACCCTATCCACGATTACACCATTTTCTATGTTAAATAACAGCACTTTTTATTAGAATTCGTTTAAGCGGAGTGTCCGCCTTACAAGCGAATGAGTTGTTACTATAGAAACAATAACACGTTACAATAAGCGCATTAATTCATTTGTGGCTGCACTCCGGTCAGAGCTGCTACTATAGGAAATTCATCAACAAATCCTGACCAATCAGGTCCGAGGAAACCAACAGCACTGTCATATCGTTTGAATAAAACGACTATTAAGGAGGCAAGCCAATGAAGATCCAGACTGTAAAGGAGAGTAACCGACTACAAACAGTACGAACAGGCCCAGAGAAAGTACCATCTGCCTATATGGACTCAACCACTGCAAAAACAGCAGCTGATACATACAGTATGTGTGACAGGAAATACAGTAGCTCTCCATAAAGACACGCGGCAGTAGTCCGTATTGGCAAAATAAACAAGCTATATACACTATATTCTTACACTATGTCTGCACCATGTCCTTGAATATGTAGATTTTTGTTGGGTACGGATGTTTTAAATCGAACTGAAAAACAGATATTATGCAGGCGAGAACCTGCCAAAAGTATTAATAAGTCTCCAGCTTTCCTTTATTTCCTTGGTGGTCGAAAAATCTATCAGCAGAGTAAGCACACTACTTTCATTACAAATACGCAAACTCTGTTCATTGAGATGATGCGTCTATGTCACGAATTGCAGACTACTCTACTAAACAGCCTGCCAGGCTAATTTGCAGTATTAGTACTTGAATAGCTATAGTGATGGCTTCTTCTCCTGCACTCGGATTTTCTCCGCCATTCTCCTCTCATGCCAATTCAACACTGATTGACCCCGACATTCCGCTTGGTAAGGGTTAAATATGAACTAGCAAACTCCCTGAACAATGGCCAGTTTCAAATTCAATTACGATCGTCCTTTAATTCTCATCCTAGTCTTCCAAGTTTCTCCCCAGCTCTGAAAAAGTTCAAAGGTCGAACCGACGCCTGGTGAAATGTACCGCACAAGACTTTATAGCACGAATATTTCAGTCAATACACCGATTCCACAATAATACTGCATGACACAGTTTACATTGCAAAATAACATCCAGGCTAACGTATAGCATGAGTGGAGTCAGTACAGTACATGAACATCACAACGCCACAAGGTGGAGTTATAAACACAGAGCGTGGCTAAGCACACTTAGGACTCTTCTTCCAACAACGCTTTACGGAGAGTGAATATATATATATATACGGTACATCTGTGTAATGTATGCATTGTTTTACACTGGGCTTGCTTTATACTTTATATAAAAACTCTTATTTACAGTGGCCCGTAAGTGCTAAAAACATTAACAAACCAGAAAAGAACACCGAATCAGCAGACGTAACAGCAAAACTAAAAAACACAACAGCACATCAGCAGACGTAACAACAAAACTAAAAACAAAAGAGCAAATCTAAACCACAACAGCAAATCATAAAATGCAACAACGAACCTCAAAACACAACAACAAACCCTGAAAAAAAAAAATCAACAACAGCAAACACAACAAACCCAAACACACAACCGGAAATCAAGCGCAACAACAAACCTGAAAACACAACAGTAAATCACAGAACCAAACAACAACAACAACAACAACAACAACACAAAAACAAAAGAACAAATCCGAAAAGGCTTCAAACGAAAGCACAACAACCGACCAGACAACACGACAACCAACCTAAAACAGCGTTCAATTCAGAAACACGACAAGAATAACTGTAAACAGAAAGGAGAGGTCCTTATTGAACACTACAGGCTTGTTTCTGATTGGCTACCGCACGCGTCAATCTGAGGGACGGTAGAAAACCGAGAGCTGGAGGATGTTTACAGTAATGTTTACAGCCTAAAGAAATCTACTCATGCTTTTATTCATGCGTAATTATTTCTTTTTAATCCCGGGCATTCATACGATGTTATTTTAGATATGCTGTCAAATTTGTACGGCATTAATGTAAGTTCGTATATAGCAGCTTTGCATTAGAATGTAGCTAACTTTTGAAGTTAGCGAAGAAACTGTAAAAGGAGTCAATCTTTTTTCCTTGTGATAGTCATGTCCAATCAGCAACGAGCATGTGATGTTCAATAAGAGCCTACACGTTCTGTTTTGAGTTAGTGTTCTGAGATGTGTTTCTAAATTTGCTGTTGCGTTTTTGGTTTGTTTATGTGCTTTGCACTTCCAGGCCACCGTACGTATTACTTTGGAACAGTGACGATACTAATAATATAATCATTTCTCTCTCTTTTTTTTTTTTTTCTTTTCCTTTTTCTTTTTTTGGAGAAGACCAAGTGCCCTTGTAGAAAGGTAGAAAGGTTGAAAAGAGAACGAGTGTCATGTTGGCAATGGTTTACCACTGACCATTAAAATACATGAATAAAGTGCAGTTGCAGTAAGACATGTCCTTCAGGACTCACTTTTTTTTTTTTTTATGAGAGCCAAAGCAATGCACAGTGGAGAACTGAGTTCTGGGAATTTGGCTTCACATGACCTGGTGAGATCAGAATAATACAACCGGTGTTACAGATTAACCTCAGACACTACATCGGTACAAGCAAGGCTGTACTAGTGGACAAGCGTTTGGTTATCCCGTTTTGTAATGTTCAAACATAAATGATGTACATGAGTTAAATACATTGAGAGCTCAGATTATTACTTCATATCCTGTAAGAAATGTAGAGTGATATCTTGTAGGATGATTTAAAAAGTTTGAATAGGCAGTCATTTGTAAAAAAAAAAAAAAAAAAAAAAATGTTTAGCTGTTTGTCATTGTAAATCCTTTTAGAGTCGAAACCGTCCATGGTTTTCAAACGTTTAGCTGTCTGTGCTTTTATACTCTGTACGAGATGTACCTAGGTACTGTTCTAAATCAAAGGCCAGTTTTGCGTTTAAGGAAAGGGCTTCTCTGTATCCAGGGGCAGGTAGAGTTGGTGCTTTAACAGTTCTCTGTGTGGGTTTCATCTGGGTTGACTGGTTTCCTTTCCAAGTAAAGACATGCAGGTAGGTGGATTTACTGCCACTAGGTGTGAATGAGTCGGTCCACCATGACCCTGACAAGTTACCGAAGATGAATCTGTCCAAAACTAGTGCAGTGAGATAGATGGACTATCTATGGTTGTTAGATGCGTTATCTGATGGTGCTTCAGTGGTTCGGTGTTTGGGGCACAGGATCTTTGCGAAAGCCCTGCGGAAGCTGCTGTGGCAAAGAGGATAGAGGAACGGATTGATGGCAGAGTTGAGCCACAGCAGCCAGAACGTCACTTCGTACCAGTGGTGTGATACACAGTGCCCCCTGCAGGCAGCGCGTATGATCATCAGAAGCGTGTACGGCGCCCAGCATACAGCGAACACACACACAATCACTGCTAACGACTTTGCGATCTTCTTGTCCTGAATCAGGCGTGTACACTGAGTGCTTCGTATACTCCGTGTGTCAATGCGTCCTGCGGACGGAGAACAACGATCACCTTCTGTTTCCGGCTTCTTCTTCTTCGTCACGAGAGAGCCGCGGCAGATGTAGGTGACCAAGCGAAGCCTCTCGTGCTTGGGAGATGTCATGCCACGGTTCTTGGGGAAGCACAAGTCCTGCTGGTAGCGAAGCCTCCTCTCACGTATGCTGCGGTATATGCTGAGATTGAAGAAAGCCACGGACAGGAAGGGGAAAAAGAACTCGAGTGTGGAGGCGGACAGCAGGAAGTACCACGTGTGGAAGAACTCGGCAAAGCACTCGTCTTCAGGGACATGGCTCTCCCCCGTCACCACCTCCCACAGCAAGATGGCCGGGCCGTACAAGAGGAAGGCCAGAACCCACACGGCAGCCATCTTAGCCAGGGCACTGCGGGTCATCCCTTGCCTCGCCCGGTATGACACCTTATATCATAAACAAGCAGAAAAAGAGAGAAAAATTCTGTAAAAACATTAGAAGTAAAACGTGTATGAGTTAATCATTTGGAGCAAAATAAAATACATGAACAGTATAAAAAAAAAAACAATACATCCAACATGATAGGTGTAAGAAAAAATGTTTCACTATATACGTTATTAAAGGCCACTTTATTAAGAATTCCTGTATACATCATTTTCATAAATATAGCCTATATTACTAATAATGAGTATGAATTTACAATTAATTGGACTTTAAAATAAAACTGTACAGCTGTGTCATTATAACATGGGGCAATGAGTGCGTCCATTTCCAAGTAGTGAACAGCTCATGAGGATTAAAAATAAACAAATCCAACCCAAACTTAGTGCCAACCCACATCCAACACATCTGATTCAGGTAATGACTGCGTACAGGAGTTTCTGATGGGTTTATATGTAGGTCAAGTGAATATCTAAATATTCTAATGAAACTAGTAACAGGCTTAACATGGAACACACCAATGACAGGACAGGGGCAGAGTAAATATGAGCTAGTTAGTGATTGTTAGCTATATATATATATATATATATATATATATATATATAAAAGAAAAAGCATTTCATGACTTCCACCTACAGGATTATTACAGGGAGACTGAAGGCACAATGCATGTGGTATACTCAGCGTGGTGTTGTTTATTAGGGCAAATCCAACAATCGTACTTCATGTCCATGTCAGGGGTCAATACACAAACTGGAAGAATCCATAATCGAAAACATGGAAAACAGACATGGGTCAATATGGAACACTTCAGAACAGTCGGGTAACACAGCAGTGACAAAACAGGGGCAGAGAGACAGGACAGAAACCAAAACAAATGCACATGGCCATAACGAACAAAAAACACAAGACGTGAAGTCGAAACCAAACAAACGGCTCATCACGCTGGGAAAAATGGTGCGCTCTCACGAGGGGGAATTCTCGACATGCTGTACTGTCAATAAGCGCAAAAGATAAACCAAAGCAGTATTTGATCATTTCTATACAGCTTACAGCTGACTTGAAGCAGATTAATAAGATGTACCGTCCTTTTCAAAGCTATTGGAAAGGAAATGAGAATTAGAGCCATTTGTATCAGACCACATAATTTTTTAGGCGAGCAAAAATATAGGAACAGAAATGTCTTGAAGTAAATCAAATTAAATAATACTTCATATTTGGCTTCATATCCTTGTTTGCAATAACGGCATCTAGAATGCGATGCATTGACGTCACCAAATTGTTGGTTACTTCTTTTGTGAGGTTTTCCCCGGCTTTTATCGCAGCCTCTTTCAGTTGTTAAAGTCCTTTGTTGAGTTGGCAGTCGGTTTTCTATCACTGCATGACGACAGTTCCTTCTGATTCATTCGAATGCATTTCTCTGTAAATTGGCAGAAAAAATGTTCCTGTAGACTTCTGAATTCATTCTGCTACCTACCATCATGAGTTCCATCATCAATAAAGATTAGTGAGAATGTTCCAGAAGCAGCCATGCGAGCCCCAAGCTGTGACACTACCTCCAGCATGTCTCACAGATGAGCTTGTATGTTTTGGATCATGATTAGATCCCTTCTTTCTCTACACTTTGGCCTTTCCATCTCTTTGGTAGAGGTTCATCTCAGTTCCAGAACTTTTGTGGCTCATCTCTGTATTTCTCTGTACTATCTGGTTTTCTGAGTCTTACTGCTGATGAGCGGTTAGCATCTTGTGGTATGACTTCTATATTTCTGCTTCTTCGTGATACCTTCACCCCTGCCCTGCGGAGGTTGTTGGTGATGTCACTGGCTGTTGTTTTGGGGTTTATTCTTCACAGCTCTCACAATGTTTCTGTCATCAGCTGTTGTTGTTTTCCTTGGCTGACTCATTTTGAGTCTGATGCTCAATACACCAGTGGTTTCTTCCTTTTTCAAGGCATTCCAAATTGTTATATTGGCAATGTGCAATGCCTCGGATTGATTTCCCCTCTTTTATCAGCTTCAAAATGGCTTGCTTTTATCCCATAGACAGCTCTCTGATCTTCATGTTGGCTTATCCTTTTTAACAACAAATGCAGTCTTCACATCTGAAATTCAAGGCTAAAAACCAAAAGAAGATTTTCAGGACTATTTATTCTTTAAGCAACCAATCTAACCAGAAACACCTGTCAGACACGTCTTCCAATATTTTTGCTTGCCAACAAATTGGGTGGTCTGATACAAAATGGGCAACGTTCTATGTCGTTTAACACGTCTACATATAAATACCAGGAATTCAAAGCTGAAATTCTAAACTCTCTCGTCATATTGATCTTTTGATCTCAAACCCAAATGTCTCTGTACAGCAAAAACAAATGAATTGACCTTGCCGTTCCAATACTTTTTGAAGGGGACTGTATGAAATTGCTGATAATGTGACGTTTTCTGTGAGATGTTTTTGGTTTTTTTTATCATTATTAAAAGGACTCTCCAATGGGACAGAAGTCTTTGCACTTTCCAATTTCTCTGTTACTTTATAGCCATTATAAAGTAAGCGATAACGTGAATTTATATTGCGAGTGCTCAACTATAACATGTGGTACTTGAAAAGAATGCGTAAACTACTTGTGTTTATTGGGACAACCAAACAATCGTTGTCATAATCCATATCATAGGTCAAAGTACAGGCAGGAAGGTTCAAAAAGGGATACCCATAAATATAAATGAATCAGATCTCTGGAGATCATACACTGGGAAACAGATGCAAAACAAGAGTCGAGACAGGGCCACAAGTCTAAACAAAAATGTCAGGATGAGAGTATAAAGAAAAAACTGTCAGTGTTGTAAGAATGCTGTGGTATAAGAGGTATAAAAAACACGTATGTGCTTTTATAAGACAATAATCAACTTCAGGGTGGTAACAACAGGCTTCCTAACTCTTATCACAATACCCTTTGAACTCAAAAGCTATCCAAATTAGAGCCAAATGTAATTAATATTGAACCTGCATGACGAAGTGGTAATCCATTGTCGGAGAACGCCGCAGTAAACAGAATGAAACGCATCACCCAATCGGTGTTAAAGAGGACTGTCGGGTTTTCACTGTGTATACAGAACAACATGAAATGTGGCACGTATATAAGAGTAACACACTCACACACACACACACATACACAAAGGGAAAGTAAAGTCTCAAGCTGTTGATTGAAGAGCTCTCGAGTTAGAGCGCTCACTCAGAAGAGCTCCTCCTAATGACCATATTAAAGAGCCACAGCTGCTGCTGCGTGCCGAGTCCGTGTGTTACCTGATGATCTCTGCAGATGTTAATGGCCGTTCATTGTTATTCAACACACTTACCTGACCTTTTAGAGCTGAGGCGGTGGCGTGGCGTGGGGATTTGAACATGTCGTAAAGACAGAGTGGCACAATGCCATGTTCGGTGTGATGCACAGCCAGAGTTTAGAACATGGTGAACATTTAGATGATGACTTGAACACCTTTTTGGTAATGGATGGAAATCTGACATTTTTACATAGTTATCTACAGGAAGCACTTTATCCCGGTCAGGGTAATGATGGACCAAGAGTCTATCACTAGGGAACACTAGGCATTAGGGGTTGCTGAGCAGTTAGGGGCAGTGGTGGCTTATCGGTTAAGGCTTATGGGTTACTGATCAGAAGGTCGGGGGGTTCAAGACCCAGCACTGCCAAGCTGCCACTGTTGGGCCCTTGAGCAAGGCCCTTAACCCTCACTGCTCCAGGGGAGCCGTATCACGGCTGACACTGCGCTTCCTGACAGGAAGAAAACAATTTCACTACTGCTCTACTGTATTTGTGACCAATAAAGACTCATTATTATGCAGGAATACACCCTGTATGGGATGCCAGTACATCACAGGTCATCATGCACACATTTGCATGGGGTGATCTAGAGAAGCCAGTCCACTAACTGTCAGAAAACCTAGAGAAAACGCAAATGCGCATTAACCCGGGCTCAGGATCAAACCAGATGCCCTGGTGCGTTCAGGCAGCAGTGTTAATGCTATATGATGTTAATGATATATCCACTGAGTTGCTAGTTCTTTGTAACTTTACTCATCGACCATTTTATCAGGTAAACTTACCACATGCATCATTTTCTGACTGTCCATCTGTTGCTATCCATCCAACTCCCTGTTTCCCATGAATGGAAAGACCACTGAAGAACTACCACCTACCAATAGCCTACTTTTTAAAGTACAGACATATCAAGAGCAATTTTTTTTACGCTGTTTTCATACAGTGTTACATGACTTCTGTATCACTCACCCTAATAATCATACCATTATCATATCCTACCCTCTAGTACTTATTTGGTTCGTCCCTCTGCAGGAACCCTTAAACACCCTATGTATCTAATCCCAGTTGAAAGGTCAAGCATCTAAATTGATTAAAGTTCTGGAAAAAGAATGACACGTAAAAAGTAATAATATGAATTACGGAACCACACTCTTCGAAAAAAGTGTTAAATGGTTTTGACCCTGTGTAGGTACAATGTGCGAGCCATGTGACACGGTAAAAATGGGCTTTACTGTATATAGCAGTCCAATATTTCAGTCTCAAAATGTAATTTCACAATTCTGTCAACCTTTGGGACTGTTTCATCACAAGCAGTTTATTCATGTTTGACATGAATTCATTATTTCCAAAGGTTTCACAAGACACGTCATTAATAAAAGCATTCCACAAATGCGAGACGACAGGCGCCATCTGTGTTTGGATGATAACTTGATGACTTTAATATCACGAGGTCCGATCTGGGTGAAGAGTCGTTTTGAGATTCCAGCTAGCAAAAACTCTTCAATACGGAAATGTATATTTACAGCTTAACAAGGATGTTAGAATACTGAACGAATACAGACCACCTTATTACCTCGGAAAGCTCAGATACTATTTGCTAACCCGAATGTTACTGTATAGAGCCTTTTAAATCCACACTATGATCATGTGTGCTTTTTAATACGCTGCTTTATTTGTCTGAAGGTAATTAACTAACTAACGCCCAAAACAGAAGAGATTTTGCTTCTTAAAATCATGTTCCTTCAAATATTTTACCTTAACTATTCATTTCAAAGATCATTTGTGTAATGCATGTAGTAACTATTACTACTACTACTACTACTACTACTACTACTACTAATAATAATAATAATAATAATAATAATAATAACACCACAGTAGAACACAGTATCCTCCAGTGGTTATTTTCAACCCAAATGCCAGATAGAATCTAACAAATTCACAAAAACTGCACAAAAACAATATTTAGACTTTTAATACTATTATTAAACATGAGCATATGCTTCTGCAAATATTCTCGAATAGCTGAACTTCTGATGTAATAAACCCCTTGCTGAAGAGTTTTGAATTTGAGCCTTGATAACACGAATGATTTATCACTCCACTGGGAATATTGCTCCCCAAATCCACTGTTTTCATAAACTGAGTCAACTGAGACATCCTGGAAAATAACTGCATATCTCAGCTGTTTGACACGCAGTAAATGCGTTAAGACTGAATTTATCAAGCTTTTAGTAAAGTTGGGTGTAAAGCTTTTCATAGGTCACACTGACTAAAAATTCCCGTTTATAAAGGTTTCATTAACTCTGATTTTCTTCATGTTTGCATGCCGATAAATGCCAAATTACCTGCAAATTATTTACGTTTTTCAGTGCTTTCACGACATATGGACATTAAGTGACGGACAGAAACGGACAGAGTAGAAAATAAGAAAATGAAGTTCCATCACTCCATCTGTTTTCAATACGGTTTATGGTACAGGGTCGAGGGGAAGTGGAGTCTATATCAGGGAGCATGGGGCACAAGGCGGGGTACAGCCTGGACGGGGTGCCAATCCATCGCAGGGAACATTCACACACACTACGGAATCTTTAGACATGCCAATCAGCCTACCATGCATGTCTTTGGACTGGAGGAGGAAACCGGAGAACCCGGAGGAAACCCCCGCAGCACGGGGAGAGTGGCCGTGACGGGAATCGAACCCCCGACCCTGGAGGTGTGAGGCGAACGTACGAACCGCCACAAAATTTAAGTTTATTAAATCTTCCAGTAATGCAGCTCAGCCATTTCAGTGCATCAGCTAACAGACACTAACTCCTCCTCCTTAATTTGACACCATTTCTTTTGCCTCAAACGAATGTTTTTTAGTTATGGATTTCATTTGGAAATCTCTTTCTTGCACGTCAATTACATGAAACAACTGAATTTTCACATCATGAACTTTCAATACATTCATAACGGAACTAAATACATGCTTTAGACTTTAGACAGCATAAATAAACTTGACTGCAGTAAATAATACTGCAGGAACTTTATTCCCAGTTATACGATTTTTCATATATGGAAATTTACGCAAACATTAAAAAAAAAATGCTTTTTGCAGACAAACCTGGATTTTCATGAATAACGCATATCACGTTGAAATGCTCCCGTAAGATTTACAAATAAACGTGTTTCATTGTCATATTCAGCTTGATAGACGACGCACATGAAGCACGTTCACCGCTTCAACAAGCGCTTGTTTTGGCAGGAATATGAGTATTTCTTCAAGGTTATTTTTTGTGTCTCAGATTCAGGTTTGTTTTACTGTCAGGGTGTCTTGTTGATCCAGATTGCTCTTGCATCACATTCAAGCTCTACGACATACATCACTAACTTTCCCAGAAACTCCAGTACATGCAACAAGAGTCTGCATGAAATGTGAGATTTGTTTTGTCCCCCCCTCAAAAAAAAACCCGTTCCTTATATATAAATAGCCGGCTGATGGACCGTTTCCCATTTATGATCACGTCCCCTCATTTGCATTCATTAACCAGGTGTTCTGTCTCAACTCTAATGTTACCAAATACAAACTAGCATCCAGCACGCTGTCACACTACAGTAGTGTGCTTCTTTTCTGTGTTGTTGCGTGCTCTCGGGTGCTCTTTGCCCCTTTTGATTGAAGCTACAATCGAAAGTAGAGTGGAACACACAAAGGCAGAGTCTGTGAGATCAAACAGTGTGCACTTCCAGATTAAAGGCTGAAGATTACGCTTGTGCGGCTCATATCCACTGTTCTGATGTTAAGTGTGTGTGTGTTTGTGTGTGTGTGTGTGAGAGAGAGAGAGAGAGAGAGAGAGAGAGAGAAAACAAAAGCAGACATTGTCGGGGCGACTGGGTCATGGGCTCAGACGAAGCTCCTACGACAGCTTTGAACCTTTTGTCACACTTCAGCGCTGTGTTTAGATGGTTACTGCACCAGTCCATTAGATCAGTAGGTGGCCACTTGCATTAACATAACATTAACATGACTCATTTATAAACACTCACGGCTCACACACTCAATTACTAAGCACTTGGTAAAAAGTTTTTTAGTTTTCCTCCATGGTTTAAATTACATTCTGCTTCTATTAATAACCGACAGCGTCACAAACCCCTCCTCTCGGCATGTAGCACGCCGTGTGAGAGCTGCGTGGGCTTGTTCTTGCGCTTTTTGTTTGTTTTGCGATGTGCCTTTGTTTTGGGTTCCAGTCTTGTCTCCGCCCTCTGTCCTGTAACTGGTTTGTTCATCAAGTGTGTGCGCCCGTTCTGTGTTCGGCCCTTAATCCGTTTGTCCATGCTGGTTCTTTGTCTCAATTCGTATAAGTCGAACACCAAATTCACATCACATGAAGCATCACTTCAAGTACCTCAGTCAGTCCGCAATGGGCGTGATTCATCTGCATTTCTGTATAAGCAACGACAGCAGAAACAGCAACAGTGTGCTTCGATTTTTAAGCTGGATGAGCAACTCCAGCATCCGATCAGTCATGAGTGGGTGGCTTTCCATTCCATTGGCAACTTCCTTTTGTTCTTGGAGAAACATTTACCTTTTAATGTTTAACAATTAATGGAATAAGTCTAGCTACCAGAATCCACAGCCGACAATCACGCCCCTTGTCAACCAAGCCAGGCGTGATGGTCCCTGTTCATTAATTACAATCATCGGTACACAAGATTATATAAACGAATATAAGAACACACTGAGGACATCTACCTCTGACTCCACATTAGCAGGGGAACTAAAGAGTTTCACCAAACTCTCATGAAGATGGCACTAATACAATATACTGGATATGCCCCACCCCCAAAAAAAAGATGAAGAGCTCACACTGCTAAGTCTTATTTGCTCCTGAGCTTCCTCTTAGCATATGCTATTTGTAGCAAACTGCAATCAAAACCATGACTTGAGACAGTGAATTATTGCTATACTTGTACGTATTTTGTTTCCCCATATTGGTGTAAAATGAGTATCATAGCTTACAAACACACCATGGCATCTTTGTAGATGATCATTTTAAATGAAGTGCTTCCGTGGTTTTCAGTGTTTTATTGAAATGTTTTTTAAAGGTGCGATTTTGTAGACACCATGCTCTACGGACCACCTAATAGAGCGTTCGAGTCAATTTGGAACCATCGTATTTACGAGCTGAACGCACATGAACGCCACCGCAAAGTCGTAATTACGAGTGGAGAAACTCTGAGGGGGCGTGTCAGTAAGAAAACATGGTGGAATCATCCTCCGTAGTTGAAGATAAATTTCTTGAAATTGAACGCTTGCTCGTCTCAGAAGCCGGTTTTAGTTATTACGTGTTTGCTTTTTTCTTTACAGTAGGACATCAAATACGGTAGCGTTGTACAATTACGATATCCTACGTAACGATAGAGATGACAGTGGCTTCATAAACTGATTCAAAACATTAAAAAAAAAAAAAGCAAAACACAACTGCTCTGCGTTGTTAGAAGACCTTGCTGTACTTATTGGTAGATAATTAAGAGAAGGTACACCGCCATCTTGCTCCGCCATCTTACAAGTGATTTGAACGAACCTGACATTGTAGTGACGACTTCCCAAATAGTAAATACGAACTTCTCAGAAGGACAGTAAGATCCTGAGGAGGAGCTTCGTGAACATAGGCGGTGATGGGGGAGTAGGCTCAAGGAGTAAAGAAAACCATACAAATGTCAAACCCAGCTAACCATTATAAACCTCATCTTAAGAAAATAAAACAAACAAACAAACAAACAATAACTATCTTACACAATGCACCTTTCAAACGGAATTAAACGAGGTCTTAAGGCTGGTTTGGATGCTCGCTTGGTCTTCTGGTTATGATCATGGATTATCCCAGTTGGCTGCTGTTCTGTTTGTGTACTAATCCATGATATAGCCTATGGAGATGACAGAAAAGATATGTAATTAAGAGGTAGGAATATCTGGGCCACCTGGTGGTGCCTGTGCGTTTAAGGGTATGAAATAAATCACCTAATATTACCCTCTTGTACTGTAAACCACAATATTGGGATTTTAAGAGCGGTGAAAACTTAAACAAGAGCAGCTCCAACACACAAGGCAGTGTGAGGATGTAAAAATACTGAAAGTCCTTGATTTGCTTTTGCAGCAGTCCTAACATTTAGGCACGTAATTAAGTCATTTCAGTAGAAAATCACTTGACATATTTTCCAGCGCTTCTTCAGACATTCTTGTAGATCTAGAGCACTTGACAGTTGCTTAGCATCGTCGCGTCTGTCTAACACATCCCATATAAATTCTGTCAGCGTGATGAACTGGCAGCCCATTCTGACCTCAAGGGTGAGTTGTTTTTTTGATATTCTTTGCTTGTTGAGGTGTGTTATGCCATACTGACTGGCATTGCCATAGACTTGGTAAATATCAGCAAGGGGAAGATAGGAAAGTCATTGCACATCTCATCTGTGACTGACAGCATGCCGATGTAGTCTACAGCATGTTCCATACAGATGCAAATGACCGACTGACTCGATTACTCAAGGATTTTTAAAAGGTTGATATTCCTCAGAATATATATCACATTTTAGGAAAGTGCTTAGTCAATGTGCTTGGCAGATTTCTCAAAGACGTGAAAGCGGGTCAGGAGGTTTTAAAACCTCTTATGACATTGTCAAAACATTTATCTTGCTGTTTTTCCCTCCACACTTGCTCCTTCAGTGTTATGTAAACTGTTGCTTTCACACGAACCCAAAATGCTTCCGTGTACTGTCACCTAAGTTCAAGGTGTATACCTGGAAACGAAATGATGAGAATTTTGGATTACTAAGCAATCATTTCCAGAACAAAAGGTGTTTAAGTACAAAAATGCTTGACGTTAAAGCTACATCAAACAAGGAATGTGCTGTCACCGACTTAAAAGTCTGTCCATGTCTGATGTCATCGGTTTATACAAGCATGAGATAAATCAGAGGGCTATGGGTAAACATCCGGGAGGTATTAAACTGTTGGCTATTTTTAAATGAAAACAAAAAATGAATCCATCAGTAGACATTTATAGGCTTTCAGAGGACATCCTAAAATGTATCCTTGTCAGCACGGACACATTATCACAAAAAAACCCCAAAAACAACTGGGGTAACAGAAAAGCATTTTCCTTATGGTCAGGAGTCCATCCATCCATCTTGTATACCGCTTATCCTTTTCAGGGTCATGGGGACCCTGGAGCCTATTCCAGGAAGCATCGGGCACAAGGCGGGGTACACCCAGAACAGGGTGCCAATTCATTGCAGGGAACAATCACATACACTACAGAGACTTTGGACATGCCAATCAGCCTACCATGCATCTCTTTGGACTGGGGGAGGAAACTGGAGTACCAGTAGGAAACCCCCGCAGCACGGGGAGAACTCCACACACACCTGGCCATGGTGGGAATGGAGGTGACCCTGGAGGTTTGAGGCGAATATGCTAACCACTAAGCCACCATGCGCCCTGGAGTCACAAGTTTGAATACCAATGATGCCTCAGCCACTGGTCTCTGGGTGGGAGGGGCATACTCTGGCTCTTGTGTCAATCACAGAAACACTAGCCAATCACATGCATCTGTGAGCTCATGTATGCAAACGAGGTCAGATAACGCTTTCTTTTTTGTGTTACAGTTGGGTGGCTTGACGTACTTGTTGTATGATAGCTTGTTTTAAAGGCAACCAAAACCTGACAAACAACATTTCATTGCAGTGTGCTATAAGGACTTTTTATATGGTAGTACAAACGTTCATTTCTGTCTGGATTCAGCTTGCATAATTTATAAAGTCATTCCCGCTACTAGACCGACGTGACACTCTTAATATTAAACAGGCACGTCTGCATATACAGTATGTGACCCCGATCTCATTCAGCGTGCGGCACCAAAAGAAATATGAAGTGTTAAGTGGCTCACCGCTCTGGTGACAGAGAGGAAACGGTCGTAGCTGATGAGGACGATGTTGAAGACGGAAGCGGTGCAGAGGAGGTAGTCCATCACCAACCAGAGCTTACACAGCCCTCGGCCCAGCATCCATTTGCCTGTCAAGATGTAGGGCAAATACACTGGAATACAAAAGGCCCCTGTGGAAAACAGCAAACAAATCAAACTTCAGCAACATTCTTCAAGACTAGGGGTCATCAATTTCCATCCAGAGAAAGGGTTTTCCACTAAAGGAATGTTTTCAGGACTTTATGCATTCTGGTTTCATAGTAACATGACAAGTTAACTTCAAGAGAGGAAAAAATGTGGCTGGTGAGGGAACAACTGGTTATAGTTGCTATAGTTGAGTGTTGTTTGTGTTCCACAACATTAAACGGATTAAAAAGTATGACATGTTCATTAAATAAAATAAAAAATGTAAGCATACTAAAACACTTTGAGATATGCTGTTATTGCAAACTAATCAACATCCATTGTTGATTATTTTCCTATAAGATCATGTCCCAATGATTGTATTCCTTACATATCACATCACATTATTATTAGATTACAATAAAGGCCTGTTCGACATATTTACTAATTTCATCCTTGAATTTGTCTTGTTTATTCCAGAAGTAATCAAAACCCTTCTAAAAATAACCAGTTTTTCCATTGGCATTGACTATGTACATAAATTGTTTAAACTAGCAGTTATCAAACCCCTGATTAAAAAACCTGAACTCGACCCTTGTTAATTGTTCAGCTATAAGCCAATATGAAATCTCCGCTTCATCTCTAAGATCGTAGAAAAGGTGGTAGCACAGCAGCTATGCTCGTACTTACATAGGAACATTCATGAAATGTATCAGTCAGGATTTAGACCTCATCATAGCACAGAAACCGCGTTAGTTAAAGTAATAAATGACCCACTACTGACCTCTGATCAGGGTTGTGTCTCAATGCTTGTGTGACTTGATCTTAGTGAGGCTCCTGATACTTTAGATCAAACTATTCTCCTTAATAGTTTAGAAAACGTTGTTGGCATTAATGGAACAGTCCTCTCCTGGCTCAGGTCTTATCTGACCAATCATTAACCGTTATAAATTTGGTGTTCCACAAGGTTCTGTTTTAGGCCAGCTGCTTTTTTATTACATATGCTACCTCTAGGTCAAATTATTCATAAAAATGCAATTAGCTTCCACTGCTATGCTGATGATACACAGTTGTATGTTTCAGCGAAGCCAGAGGACAAACAGCAGCTTAATAAAGTTGAGGATTGTGTAAAAGACATTGGATGATTATTAAATTCCTTTTACTGAATTCTGATTCAGAAGACAGAAGTACTTGTACTAGGACCATGTGTAACTAGAAGTAAGCTTTCTGATTACATAGTAACTCTGGATGGACTTTCTGTTTCATCATGTTCAACCTTGGAGTGATTATTGACTCCAGTCTATCATTTGACGCTCATGTAGATAATATTACTAGGATATCCTTCTTTCATCTCAGAAATATTTCTAAGATAAGAAATATATTGTCACTACATGATGCAGAAATTTTTGTTCATGCTTTCATCACTTCTAGACTAGATTACTGTAATGCCTTACTGTCTGGATGTTCCAGTAGGAGCATAAACAAACTCCAGTTAGTCCAGAATGCAGCTGCTAGAGTCCTCACTAGAACCAGAAGATACGACCATACACTGCATTGGCTCCCAGTGAAATCTCGCATTGATTATAAAATATTACTATTTCACTCAATAGTCTTGTGCCACAGTACATGAACAAACATTTTTTGATCCACCAAGCCTACTTCGATCAAAAGGTGCAGGCTATTTGTTGGGACCTCAAATACCTTCCAATTATTGTTCGAGACTCAGACACAGTCCAGGTTGAAAATGTATTTGTTTAGTCAACCTTTTTGTATTTTTTTTTTTCCCTGTAGGTAAAGAGCAGATCTAGAGGCTCACAGGCATAGAGTGTTGTGGTGAACTGGAATGTTTGAATGCCCCCCACACACAATAAGCATACCCAGTAATCTCTTTCCATCTCTCTTTCTGTCGAGGTACACATGATGCTCCTTAGATACCAGCGATACTGCCCCTTCTGCTCTCTGGACCTTCCTGATCCACACTGATGTCCTAAAGATCACTGAGATTTCTGAGGACGGTAAGTCTTAAAATCCATAAAGGTAGCTTTGGACCTCAATTCATATGACCAGTTATGGTATGCCATGATGGCCAGGACTACAATTACTATTATAGCCTCAGCACTGCAATTCCCACAAACAGTTTTGCACTCGAGTCTCCATCAGTGACCAGTGGAGAAGTTCAACAAAAGAGACTTCATGTAAAAACTGCAATGAATTTCCTGGTTACACAACTGCACTATTTCACCATGTAGTATTAGTACATTTATAGAAGGGGTGTATTTATTTATAATCGCACTATCCGGTGTCACCCAGATGAGGACGGGTTCCCTTCGGAGTCTGGTTCCTCTCAAGGTTTCTTCCTCATAGCGTCTCAGGGAGTTTTTCCTCACCACCGTCACCACTGGCTCGCTCATTCGGGATACATTCTTACATTTAAAATCTAGATCCTGAATTTAATATATTCCTGCAAAGCTGCTTTGGGTCAATGCCCACTGTTAAAAGCACTATATAAATAAAACTGCATTGAATTGAATTGAATTGTTCTATAAGCAGATAATTTCAAGCATGCATTTCTAGCAAAATCATCTCTATTAATAATATTTCCACTTGTTAAGGTATCTTTTTTGCAGTACAGAGTACAGAATACAACACATCTCGTCAAACATCTTTTGAACCGAAAATGGGTTTATTACACGATATACACATTCCAGTTCTGCTTGTGCAACCCGAACCAGCCTGTTCTCCATTTTACACAAACCCCCCGTGAGGAGCATTGCTCAATATCACTGTGCTTTTAAGAAACGTAGATATTTCATTTGAGCCTGTTCAGAATGTTTGACCTTTAGCAGTTAAAGGTCAAACTGTCTGAAGATACACGTAGTATCAGTCCTCGTGCTGTCTGCCGACAGAAAACAGCAGATTGTTCTATTTACACTCACTGAGCACTTTATTGGGAACACCTGTCCCCTACTCATTCATGTAACTATCTAATCAGCTGATCATGTGGCAGCAGCGCAATGCATAAAATCATGCAGATACGGGCCAGCAGCTATAGATAATGCTCACATCAACCCTCAGAATGGGAATTTTGATGATTTTGACCGTGGCATGATTGTTGGTGCTGGTTTGAGTATTTTTAAGTGCTGATCTGCTGGGATTTTCACACACAACAGTATCTAGAGTTTATTTAGAATGGTGCAATAAAGAAAACATCCAGTGAAGATGGAAATGCTTCGTTGATGAGAAAGGTCGATGGAGAATAGCGAGACTGGTTAAAGCTGACAGAAAGGCTATAGTGACTCAGATAACCACTCTGTACAATTGTGGTGAGCAGAAAAGCATCTCAGAATCCACAACATGTCAAACCTTGAGGTGGATGAGCTACAACAGGAGAAGACCACGTCGGGTTCCACTACTGTCAGTCAAGAACAGAAAGCTGAGGGTGCAGTGTGCAGAGGCTCACCAAAACTGGACAGTAGAAGACTGGAAAAATGTAGTTTGGTCTAATTAATATCAATTTCTTCTGCACACAGAGGAATGGGTCAGAATTTGGCGCCAAAAGCATGAATCCATGGACCCTTCCTGCCTTGTGTCGACAGTCCAGGCTGGTGGAGGTGGTGTAATGGTGTGGGGAATGTTTTCATGGCACACTTTGGGCTCATTAATGCCAATCAATCATGGCTTGAATGTCACAGGCTATCTGAGTATTGTTGATGACCGCGTGCATCCCTTCATAGCCACAATTTACCCATCTTCTAAAGGTTTCTTCCAGCATGATAATGTCACAAAGTACATGACAATGTTCTTCACTGGCCTTTCCAGTCAACGTATCTGAATCTAATAGAACACCTTTGGGATGTGGTTAGAAAGTGAGATTCACAACATGAAAGTGCACCTGAAAAATCTGCAGGAATTCTGTCATGCCATCATGTCAATCTGGACCAGGATATTAAAGGAATGTTTTGAGAGCAAAGGGAGGCCCTACTCATTTTGTATTTTCTCATGAGTTTTCACCACTCAATATTCAGTCCAAATGTGAATCTTTATTAAATAAATGAACCTATTCAGCTTGTATTGAAACTATTCAAGGTGTATTCTATCATATTATGTCACAGCAGTGCTGAATTCAGGATTCTGATTGGTCAGCTCAGTTCTGGCTTCAAGACCAGGTCATCACGCGTCGCATGTTTATTTTAATGCACTCTTTATCATTCATCATTCCTATATTAACAATTAATTTACAATAAGCTAAACCTATCATTAAAAAAATAATAATGGCCACACCTATATGTTTGTCTCATATAAACACCGAGCGCTAATACTAGAAAGAAAGAGGAAAAACTGAAAGCATACAAGTTTCTCCATGCTAACAACTTTGTTGTTTATGGTCACGTTCAAGACGTAATGTTTTACGATGACAACATCCATTAGTGCCATTAGTAAGAACATGACCTAGGTATCTAAGGTTCGCTAGCTAGTTTCCTGAAGTAGAATTTTATGAGCTACTTGAGTTTGTTAAACCAATAGGTGTAAATTAGGCATGTTAGCTAGCTAGCTAGCAAGGTGAGCTTGTTAAATTTATAGTAAACAAGGCAACTTCACTGATATGACCATTAGCTACGCCGCTGAGATTAAACTCCTTGGACCAGTAAACCGTCCTGATTGCGTGTAGCCACGCCCGTCTTGGAAAGCCTTCGATAGTATGCTACAAAAACGAATGAACACTTTTCCGATTCCGACGTTTTATGGAATATAAACATCCCGAAATGTTGTATTCTTCACTTGTTGGACATGGTATGGCAACATATTAGGTTTACAAAAGGAGAAATGTTCCCCAGTTCTTTATACTTTATACTTCTTATCTCACACTACACCCGGCAATGCAGCTTGTGATATTTGGTACAATTCTGCTGGAGATAATACAGAGTTTACAGATCTCTCCATATGCAGTTACGGCTGTAGGAATTCACAAATCTCTCCATATGCTGTGAAACTTTCAGCCTACTCGCAGCATCAGCCTTCACTGAGCTGCCAACACATCCTTCATACAGTTTTATAGCAATCAGAGTTTGCAATGTCAATTTAGTGCCTTCTTCCTCAAGGGGCTCAACTCAACGTCCAGTCCTTCAGTGTCAACTAGACTCCATTAATTGACCCCAATATTGGAATCGAAATTGGAAAATGTCAAAGCTAGTCACCGTAAAAATGAAATCTCTTCCAGGTGAATGAAAGACAGGAAACAATCTTTGTCGCAAGGACATTTTTAATTACAATTATACGACAAATTCCTACTATTTAAACCGCATTACTCGAACACAACTCAGAGTAAAATGACACTTTCCATTAAGGTCATAGTTATAATGAACACTTTTCTATCATGGTCGATATAGATGTTAGATGTCATTCAAAATACATTACACGCATTGTTAGAATTATATATTATGGATCAATTACAAGTAGTAGTATTAAAACGTATTACATCACCAATACGAGGAGCAGAATCCAAGATGTAGCGAGTTATATATAAAAAAAATTAATATGAGCTAACTTTGTTGCTATCTAAATCATTGTCTAAACAAGTTGAACTCTTGGCAGTTGATGACGTCTTGTCAAAGACTCTGATGTGTAGTGTAGTAGCTTGATATAGACCTCCATCAGCAACAAAGGAATCCCTTTCATCTTTGACGGATATTTGATCAGCGCTGAATTTTAAGGAAATTGTATTAATTGGAGATTTTAATTGGAATTGGCTGCAGCCTTTATCTGTTGAGGTTAAGTTGTTTTGTGGTACTTTTAAATATTCAGCAACTAGTAAATACACCAACTAGATCAAATGAAAAAAAGTCCGATAAATCATCATTTCCTGATCTTATTTATTTATTTATTTATTAATTTTTACAAATGTACCTCATACATATTCAGTAGCATGTGTCTATACACATGATATTAGTGATCATTGTGCAATTGCATTAGTTAAAAACACAAAATCACTCAAAACAAAACCTCGTATTATTACCAGGTCTCAATTGAGCAAAACCTTGCTTGGTGTGATTGGGAGAAGATTTTGTTGATTCCAGATATGCCAGTAGTGTGCCTGGAAATATTTGAATGAAGGGCTCACTACTATTATAAATAGACATGCTCCTCTCAAAAAAATACCGTGTAAAGGCCCGTGACAACCCTTACATTACCTACATGATCAGATTTGATTCAGGAGCGTGATGTTGCCTGGGCTAGAGCGAGGCCCTCTGAGCTTCAATCTGATTGGCTTTGTTCTAGACAACGATGTAATAGATGCACAGTGATGACTAGGAGAGCTAAAGCTGATTACTTTTTAAATGGATCAACAAGCCTATGTGATTTTGGAAAAAATACTGACTCTATTTCAAAAAGGCTGCAGAGCTTCCCTTATACATTATTCTGTAAAAAAAAAAAATCTCGGATTGAGGAGAAATGCTTAACTCTTTTAATAAGCACTTTGTGGCTGATGCGTCTCTATTTCAGGCACCTAAAACTATAGAAATGACCAACGATATGGATTATAGAGGAAGACACTTACCTTCAGTTTTAAATAGTGTACTATTTGTCTGGTTCAGAAAGCTCTTAAATGATTGGATATTAGTAAGTCCTGATCAATAAGAAACACTATTCTTAAAAGGAGCTGCAGATTTGTACCGCCGCCCCCTTTGACATATTTTAAAACCAATCGCTGTGTTTAAATGAAATTCCAAAAACGTGGAAATCTTCTTTTTGCTATCCCATTATTAAAAGGAGGAGATTCTACAAACATGGATAACTACAGGCCGCAGTTAATGCACTTAAATAACGTTATTGAGGCACTTGACTTCACTGTGCATCACTTCTGATTGATTTATCTAAGGCATTTGATACTGTTGATTTCAGCACATTGGAATGAATCGGATTGTCTAATAACACTATATCCTGGTTTGAAAACGATCTCATGGACAGGACACAATGTGTGAATGGAAGGTCAGTCATCTTCATAAATGGTGTTTCATTGTTTTAGCTCTCTACTTTTTATTACCTCTATTAGTCATCTTGATTTTAATATTATTAGGTATATTAGGAATAGAAAAACTAAAGCCATGGTATTTTCGAGATCAAAGAAACAAGCAGCAAATCGATTATCAGTTAAGACCTTACAGGATATTGAAGCAGACGTTTTATATATATATATATATATATATATATATATATATATATATATATATATATATATATATCTTGGTTTTATATTTGATGAATCTCTACCTTTTAAATCTCACGTAAATCGACTACGGGACTAAACTCAAGCTAAAGCTGGGGGGTTTATTTTGGAAACAAAGCCTTTTTTTTTCATTTAAGGCAAAAAGAGATTTGTTTCTGCTACCTTCATGCCAGTTCTTGATTATGGAGATGTTTTGTATATATTGGCACCTACCAAACTTCTATGCTCCTTAGACACTCTTTATCATGGTGCTCTCAGGTTTATAACAAATTGTCATTTCAGACCTCATCAACAGTCGTGAGCTGTAATAATAGAGTATGTTGGTCTTCATTATCGATACACAGACTGAAGTATTGGTATCTGTTTATTTTCAAATCTCTTTTGGGTCTACTGCCTTCATATCTTCGCTCCTTTACTCAGCAGAAAACTGCTGGGGAATATTCTTTGCGTTCACAGAACTTGTAACTGTAATTGTGAGAATTTTCCGTGGTTGCTCATCTTGGCCAGGTTCCTTCTGGAAAAGAGATTTTGAATCTCAGAAACGTTTTACCTGGTTAAATAAAGGACAATAATAAAATAAATAAATAATCTGCATTGTATAGTGCATCAGGAGGGATACCCGTTCTGAATGTTATTATTTTTTTCCTTTAGCAAATGAATTATACGTGCAAACCGTATCAGATAATCATTCAAAACTTTATAACTTCTCAATATACTTGTAAGTGTGTCTACTAAGCAAATCGGTGTTTGGTATTGGCGAAATACATACTTTCCAATAACAGCACCTGCTAAACGCTGTATAAATCCTATATCGCAGCAATTTGCAAACCTTACCAATTTTTATTTATTAAAGAACAACATGTACTTTGTATCCGTTTGTGGTTAATGCTCTAGAACATTCCATATTAGGGGGGAAAAAAGTCAGCTATCAATTTCACCAAGAAACCAGAAAACCAAAAATCCTCCATTCTGAGTACACGGACACTGGAGACTCCGTGCATACATACAAAAAAGAATCTGTTTATGTGGAGCGAATCCATATAAGTCCCTGTGTAAGTTGCTAATATGGGAACAATAATGCATTAGACGGAGCACATTGGTGTGAATTACAACTGTCAGCGGTGCTGGTTGAGAAAATGAATCACCTTGTTCTGACCAATCAGAATCAAGAATTCAAAGGCGCCGTGGTTCTGTTAACAGTCTATAAACGTGCTGCTATAAACTGCAATGCTAAGTAATGTGTATACGCCTTGTGGATGCGTTATCATGCGCATTCATAGAGAAATGTCATCGGGAATTCGGAAATGCCGATGCCGTTTACTATTATACAGATTTAGACATGGAAACGTTGTGTTTTTGCCCTCATTTGCTTCTGCTGTATTCTCGTTGATGAGGTGCCGGAAATTACTCAATCTCGACAATACGAGAATAATAACTGAGGCAAATGACACCAAGACCCAGCATGAGAGATCACAGCCAAACTTTCAACACTTTAGAGGCATTTAATGAGACTGTCTAGGCACAACATGCGCTCATGCATACATTTGCAAACATGTTTTTCTTCTTTTGTCTTACTTTGTTCTGCTCCTTCTTCCCCCAAAAAACGATGTCGGTCTTCAAAGTAATAGTCGACTACGAAGAAAAATACGTCGAATTTACTAGCACACATATTAGTCCTTTCTATGGAAATGCATGCTAACGTCTAAAGTAAGATGAGAATCATCCCAACGTGTCGTTCCTCCAAAATAATCACGTAAATCTTCCAAGAGCTAAATCTTTCATACGTTTTATTGGAGGAAGCCTGACAACCCTGATATATGATCGCAATAGTGAGAAGAGGCAGTTCCTCTAGTTCTCTAGTGAGAATTCAACGAGGTCTGTAACATTCCAAGCGTTTCGTCCATATACAGTTCCAAAGCAAACACTATCTGTGTTTTTTGGGGGGTTTTTTTAAGCTAGAGCAGCTTTCTCAATCACACGCCTGGAGACTCCATACACTGCAAACTGTTCTAACACAACAGATTCATCCAGTGGGTTCGTTTTTACGCCCTTTAAAGCAATTAAACGCACACATCGGTCAGTATTTCTGACTCTTATTTACCGCACTACCTCAAGTATTTTTAGAAACAAACTTATAAACTGAATCAATTAAAATGTTCTATATACAGCGCTGTGTAAAAGTATTTGACCCATCCAGATTTCTTCTGTTTTTGTGTATATCTCATACTAAATAGTTCTAGATCTTTAAACCAAATACAACATAAAGCAAAGGCAATCCGAGTAAACACACAAAACAGTTTTAGTTTGGTTTTATTTTATTCAAGCAAAAAATTTATCTGGAGATCAGTTTTTCACTTATTGCTAGGACTTGGATTTACTCCTATGCTTTGGATCATTGTCTTGCTGCATAATCCAGTTACGCTTGAGTTTCAATTCACGGACTGAAAACCAGACATTCTCCTTTAGGATTTTCTGGTAGAGGGCAGATTTCTTGTTTCACACAATTATTTAAAGTTCCCCAGGCCCTGAAGCAGCAAAGCATCCCCACACCATCACACTTCCTCCACCATGCTTGACTGTAGTTATGATGTTCTATTTGTGGTATTCTGTGTTTGGTTTACACCAGATGTAACGGGACTTCTGTCTTCCAAACAGTTCCATTTTCATCTCATAAATCCACAGAACATTCTCCCAAAAGGTTTGAGGATCATCAAGGTGTGTTTTGGCAAAATTCAGATGAGCCTTAATGTTCTTCTGGGTTAGCAGTGATTTTCACATCGACACTCTTCCATGGAAGCAATTTTTGCCCAAGTGTCCTTCTGATAGTGGAGTCATGAACAGTGACCTTACTGATCCAAGAGAGGCCTGTATTTTCTTTGATGTGGTCCTAGACTCTTTTGTGAGTTGCTGGATGAGTCGCCGCTGTGCTCTTGGAGGAAATTTGGAAGGTCGGCCACTTCTGGGAAGGTTCACTACTATGATGAGTTTTTCCTTTTGGAGATAATAGTTCTCACTGTGCCTTTGAAATAGCTTTATAATCCTTCCCAGACTGCTGTATTTCAATCACCATCTTCCTCATCATTTCTGATAGCCTTTCAATTTTGGCAGAGTGTGTTACTGATTTAGAACTTTTAACCAACTTCCTGCTGCTGAAAAAGTTCTATTTAAGTGTTGATGTGATTGAACAGGCTATGCAGTAATCAGGTCTGGTTGTGTCTAGTCCAGCTGAACCCCATTATCAATGTAGTTTCATAGATTTGGAGAATTAGTAACTATGGGGGCAAAAACATTATCACACAGGCCCAGTTGGTATTGGATAATTTTTTGCTTCAGTAAATAACATTATCATTTAAATCTGTACTTTATGTTTACTCAGGTTGCCTTTGTTTTATCTTAGATTTTGTTTTCATTTCTGAAACAGTTTAGTATGGACATATGCACACAAAAACAAAGAAATCAGATTACTGGTTACCGTAACTACTACTATTAATACTTAATAATACATTTATGACAGAAAATTGCAAAATGTAAATTTTTTTAAAATAAAGTAAGTCATTTTAAACAAATAAAAAGTACAATGTGTCGTTATTTATTTATTTATTTTTGTCCTGATGGTGTCAAGTTTCTGTACTATAAGAGGAATAAAACACTCCAAGATGTGCTGTTATAGGAAATTATTCACTGTTAACACTAAAGGATCTCCTAGAACAGAAAGTGCTGCATTCCTTACTTACACTCTATGGCCGAAAATGTGTCCACACCTGACCAGTCACATACATATGTGCTTGTTGAACTTATCAAACCCATTCCAGATTCAGAAGCTCCACTCTTCTGGGAAGGGGTTCCGCTAGATTTTGGGGCGTGGCTGTGGGGATTTTTGTTCATTCAGCCACAAGACCATTGGTGAGATCAGGTACTGATCTGGGATGTGTCGGTGTTTCAGTTCATCCCAAAGGTGTTCAGTGGGGTTGAGGACAACACTCTGAGGAAGAAGCACATACTATACGGGTGTGACGGTCGGGCGTCCACATACTTTTGGACATCCCGTGCATTATTAAAAATGGTTGGGAAACACCAATGCATTCAGTTGTATTACAGGAGAGACAACATTAATCTATACTGACTAGACACCTAGACAAAGAATCCTTGGCGGAAATCACTAGTATTAACACGATTAACACGAGCAGCTAAACACACTTCAGTAGTTCACTTAACACTTTTTTTTACTGTTAAATCAACATCTGTATTTGTGAATTCTTCAGTGTAGGAATATGACTCCAGTGCCGTAGGTCTTCGCTGTGACTTCACTATCTTCGTGTGAGTCTCTATAAATCCAGCAGGTTGTAAATCCACACGTGTACGCATTCCTACAGCTCGCTAGCTCAAGCATTTAGCATTACAGGAATGAGAACATTTCTTAATGCGGAGATTTGATTTCATTTAACATGCTTTCTGTGACAAGTGGAGGGCACGTGCAATCATGCGTACTCACACAGATATTTCTTGCCATTGGTACAATCCTGGCAAAATGGCTTTAATTCGGGCCCATTCACCGATGCACAGAAACGAAAAAACTGTAATTAACTGAGCCGTGGAATTACAGAATGACGCATGTTGTCCAGATACACACATGCTCGATTGCTCATTTGTCCTTCGTCTGATGATGCATTGTACTCTTTTCGCATTTCTACTCTGCTTTTTTTTATATATATATACTGTTTGGATGTTTCTGCCTCCAAATAACACACTATAGTTTAAGAATTCCTTCAGTATGGAACAGGTTCATAAAACGGTGTTGGTTATGTAAGTAACCCATCAAGTCCTGTCTTATTATTAACTTGTTGGTTTTGTTTTTTATATATATATATATATATATATATATATATATATATATATATATATATATTATTAATAACGATGAAATAAAATACATTTAGGACAATTCCACTGAAGACGATTAAATACATAGCATGCTAGCAATAAGAGAGAGGTTTGCCAATTGATATATCCCCGAGCTTAGCATGTAGCTATCTGGACAGACATGGAACAAATGCTTGATCCTGATTGGTTACGCCTGTTTCTCACCAGCCGAAGCTAAAGAAACGTGTTCATTTTATGCTTAGGGAAATTGAACGTCATGAAATGCAAGACAATGCAAAGCAAATGCAAATGCAAAGCGCTGTACGACTGTTTGGATAACCATCTACACATCGGAACGACTATAAAATATTTCGAACCTGTAAACCTCCGTAGCCCCGCCTCTTTTCCTAGCTGCAAGAGTTTCGACCCACTGCCACTGGGAGTGTTACAGTGTTAATGCATCACTCGACATTAAAACAATCGATCGACAACGTAACAGTTGATGCAAAATGCATTAATGAAACATTTTAACAGTTGATTCAACACATTCATTCAGAACTAAACTTTGGACATTTTTACAATTTTTTTTTTTTTCATTCTTCAGCATTCCTTGGATAGTTGCAGGATTTCTAGAGGTTCTGCAGGGAACCCATTCCTGATAAACAATAACATCACTGATCTGACCCCTAATAATGAACATTTCTTTATTAAACACTGTAATTTAAAGAGAAAAACAAAAATCTATGTTTTGCTTCTTCTTTTTTTTCTTTTTTTTCCAACACCTTAAATCCTAAACCTCTATTTGTGGAGTGAGATTTGTGTTAATTATTCGTAACTACACAGGGTGTCATTTCTTTTAGTTTCTCTGTACAGATATGAATAAATAGTAAAGTGTGTATAAGGTTTACAGAATATTTTTTGCTTTGAGGTGAACATCTGGCAAATAAGTCAGGGGTTTAAGTGGTTACTCAACATGTCATGGGTTCTTTTAACACCTAGTGTAACTCTGTGTGTGTGTGTGTGTGTGTGTGTGTGTGTGTGTGTGTGTAATTCAACATTATGGAGTGAGCATTGTATGAGTTCATGCAACTGCACAAGAACAGGTCCTTCTTACCCACGAGGAAGTCTGAGATGGCCAGGTTCAGGAGGAAGTAGTTGCTCTGCCTCCTCAGGCTCCGGTCCGTTTTGAAGGCGAGGATAACGAGCGCGTTTCCCAGCACGATCACGCCGATGAGCAGCAGCATGACGGCGGCCAGCAGCACCAGCACCGGCCCGCGGAATCCCGGCTCTCTGCCCATGTGAGCCGAGGTGTTGGAGCTGAAGTCCATCCGCTCCCGAGACGCGTTGCGCTCCAGCATTGCGGCGCCCATCCGCGCGTGCATACGGTTCCCAGGGCGCGCGCGCGCGCGCGCGCACCGCCGAATACAGCCGCTTTATCTGCGCTCGCGCCGGAGCCACGGCGCGTCCCGCTTCTGGATCGTCATCATTTCCGAACCGATACCGAGTCTATGTTATAAGTGCGACATTTACACTGTACTATAGCCTAGTCTTGCAGATAACGTGGGATCCTCAGAGCTCGCGCGGAAACCAGCTCGTGCGCACGAGTTGCATGCGAACTTCGCACACGCCCCTCATCTCAACTTGCCAGTCATCTGCGGCTTCCAGATAAATAAGTCAGACTGATTTCAATGACAAACCCCCATTAGAAACCATCACAGTAATGGTAATGGTTTCTACTTCAGATACCATTACAAACCATCAGCTAACCGTTAAAACTATTACTGGTCCTTAATGGTGTCCACTAGACATAACATACTGAGTCTTTATTGGTCATATATTCAATAGAGCACAGTGAAATTGTTTTCTTCATAGCTGGGGTCAGCCATGATACAGCGCCCTCTGGAGCAGAGAGGCTTAAGGGCCTTGCTCAAGGGCCCAACAGTGTTAGCTGTGCTGGAGATCAGTAACCCAACGCCTTAAACGCTAAGCCACCACTGCCCCATAAGCCACATCACCCTAAAAACACTACACCAACAGTGAAGTGTGGAGGTGGAAGCATCATGGTGTGGAGCTGTTTTTCATCACATGGTACTGGCAGACTTCATATAATTGACGGAACGATGAATGGAGCCCTTTACCGGGAGATTCTTGAGAAGAATCTGCTGCCATCCATCAGGATGATGAAGATGAGACGTGGGTGGAGCTTCCAGCAGGACAACGGTCCAAAGCATACAGCAAAAGAAAACTCTCAATTGGTTTCAGAGGAAAAAATCAAGGTGTTAGAATGGCTCAGTCGATCACCTGACTCGAATCCAATTGAACAAGATTCACAGATTTGTTTATGTTGTCTTTAAATATATTTTGTCTATATATATATATATATATATATATACTGAAAACAATGTTGCAGCATCCAATGTTTATTTCTGCTGCTGTATGTTAACCCCCACCCCCACACACATATTCATCCTGATGTGTCTGTTATAACCCTGCCATATGTCATACACTGCATTCTTCAGTATATCAGCCATGGAGAGCAAAAAAGCTTCTTCCATTTTACGCTTTATAAGCCATTTCGTCCTGCAGGATAAGGATAATGGAATTTGAAAAACAGCTACATTTTCCCTTTCCCACCCACACACACAGAAATGAAGGGGAGGTACAGACTTTTGTGTAACACTTCCTATGAATCAGGTATCAGGTATTGTTCTCGTTTTCATCTTCCACTATCTTTATTTAGCAACAAGAAATGGCTTGAAAAGTATAAAAAAAAAAAAAAGAAAAAAGAAAAAAAAAAGGAAGCAGCTTTTTGGTCTGCAGAGCCGATTTGAAAAAGGCACTGTGCAACATCTGAAAGAGTTAGAACAGATGGCAGTGGTGGCCCAGTGGTTAAAGGTTCTGGGTTACTGATCAGAAGGGCAGGAGTTCAAGCCCCAGCACTGCCAAGCCACCACTGTTGGGCCCTTGGGCAAGGCCCTTAACGGTCAGTTGTATAAAAGTACGTCGCTCTGGATAAGGACGTCAGCCAAAAATGCCGTAAATGCAAATGATAGGAAGAATGTGTGTGTGTGAGGGGGGTTATTTTATTACAAGAAGATTGGTTTGGGTTGAGGAAGGAAGCTTGGGGCTGATAGAAAGAAACAAAAACTGAGAGAGAAAATGATTTTGTTTCGTTTTCTTTACGTTAGAATACACTATTTACACGTTTTTGTTACAAATGATAACAAAGAAGCGTCTTCCTGCTGATTAACATTAAAGAATTGTCCTTGCAACATTTTGTGAGTACATAATAAGGATGTAACTGACAGATCATATGTTCCAAATGGACACAAATATTGATACAGTCTCCTCCAAAAGTTTTGGAACGGCCAGGCTTGTTTTCCTCTGTGCAGTGAAGGCATTTGGGTTTGAGAACAAAAGAGGAGTACGAGATGACAGATCAGAATTTCTCCTTTCATTTTCTGATGTTGAGATCTTGATTTGTTTAACAATATGGTAACTTTTGTTTGAACCCACCCATTTTCACAAGTGATCAAAAGTATTGGAACGTGCGACTGGCGGGTGTTTCTTGTTGCCCAGGTGTGTCCTGTTAGATTGGTTGTTTAAACAAGTAGTAGCTCTTAACATCTACTTTTGGTTTCAGCCCTGCGGAGAGTCCTGTGAAGACCGCAAAGATAAATCAACATGAAGACCAGAGAGCTGTCTCTCTGAGAAAAGCTGAGAAAAGAGGGGGAAACTATCAGAGGCAGTGCACAAGCTTTGAGCACAGCCAATACAACAATTTGCCCAGAAAAGAAAGAAAACACTGGTGTACTAACAACCAGACATCGAACAGGTCGGCTAAGGAAAACATCAACAGAAATATTGTGAGAGCTGTGAAGAAAAACCAAAAACAACAGTCAGTGACATCACCAGTACCACCAAAACTCCACAGGGCAGTGGTGAAGGTATCACAATCCACTGTTTGAAGAAGATTTTGAGTGCAGAAATAGATAACCTTCCCATGAACCCTTCCAAGGCAAAACCCAAGGCTCAACCCAAAAGTAGACATTCAGAGCTATTCATTGTTTAAACAATCAATATAACAGGGCACACCTGTGCAGAAAGAAACACCTGTCAGTCACACGTTCCAATAGTTTTGATTACTTGTAAAATGGGTTGGTTCTAATACCAGTTGGCATGTTGTAAGTTGTTTAACACATCTAGATCAGGAAATGAAAGCTGAAATTCTGCTCTATCGCCACATATTGATCATTTGATCTCAATCCCAAATGCCTTCAGTGTGTAGCAAAAACAAAAGAATTGGCCTTTCTGTTCCAATACTTTCAGAGGGGACTGTATAGCATTCTTACTACATGTATTCCTATTTTCTGAAACGCTACTGCTACATCCTAATTCAAAAACAGAAATATAGCAGGCAATTCTAGTCAGCGTTTTCAGAGCAGCTATTGCACATGGACTCTAAAGGTTTAAACAATCGGGCAAAGCTTGCCCTGAGATGTGGACTGAGCAAACTGGCAATACATGAAGTGATGTAGAAGGTAAGCTTTAGAAACACATAATTAAACAGATGCCTAAAATAGATGTTGGACGCACGTGCTGTGCTAATAATGGTGCTTTTTGTTTAGTAGCAGTCAGTGACCCTGTGGTAGCATTCATTCGTACGGCACTGCAAATAGCACTGACTGACACTTACAGCGTACTGACACTTACGGCGTCAATTACAGTAATCTAAGAGAGATGTAAAAAGCCAGAAAATGAAGGAATGTTTTTGTTTTTTTTAAGAGACAAATTTTATTGTCAATTGTAGACATTAGTTAAAAATTACAATAAAGATGTTTCTAAGAGCAATTTTCAAAAGCAGGAGGAATTACTTCAAGTTCAAGTTCAATTCCAAATGCACCGTAAAAACCGGATAGTTCATTTAACTCAAAAAAATGACACTTAAATTAGTAATTACACTTAAATATAACAAAAATGGTCATTTCAAATGAATTTTTGTTATATTTAAGTGTATTTGGCTTAAAGAAATTGATTGATCAACTTAAACATTTTGAGGTAATTAGTTTCCTCACGTTTTTTGAGTTCAATGAACTTATCCGGTTTTACAGTGTGGCTTTATTGTCATTTCAACCTTATACATTTGGAACAGTACACAGTGAAACGAAACAACGTTCCTCCAGGACCACAGTGCTACATAAAACAACACACTAACCTCATGAGACGACACAGAACTAAATGCTAATGCAGAAGATAGGTGCCAGGGAGTAACAATATAATTTAAAATGGTATAAATGTAAGCGTAACATGCTATGACTGAGGCGTTTATTGTGGTAGCTAGGTAACGTGTATATAGGTAAAGGTAAAGTTACTTCAAAGCCAGTTTCATTAAACTATTGATTATCCCATTTTTAGATTGACAAATGAAGCTCCTTATAGAGTCGCAGTGAATGGGTATCCAAAGAAGATAACGCCACCATCGTCACGATCAGCAGCAGCAGCAAGGCAGTGAAAGAATATATTATGACGCCACAGGTATTAGTAGCAGAAGAGGAAGTCAACGTTAGCTGAAGCTCCTACAGAACAATGTTCATGAGTATACTATTATCTACAGACCAATCTGTTACTGACATCCATTATATCCAATGTATTCTTACTGCGCTGCTGAAATCCCGATTCTGATTAGTCAGAATGTAATGATTTATTTTCTATAACAACCATCTGTACGTGTTTTATACCACCCATGACCTCCGGGGGATTAGTCGGGGATTAAACACTACGAGGCGTGCTGTTGCAGGAAAATAATCAACGACAGGGTCGCGTCACGAAGCAGAAGATGATCGTGTTTCCATAAACAGCACGCCTTGAAGCGTTATTACGTATTCACGGATTAATGAATAGTCAGTAACGTAATCCAAGTATCACGATGGGAAAGTAATGTAATCTGCTTTTGCCTTTAGATTACCTCAAGGCCACGTAGGCAAATAAAGTCAAGAGAAAAGCAATACGATCTGAAATACTTTTATTTAGAGCTTAAAATATGTTCAGTGTTTGGATTTGTTTTAAAAAATAAATAAATAAATACATCAATAAATAAATAAATAAAAGATCACTGTCCCTGATGCAGGTAACATTACATCACAAAAGTTAGGGTGAGCATCCGAATTTTATGGGAGGGTGGGGGTGTCTTAATAGTGTTCAAAATAGTGTTACTATGAATGCAGGCTATATATATATATATATATATATATATATATATATATATATATATAATATATATATACAGTGGTGTGAAAAAGTGTTTGCCCCCTCCTCCTCATTTCCTGTTCCTTTGCATGTTTGTCACACTAAGTGTTTCGCCAACTGAACATCAAACCAATTTAAACTATAGTCGCGGACACACAACGTAAACACAAAATGCAATTTGTAAATGAAGGTGTTTATTATTAAAGGTAAAAAAATCCAAACCATCATGGCCCTGTTTTAAAAAGTGATTGCCCCCCTTGTTAAAACATACTATAACTGTGGTTGTCCACACCCGAGTTCAATTTCTCTAGCCACACCCAGGCCTGATTATTGCGACACCTGTTCACAATCAAGGCATCACTTAAATAGGAGCTGCTTGACACAGTAAGGTCCACCAGAAGATCCTTAAAAGCTACACATCATGCCGAGACCCAAAGAAATTCAGGAACAATTGAGAAAGAAAGTAATTGAGATCTATCAGTCTGGAAAGGGTTATAAAGCCATTTCCAAAGCTTTGGGAATCCAGCGAACCACAGTGAGAGCCATTATCCACAAATGGCGAAGACATGGAACAGTGGTGAACCTTCCCAGGAGTGGCCGCGGCCCAAAAATTACCCCAAGAGCGCAGCGACAACTCATCCAAGAGGTCACAAAGACCCCACAACAACGTCCAAAGAACTGCAGGCCTCATTTGCCTCAGTTAAGGTCAGCGTTCATGCCTCCACCATCAGGAAAAGACTGGGCAAAAATGGCCTGCATGGCAGAGTTCCAAGGAGAAAACCCACTGCTGAGCAAAAAGAACATCAAAGCTCGTCTCAATTTCTCCACAACACATCTTGATGATCCCCAAGACTTTTGGGACAACATTCTGTGGACCGATGAGACAAAAGTGGAACTCTTTGGAAGGTGTGTGTCCAAGTATATCTGGCGTAGAAGGAACACTGCATTTCATAAAAAGAACATTATACCAACAGTAAAATATGGTGGTGGTAGTGTGATGGTCTGGGGCTGTTTGCTGCTGCTTCAGGACCTGGAAGACTTGCCGTGATAAAAGGAACTATGAATTCTGCTGTCTACCAAGAGATCCTGAAGGAGAATGTCCGACCATCTGTTCGTGTACTCAAGCTGAAACGAACTTGGGTTCTGCAGCAGGACAATGATCCTAAACACACCAGCAAGTCCACCACCGAATGGCTGAAAAAAACAAAATGAAGACTTTGGAGTGGCCTAGCCAAAGTCCTGACCGAATCCTATTGAGATGTTGTGGTATGACCTTAAAAAGGCCGTTCATGCTCGAAAACCCTCTAATGTAACTGAATTAGGACAATTCTGCAAAGATGAGTGGGCCAAAATTCCTCCAGGATGCTGTAAAAGCCCTCATTGCACGTTATCGCAAACGCGCTTGGTTGCAGTTGTTGCTGTTAAGGGTGGCCCAACCAGTTATTAGGTTTAGGGGCAATCACTTTTTCACACAGGGCCATGATGGTTTGGATTTTTTTTCACCTTTAATAATAAACACCTTCATTTACAAATTGCATTTTGTGTTTACTTGTGTTGTCCTTGACTATTGTTTAAATTGGTTTGATGTTCCGAAACACTTAAGTGTGACAAACATGCAAAGGAACAGGAAATGAGGAAGGGGGCAAACACTTTTTCACACCACTGTATATATATATATATATATATAAGTGCATTATCATTTATCTGTTCAATCTGGCAACCTGTGCTGAGTACAGAGTAGTGGGGGGAAACTTCGGGGTTATTAAAATGACCATCCATCAATATGTGTATATAATGTAATGTGTATATACTATGTGCACAGCTATTAAAGAAAAATGAATGTGGTGTTACATCAGGCTGCGGAATGAAGCGGAGGCCAATAAAATGATATATCATAATTCCTTGGTGCATCTTGTTCCACAGGTTTACGATACGCTGGATGGCACGCACATCCGTATTCTTCCCCCAGAGGAAGGTTACCGTGATTACATTAATCGCAAAGGGTAGCCATCTATTGTTCTCCAGGCACATATCTATGTGTCATGTGTCACAGGAATGCCATTTTTTTTCTTGACAAAAACAGTTTCCGAATGATTTTTCGCATCATTTGAAGTATCGACATGCAATTTATGTGCTAAAGTTAAATGATAAAAGTTTATGTCGACACTAGTGAAATTTTATCGATAACTTGCTTTAGCTATATTAAAAACAAAAAAAAAACTTGTATGGAAACATAGCTATAGACAGGGAGTTGTATGGCAGACACGTTGTATAAATGCAGACCATTTACCATCAAAGTGCAGTAATTGAATTTTATTCAGTATTTAGGAAATATAAACTATTTACACTGCTCAAATCTTTCAAATTGAGCTAGCATGCACACTCATTTGAGAGACCATTTGAAATCATAGGTGCCAAATGACACATTTTTTGGGAAAAAATGCACTTTTAAGATGACTTTTTAAAGATGCAGGAAGTATGTCAGTGACTAAACAGGTGGTAATACCAGACATATACATCAAAAGCCCAGAGTGACATCAGAGTTGACGTCTGTTAAACAGGAAAAACAGGCCGGGTTGAGTGATTGAAAGCTTCAGTGCAATTTCAGACGTAATACTCTCTGCAATAGTCTGAGCAGAAGGGTCACAAATTCAACTCTTATTAAATATACATCAAAGTATCCTTCAGCAGAGAAAACAAATTTAAGCACTTAAAATAGACTCAGAGACCTTTCACTCATCCTGTTGTTTTAAGGAAGATATAAAAGTGCTTTCAAATGTCCTAAAGATTCCTGAGGAATAAAACACCTCAGGACATGCTGTTACAGATAAATAATGGGGTGAAGTGAAGTTATGTGCATGGGATGATGGCAACAAACTACAACAAAAAACAACAACAACAAAAACAAAAAACCTTTTCACGTTAATGAGGTTGGTGTTTTGTCCTGTGAGAAGGGTTGCCAAGTTATGTGCCAATATGATGTCTGCGTATTACACGTATAACACAGTTAACTTTATTTTTCTACGCAAATACTGAGGAAAAAGTAGAAAAATCCATATACTTGTCCACCTTGTATACCTTTAAGCTAGTCTTAGACTTAGACTTTGTATGCAGTTTGGGTGGGAACCTGGCAACCCTGCTTGTATACATCTAGGCTGCATCACACCTAATCTGAAGTTTTCTGGGAGTTTTATTATTATTATTATTATTTATTATTTATTTTTTTATGAAATAGTCAGCCTACTACTTGTATATGTATTTGAATGAATTTAGGGTGCATTATGTATTCAACACAAATAACACTTTTAACCTGAATGTAGAATCAGGCTTACACTAGGTTAGCATTTAGAGTATAGTTTCATCTAGACTCAAGGATTCATTCATAAGCCTTACAGTGGATAGAAGAAGTCTACACACCCCCTGTTAATTTTTTTTTAAGTAAAAGAATGTCACTAAACATAAATCATGAAATTGCAAAGTGTACAGATAAAGTGAAAAACAATAAGAATAATATTTTTATGATTATTTGGGCTTGAATGGACTTTGTGAGAAAGGGTTTCGGTCTAGCCACCCTACCACATAGCCCAGACGTGAAGAATATGAGAGATTGTGCTCACATGCATAGAATAATCAGTACTTGACAAAAATTCCTCTAATGTAGGTCTCTTGGCAGCCTCCCTGGTAAGTTTTTGACTTGTACTTTTGCCAAATTTAGAGGGACGTCCTGTTCTTGGTGATGTTGTTGTGGTGCTCCATTTTCTCCACTTGTTGATGATGGCGTTTAATGTTTTGGAAATTCTTTTATACCCCTCTCCTGATCAATATCTTCCAAGAAGATATGCATGAAGACATGCACGAGATACCATGCATGCTTTGTAAGCTCTTTGCGGACCATGGCTTCAGCAGTCAGATGGAACCAAGAAAATCCTTCAGAAACAGTTGGCCTTTATTTGGCCTTTATTTAATCAGAATAATTCCACTGATGACCGCTGTATGATAATTACTTTTGAACACGAGATTGCAAGTGATTGGTTCATTCTGAATACCGCAAATTATAAATGAATAATTGACTTTATTGTTTAATCTTTTCATCTTTTGTTTTAAAAAAAAAAATTACAAAAATACTGTTAAAAATAGGTGTGCAACAATTATTGGCACCCTTTTAGTCAATACTTCGTGCTAGCTCCCATTACCAAGATAACAGCTTCTCCTAGAATGTCTGATGAGCTTGGAGAATACATGGCAAAGGATCTGAGATCATTCCTCCATACAGAATCTCTCCAGATCCTTCAAATTTTCATGTCCACGCTGGTGGATTCTCCTCTTCAGTTCACCGCACAGGTTTTCTATGGGTTTCTCTGGGCTGTGCACAGGAGATGCCCTCACAATCTGATTGATCTGGAAAGTTTTTTGAAAGAAAGAGTGGGAAGATATTGCCATGTCAAGATGTGCCACGCTGATAGACTCTGAAACAAAAAGACAGAGTGGTGTAATAAAATCTAAAGGTGCTTCAACAAAGTATTAGTCTAGGAATGTGCACACTTATAAAAATAGGTTATTGTAAGGTTGTTTTTTTTCTCTTTTTCATCCCTAAAAAGGTTTCTGATTATTAAAGGTGGGAAAATATCTAACATGATTTATCGTAGTGTAATACTTTTACTTCACAAAAACCTGCCATTTAACAGGGGTGTGTAGACTTTATATTTCCAATGTATAGCTGTTAGCTTCAAAATTCTACTTAAACTGTTCCTTTTGCCTTCAAAGCATATAGCTTAGACTAAAAGACCAGAATGCATTAGCATGACATTGTACTGTTTAATTGACAGTGTGATAACCTCAATTGTCAGTAAACTGGAAGTATCAATGTGTCTTACATTTATAGCTTGAGATTGGGTTTTCAGTCAGACTAGATATATGAACTGTCTGATTCCACACACTAGGCATGACGCAGTGTCCAGAGATGTGCAAATGCATAAGACTGACCCTATAGATCAAAGTCTAGGTATGGTTATCTTTGTGGTAAATGGATGAGGGCGTAAATGGTGTGACATTGATGGAGAATCTGGCAATGCCCTTAATCACACACTCATGCTGTTAGCACCCTGAGTCACATAGGCAGGGTCTTCCTAAAGGACATCTATAAATAGTTGAAAATAATAGAGTACAGTGTCCTCCACTAATATTGGCACCCTTGGTAAATATGATCAAAGAAGACTGTGAAAAATTGCCTTTATTTTTTAACCTTTTCATCTTTTGTTAAAAAAAAACACAAAAATACTCTGCTCTCATAGATATCAAACAATTTCAAACAAAACACAGGTTTATCACAAAACTAAATCTTTGTTAAATATAGGTGTGCAACAAGTATTAGCACCCTTATAGTCATTATTTTGTGCTACCTCGCTTTGCCAAGATAACAGCTCTGAGTCTTCTCCTATAATGCCTGATGAGGTTGGAGAATACATGGCGAGGGATCTGAGACTATTCTGCCATTCAGAATCTCTCCAGATTCTTACATTTTCGAGGTCCACGCTGTTATCCTTGGAGATTTTTTGGCCACTCGAACCGTCCTCTTCACAGTGTGTTGAGACGATATAAACACGTGCCCAATTCCAAGTTGGTTCGTAACATTTCCACTTGACTTGAACTTCTTAATTATTGCCCTGATGGTGGAAATGGACATGTTCAATGCTTGTGCTGTTTTCTTATATTCACGTCCCATTCTGTGAAGCTCAACAACCTTTTGCCGCACATCGCAGCCATATTCCTCGGTCTTACCCATTGTTATGAATGAGTAAGAGAATTGGGCCTGTGTGTTACTTCATATTTATACCCCTGTGAAACAGGAAGTCATCGTTGAAAATGTTCCTGTTCCTAGTCACCCAGCTGTACTAAAAAAAGTTTAAATATCAAAGGGGAATATACTTCTAATATATTTTTCTCACATGAATTCACAGGGGTGCCAATAATTGTTGTGCACCTATATTTAACAAAGATTTATTTTTTTTGATAAACCTGTGTTGTGTTTGCAATTGTTCGATATGCATGAGATCAGAGTATCTGTGTGAATTTTTTTAAACAAAAGTTCAAAAAGTTAAACAATAAAGACAATTTTTCACCGCCGTCTTCGCTCAGCTTTACCAAGGGTGCCAATATTAATGGAGGCCACTGTAGGTGTCGTACAAGCCTCTCAGCATGTTCTCGAATCACATATGACTAACTACAAGTCAAATGAGCAGACAGTAAATAAGGAAGACTAATTAATGTATTGATCTATGAGTGAACCTAAACACGTGTCAATAATTTAAGGTCTCAGGATATTATGCAATCCTCTCTTCCTTTTAGTCATTACAGTCTGATGAACTAATGAGACACAGGCGTGCTAGGCTTTCTGCCTTCGTGATTTCCTATTCAGCAGGTGGGACCCCCTCCGGTGCTGGCTGAGGTGCTGACATTTTGTCTCCTTCCCTGGTAATCTGCTACCGCTGATCGTAATTAAATTTAAGGGCAATGACAATGTTTTGCACATGTTTATGACAGCTAAATGTCACTGTGTTCTGCTGGTTCTGGTCGACCACACCCTGTCTCTTTATTGATCTTTTATAGATCTAAACTGCTTATTAAATATTTACGAACTCACTCCGATATGAAAAACGTGAGCGTGTCAGAATTGAAATAATGAAACTGTTTATCACCTTTGAACTGACAAGCCGAATTAAGCAAGCTTTAGTGTAAAGCATAATAAATCAATTTATTATAAGTGCAGCTGCTTGTGTATATATTGCACGTTTACTTCCATTTTTAAAAAAAAATTATATTCAAGAATGTATCTTCAGTCTACTGAATAACTTTTATAATTTCCATAATTGTAATATGTCTTGTTTTTAGATAACTCATATATAAAATCAATTTGTAATGATCTTTTTCTCAATTTTATACGAAAATGCACGTCCAAATTTGTCTAAACCAATTACCAACCATATAACACTCAAGAAAATTGGACCAAATTGGGGTCTTAGAGGATTATAATAGCTGTAGCGGATCTTATACTGACCATTCACTTTAATTTTATAGGGCACCGAATATAATGTGAAGAAGCAGAATTCCCTGATGGAGATTTTAACTAAGGCTAATATGCTAATCATCGTCTGGTCCTTCTTTCTCTCTAAGAGTACCCTGTTGAGGTTTCCGTCACCAAAAGTCCGTTGAGATTTATATTCACTTCCATTATCTTGTCATTTGAAAAGGATTAAACATTGGTGTCTAATGTTAAGGAAGTGTAACGGCTTATAATAATCTCCAAGCTAATTAACATGACCGGGCTCTAAGGGCCGGAACGCTGCGGGTTGAATGAGTCGTATTTCCTAAATGGTTTGATGGCTGATATGGTGACAAGGGTTTTTTTTTTTGTAAAATATAGTAATTCAGTCCTCTAATCAAAAGCATGAAGACTGGGAAATGACTTTTGCTTTGGGAATCACTGTGATTTAAGTTTTTTTTGCATAGCATCAAAATGGCAATGCTAGTATCAAAAATGAACATTTGTACATATACAGTATAGTGTCATGCGAATGCAGAAGTCCATATATGTTTTAGAACACTTTCATGCTATGTTTTTGATGTTTTATAGATTTTCAGAGCCTCAGTGTATGGTAAAATGTCTAAATGAATAAAACTTGACATGTTTTGAGACAAGTGTTTAATATTGGCCTTAGCGCTACATGTTGCAAGCACTACTTGGTGGTCATTAGCTTGCACTACTCGTTACATGTTTTGTTTCCACCAAAAATTTGCTTTACCATATATAAAATAAACAACTCCTGATATATTTCTTTACTCTGAATCTTAAATCTAGCCTCTTTTTTTAATCATTTAGGTTCTTAGGTTAGTTGATTAATTAAGGTTCAAACAACAGGCCCCTGTACTTTTATGCGAAAGTAATTGCAATGACACCAACATGATTTTGAAACATTTAAAAACATGGAGTGGTTGGATTTGGGGGCACGGTGGATTAGTGGTTAGTGTGTTTGCCTCGTCACTCCGGGGTTGGCGGGTTCGAATCCTTCCTCTACCCTGTGTGCACAGAGTTAGCATGTTCTCCCCATGCTTTGAGGATTTCCTCCTGGTACTCTGCTTTCCTCTCCCAGTCCAAGGTCCATTTTCATTTCCAAATTCTCTGTAGTGTGTGAATGAGTGAGTGAATATGTGTGTGCCATTGTGCTCCATGATGGCTTGGCACCCCATCCAGGGTGTACCTTGTGGCCAGAGTTCCCTGGGATAAACTCCAGGCTCCCTCTGACTCTGTGTAGTATAAGTAGTATAGAAAATGGATCGATGGATAGTGACTGGCTTCACGTGTCTCAAAGGAAGCATATTCTAGCCTTCAACCTTCCCAGTTGGTCGATAGGGCAGAGCTAGTTAGGCTTGAATTGGCAAATGACACAATTAGGAGAAATAAGGATTGAAAAGATTAAGAATTCTGTTAGCTCGCCGTCTGACCAATCAGATGCAAGAGTTAAAGAGTATTGAACTATAATAATTTATAAGAGGAAATGAATGCAGCAGTTATTTGGCAACAGTAGCAGCTTATTAGTGCATTACTTAGTGTTTCTCGTAGACTTGTATTGTGTTTTTCTTCCCAGTTATATGTTTAAAATGAATGTCCTTTTTAACTCTTCCATTTTTTTCAGTTTTAATAACCAAAAGCTGTCAGAAATATTTTCCTTGTGATATTGATTTGAAAGGTCAAAAAACATGATAGCTAAAGACTCTGCTGTAGAGTTATACCTTGAACCCTCTGTACTATCTGTTCCCCAGAGGGACGACTGGGACATCTATCAGGATCCTCCATTTTTTGTAGGAGTGCAGAGTGTGTATTTTGGCCTAAGAATGAAACCTAACCTAACACAGACGAGATAGGATCATGGAGATGAGTTCATGAGTTCAACTCATGGGAGTGGTAGGGTGGTTTGAGGGGGATTAGAGAGAGCCAATAAGATCATCATCCTGTACCTGCACTTATGGTCATGTCTGATTAGATAATTGCATGAATGAGTAGGTGTGCACATCATCAGTGTTCACATCAACCATCAGAATGGAGACAAGTGTGATCTCAGTGATCTCCTGAGATTTTTACGCGCAGTTGTCTCTAGTCTCTAGTGTTTACATCCGGTCAACAGTAGTTCTGTAGGCAGAAATGTCTTGTTGATAAGAGAGGTCAGAGGAAAATGCTCACAAGCTGACTCACAAGACGCCAGTGGTAACCACTCAAATAGCCACTTTTTTTTTTTAAACCGTGGTGAGCTGAGAAGCATATCAGAATGCACAACAGGCAGAACCTTAATCAGGATAGGCTACAACAGCAGAAAACTGGATCAGCTTCCACTTCTGTCAGCCAAGACCGAGGATTTCAAGGCTGCACTGGGCACAGATTCATCCACACTGGAAAGTTTCATCATAAACGGAGTAAGACCTGCAGATTGGAAGACGTTTGTGCCTGTGTGACCTCATCACTTGAGAACAATGTAAAAGGGAGACATCACATTTAAGCACAGCACATCAGTCAGATTTAACAGCCAATACCCACTTTCATAAATCCCAGCTTCATGCTAGCTTCTTTGTTTATATAACTTATATAGCTAAAATTTTGCATGCAAGCATTATCCTTGACTATATTTACCGTATATAGAATATAGTTATACAGAGTTCCAACGGTATGTGTCAGCTCAAAATACCACCTAGTGCATGAGTTTATTTTATACATTAACTTTTGATTATTTTCCATAAAGGATATGAACGGTTCTGACATCTTGCTGTACAGAGAGAATTGCTAATGAATTTAGTCCAATTAGCAGAATTCTGTTCCATTTGCATCGGTCAAACACATGCTGTGCTTCATTTTTTTTTTCTTTAACCTATTGGCACAGGGAGAGCACTTCAATTTTCTTTGAAGAACATTCAACCAATCAAAATGGCACACAATTGAAGCCCAGTGTGACTCTTGTCTGAGCTCGTACACCGCCCTGGGGAACTTCAGCTGCATGAGCTCAGATCTGACCACAAATGAGCAGCGTGACAGCTGTGATGAAGAGACTGAAAGGAGAGAGAAATAGAGAGGAGGGAAATTTTCCACAGGGACAAGACTCACTGTGATCAGTGAGATGAGACTGATCAGAGATACAGTGGGGCACGACTGACCACAAATGAAGGACAAAGTTAGCAGGGTAGCGATGATTTGAAAGACATTTTACTAAATGGAAAAATCGATCACGAGCAACTTGCATATTCATCTTCAGATTAGCACGTCGTCTTCGATGCTGTCCGAGATTTGATTCGACTTTAGTTGAAATCGAAATGTTGGTCTTATTTCACTTTGGTTAATGGTTTCATACGTTACCCACAGTGCCATGCAGCTACCTTGCCCTTGCTTCAACTTAAACTTAAAGAGACCATGGACATTATCCATTCAACTATGGTAAATAATCTGCACTTATATAGCGCTTTTTAACCTTAGCGGTTCTACAAAGTGCTTTACAATGGTTCTCATTCACCCTATCACCCACACACTCACACACTCACGGTAGTAGAGCTGCCATGCGTTCAGTGTATTACCCAAGGGCCGGAAATCGAGCCGCCAACCCTACGATTAGCGGACAACCCGCTCTACCACCTGAGCCACACCTGCACACAATAATCCACAATAAGTTTGCTTCTCCCCTGGAGCAGTGTAATTCCTGCCCCAATTAACACCTGTTGCAGTTCCACATTCGACCACTAGATGCAATAATAACTCTATGGCACTAAATTGAGCAGTTAGCATGCTGCCTCACATGTGGAAATGCAAGCAAATCAATATAACATCGATTTAAATTGGTCAAATAGCAACATTTTGTAAATAGTTGGTCACTCAATAGAGGTCATTAATATTTCAGTAGAACAGTATGTTGTGACTGCGATGGACTGGCACCCTGTCCAGGGTGTAACCTGCCTTGTGCCCGATGCTTCCTGGGATAGGCTTCAGGTTCCCCGCGACCCTGAAGCAGGAATAAGCGGTTGAAGATGGATGGATGGATGGAGTATGTTGTGAAGTTTAACATTTCAGAAAACAAAGATCTTTATATAAAAGTTTGGTGAATATGTTATCTGTTATCCAAAGATGAGATTATCTAATGAAAAGGCACTTTTGTGACTTTAGAGGCACAGTCTGAATTACAGACGCAGACTTTAGACAGTGATCTACATATCATTAACCTCAAATGAATCAGTAATGATGAAAGTTTCATTCTAGAGTGAAAATGATTTAGAAAACAGCTATTTCTTTTTGCCTTCCTGCTAGAATGTAGTCTGATATTAGCATACTTCTGCTAATGTGTATCTACTGTGTAGTGTGGTCTCAACTGGAGTGTCAGCCATTTTGAAAATCTTAAACTGCAGCAGCGTTGGGCTCTTCTGCTTCTGCCATGCGAAGTCCAAACCTGTGTTTTGGCCACACTGGCATTTTTACTCTGTTCCCCTAAAGCTATCTATCCACTATGAGAACAGCATGCACCCTGGCTGTCTGGCTGATGACCTTTATGTTATTTTGAATTAGTAAGATCCACCATCTTGGAACTGTGGAGATCACATGACAATCATATGTCATGAGATGCATTATTACATATACACATATTAGTAGTACTGAGACAAAAGAAAGCAATCGAATGGAGGGAAAAAAAAATCATTCCTATTTCTAATGAATATGCAAATGAATGTGTTAGCAACTTCTAAACAGGGTTCGCTCGATTTACAAATGTGGTCCCAATCTCCTCTTTTGTATGTTATTTATTTCACTGATTAATATTACAAACATTACTTTAACTATAAAGATGGAATTTGGGTGCTAATATTTTGAAATGTTGCATTCAAACAATCCATATATAAATGAAGCGTGTGCATGCTGTTTTATTTTGGAAGTGGGATCTCCCAGAATGGGGACGTGGAGGCAGACATAGAATACTGCATCGGGAAAGTGACAACTGTCTTTCAGAGGAAGAACAAAATCTAATCCTCGCCAACCATCTCCCTGAAGCTCAAGCTCTGCCTGTTTACCTCCATTGTAATACCGATAGCAAACTACTACAAGGAGACCTGGAAGGCATTAACAAGTATCAACAAGAAGCTCGACGTCTTCCAGCAGAGGTGCCCTCACCCAAAGCCTTAAGATCCGATATTGTGATCATATCACCAACGAAGAGGTGCTCAGAAGGAGTCATCAGGAGACTCCAACTGCCTGGCCACGTCCTCCAAATGGAGAACAATCGGATCCCCAAGACAGCAATGACATGGGACATACCACTAGGTGCCAAATGTCCATGAGGACACCTCTAAAATACATGATGAAGATCGTTCATCCAAGACCTGCAGGCGTTGAACATCACATGGGACGACACTGAGACCCTGGCTGGAGACCAGAAATGCTGTCAAGAACTTACTGCCTGATATGCTACCTAGTACGGGAGGATATAAACAAACTAAACTAATGCTATTTCAGTGTTTTATTCCACAATCCTGACATCTGTACAGTGTTACATACATGAATCCAGTCTATACTAAACATTTTTTAGGGTATAGTACTATAACTATAGTGTTAATACTGCAGTAGATAAAAACAAGCACACATCCTTGTGGTTACGTTACAGGCGCCTGGTCCTGGTGTCAGGTTACTCTCTTTATTTAGAAACCATGTGGCTCCTGCAAATATACAGTATAGACACATGTAGTCTATGACCTGCTATGAAGTTCGATGTAGTTCTCATTAGATAGGGACTTTCAACATCCATTTTGATTGCTTGAAACCGATTCCAGACTCACCAGTGATACAGCCTGAATATACAGTAACAGCGGTGTAGTCGATGGAACAAGCTCACGGTCATGGTAAGGACAATCCGGCAGTCGTACTTTGAAGAGAAACAAAGAAGACTTGACATGAAGTTTTAATTTAAAACTCTGACTCTTCAGATAAGTGCTATATCGCATGGCTGAGACGTAAATGTAAAACAGGTCGTTCTAAGACTTTTTAGGTTGATGCTGCTCAGCTATAAGTAGAACTATAGAACTATAAACTCTCGACCCTGGTTCAGCAAGTACTGAAGTGCTGCCTATTGAAGGAAGGTGGATGGGCTGAGTAAACAATCAAATGGGACTGGATTTACTGTGATTATATTCTCAGGGTTGCATTAGGTTGTATGAAAAGGTACAGACTCTGACTCCGCTTCAAACATGAAGCTTTCATCCTTTTAATGCAAACTGACAGTCGTGGAAATAGTTACAGATTGGCAAGCGTGAGGCCAGGCATGTAAAGAACAGAAACCATTCAAAAATAGTTTCACGGGGTGGACTGCAAGAAAAACCTTTGGTGTAACATTTTCTTAAAACAAACCTGAGAAAAGTCCGTTAAAAAGGGGACGAGATTTATTGCAGCTTGTGTTAAATTGTGTAAAATTTGTGACATCTAACCAGAACACAATAATGCCTTGACTCGAGTCCAGTTTCTTGAGATTCTGGAGTTCTGGAGACTCTGACTCTGTTTTTGCGGGTGAAACCGGACGACGTTCATTATGGGTTTCTTTTTTTGTTTGTTTGTTTTTTAAAAGAAAGAAAAATGTATTATGTAATATATAACTTTATTTACTGACCTGCAAGAATATTTCTGTAACATGGACATTTTTTTTTGTTGAAACGGTTATGTTTGGAGATCTTAAACGTTTTTGTAATGACTCAGTAATGCAGAGGTCATGACATAAATATCGAATAAAATGATTAGTATTTCAAGAATTAAACACACAGTACTGTGCATACTGTATATCAGCCATAACATTAAAACCACTGACAGGTGACGTGAATAACATTGATTATCTTGTTACATTGGCGGCTGTCAAGCGGTGGGATATATGATTCAGTTCTCAAAGTTGATGTGTTGGAAAAAAATGGGCGAGTGTAAGAATCTGAGTGATTTTGACGAGGGTCAAACTGTGATGGCGTCTCCGAAACGGCAGGTCTTTTGGGGTCTTCCAGGTATGCAGTGGTTAGTACCTACCAAAAGTGGTCCGAGGAAGGACAACCGGTGAACTGGCGACAGGGTCATGGGCGCGCAAGGCTCAACAATGCAATGTGGTCCGATTGCACAGATGAGCTGCTGTTGCACACATTACTGAAAAGGTTCATACTAGCAGTGATATAAAGGTGTTAGAAAACACAGTGCACCTTAGATTGTAGTGTACGGGGATGCGAAGCTGCACACCAGTCAGAGTGCCCATGCTGACTCCTGTCCAGTGTCGAAAGCACCTACGATGGGTGCGTGAACATGAGAACTCAACAATGGAGCAATTGAAGAAGGTGGCCTGGTCTGCTGACTCATGACTCTTTTACATCGTGTGGATGGCTGGGTGCGTATGCACTGCCTATCTGGGGAAGAAATGGCACCAGGATGCGTTATGGGAAGAAGGCGGAGGTCTGCTGGGAAACTTTTGGTCCTGGCATTGATGTGGATCTTACTTTGACACGTACCACCTATCTAAAAATTGTTGCAGACCAAGTACAGACCTTCAAGTCAATGGTTCTAATTTAAACCAATTAATTAATACCCCTAATACCAGTGGCTTCTTTCAACAGGATAATGCTCTCTGACACAAAAAACTGTTCGGGAACGGTTTGAGGAACATGACAAAGAGTTCACAGTGTTGACTTGGCCTCAGAATTCCCCAGATCTCAATCCAATTGAGCGTCTGTGGGATGTTCTGGACAAGAAAATCTGAACCACGGAGGTCCGACCTCGCAACTTACAGGACGTAAAGGATCTGCTGCCAACGTCTTGGTGCCAGATACCACAGCACACCTTCAGAGGTCCTGTGCAGTCCATGCCTCGACAGTCAGAGCCAAAAAATTGTGCGAACTCACTAGATATTCACTTGCATGAAATGCAATATACTGTTCAGGAAAAATGTATTTCTTTGTTTTAATTGGATGTACCAATCCCATTTTTCGTACTTTTCAGAACTATTGCGGAACTAAATGTCCAATAATCTTTTAATACTGACTTTTTTCTGCCTTGACATGTAAGAAGCTGATGTTAGGCTGTTGCTGGGAGGATGCCTGTTAACTATTTTTCTATTTCAGGAAGGGATATGCTGAAGATTGAAAAGCAATGTACCTCTTTCTATTCTTTTTTCTATTCTTTCTTTAACACTGCAGGCAAAACCAGGTGTAACGGTGGATGGACGACGCTTCACCTGGCTAGTTACTTCGGCCAGAAAGATATCGTTGAAGAACTGTTAAAGGTAAGAGACATGACGTGAACATGTGAACCAGTGAACGGTACAATATTGTTATTTATCACGACTTCACGTGTGTGAAGAGTGGAGTGGAGGTGAACACGCAGAATGATGCCGGGGACACTGCTCTACACATTGCAGCTGTCTGTGGAAGAAAGGTGGGTAATTCTTACTCTGCGTCATTTATTTCACCTCTCTCTCTCTCTCTCTCTCTCTCTCTCTCTCTCTCTCTCTCTTACCCCTGATCTGAATCACTTTTTGCTCCTAGGAGGTTGTTCTGCTGCTGTTACGGTATGCTGCATGTGCCACGCTACTCAACGGATGTGCTCAGACCCCCAGGGATATCACCGACGATGATGAAGTCATTACTATGCTGGAAGGTGGGGACTTTGTTACAGTGGTCTAGATTTATTTTAGAGTTGGTCCCAACTACTTGTCGGTTCCTGTTGTTTTTATCCGCTCCAGCTGCTGAAAGAAGAGAGGGCAAGAAGATGGAGGAGAGGCTGTTGGATGCAGCTAGAGATGGAGATTGTGGTGCGGTAGCTCAGGTGGTGAGTTCTGGTCGTCTGTTAGCGGTCGTCTGATAACACGAAAGATATCAGTTCTTACTTACCCCTTGTTTTGGAAACAGCTCAGCAAGAACAAGCCTCCAGACGTCAACTGTAAGGACTGGCATGGGGATACGGCGTTACACATCGCAGCCAGCAGGGGGCATAAAGAGTGTGTGGACTTGCTGGTTAAGAGTGGAGCCAGCTTCAATGCAACGAACAAAAATGGTATGTTATAATACATTTGAAAAGGTTGAAAATGCTGCTGAATTATTTTATGCAAAGCATGCTGGGAAGCAATCAAAAGTTTACTCTGGAAGTATGACGAGATCTTCTATTTGCATTGGTATAAGTTGAATGAAACACTTCAGGACGTGCTGTTATAAATAATCAACTTAACAGTGACTCTGCTTTATTCCTCTCTCAACTTGGATAGTTAATGTTTCCGTATGCATTAATGTTACAGTAAAGATTCTCTGCGCTGTTTCGTAGGACAGGCTGTGTTGGACGTCGCCAAAGATAATCAAATGAGATTCTTTCTGGAGAAATGTCAAGAAAACGTATGTGATGTTTGTCCCATACCTATTTAACACTATCTCTAAATAAATAACCGTGCAGGTGTTTGTTTGTTTTTTCTCTCCCCTAAAGTCTACATGTTTCACAGCTAGAAGGTTTGAAGGGCTCCTGTGGAAGGTGAGGCCTGATACTTTTTAAATAAGTATATGTAACACAGATGTACTGAATGCAACGGGAAGCACACATGAATAATCCTGGAGAAATAAATGTCACCACCACAAGATGGCGTCCAAGAATTTCAGCTTCTTCTCAGACCGACCTGAAAATAATCTCAGGCCACTGTTATGGACACAAACAAAGCCATGGATAAATTACAGTGCTATGCTGCAATCTCAGCAATCTCAGTTTGAAGTATGTTTAGTGTAAAAAACAGAAGAAGAAAAAAATTATATTTTTGCAGCTTGTCAACATCTTTTTTTTCACAGAGGTCAGATTTTCTGAGCTGGAACTCCCTTTGGGTTGTTCTGGAGAATGGGACAGTGAGCTGGTACCGTAACCAGTAAGTTTTTTACTTCTATACCAGTTTCTTTTGGAACCAATTTAATATTATGATCTTATATTATGATTTTATGACAATTTGTAATTCAAGTTGTGATCCATAATGAGTGAGACGAAGGCAACAGTGACTACAAGGTGGAAAAAATAATGAACTATGATTGATAAATGCAAAAATGAGCCAATTTTAAGACTCAAAATCAGGAATGAAGATTTCCTCCCTGTTCGGGATTATTTAATGTCCCCTTACTAATAACCATTGAAGTACAAACTTCATTCTATCCATGTATGTAAACATATGTATTGATAAAATTTATCACATTTTTTTTAAACAAAGAGAAGAGAAAGGAGACGGAAAAATGATTGAGGCATTCACAAGAAGCATCCACATCTAATCATTATGGAAATAATGCTTAACTTTTGTATTGAATTGTACTGATTCAGGGTTTCATTGAATTTATTTGACTTAATTGAATCGACTTAGAGTTTAATTGAATCAGGGTTGAATTGAATCAGAGTTTAATTGAATCAGGGTTGAACTGAATCAGAGTTTAATCGAATCAGGGTTGAACTGAATCCGAGTTAAATTGAATCAGAGTTGAATTGAATTAGAATTCAATTGAATCAGGGTTTAATTGAATTTGAATCAAAATTAAATTGAGTCAGGTTTGAACTGAATCAGGGATCAATTGAGTCAAGGTTGAATTGAATTGAATAAGAGTTAAAATGAATCAAGGTTTAAGTGAATCAGGGATGAATTGAATCAGAGGTTAATTAAATCAGGGTTTAATTGAATCTGAGTTAAATTGAATCAGGGTTGAATTGAATCAGAGTTCAATTGCGTCAAGGTTTAATTGAATCAGGGATGAATTGAGTCAGGGTTGAATTGAATCAGAGTTCAAATTAATCAGGGTCTAATTGAACCAAGCTTTAATTGAATTTGAATCAGAGTTAAATTGAATCAGAGTTAAATTGAATCAGGGTTGAATTGAATCAGGGTCTAAATAAACCAGGTTTTAATTCAATTTAAATCAAAATTAAATTGAGTCAGGTTTGAACTGAATCAGGGATAAATTGAGTCAAGGTTTAATTGAATCAGGGTTAAATTGAATCAAGGTTTAAGTGAATCAGGGATGAATTGAATCAGAGCTTAATCGAATCAGGGTTTAATTGAATTAGGGTTGAATTAAATCAGAGTTCAATTGAATCAGGGTCTAATTAAATCACAGTTGAATTGAACCAGGTTTTAATTGAATGTGAATCAGAGTTCAATTGAATCAGGGTTCAACTGAATCAGAGTTAAATTGAACCAGGTTTTAATTGAATTTGAATCAGAATTCAATTGAATCAGGGTTGAACTGAATCAGGGATGAATTCAGTCAAGGTTTAATTGAATCAGAGTTCAACTGAATCAAGGTTTTAGTGGATCAGTGATGAATTGAATCAGAGTTGAATTGAATCAGGGTTGAATTGAATAATGTTTTAATTGAATCCGAGTTAAATTGAATCAGGGGTTAACTGAATGAGAGTTAAATTGAATCAGGGTTGAACTGAATCAGGGATTAATTACGACAAGGTTTAATTGAATCAGAGTTCAATTAAATCAGGGTTAATTGAATCAGGATTGAATTGAATCAGAGTTTAATTTAATCTTTATTGAATTGATTCATTTTTGAATTGAATCAAGAGTTGAAATTGAATCAAGGTTCAATTGAACCAGATTTGAATTGAATCAGAGTTAAATTGAATCAGGTTCTTACTGAATCAGGGTTGAATTGAATCTGGGTATAACTGAATCAGGGTTGAATTGAATTAGGGCTGCATAGTGCCACTAGTCTGCTTGGACGTGAACTGTGAGCATGTGATGTGTTCAGATCTGCCCAACCAAGTAAGATGAGTAAACACACCAGGATTCGATTAAAATTAACTGAGTAAATATATGTAATAATATGCAACATTATATTAATAAGCTGAGAAATAGATTTATATTTTGAAACCATCTGAATCCCTAAAACCTTTTTACCCACATTTCTATGTTGGTGGTTATTTCAAACTCTCTTTCTTTCTCTCTGTTCATGTTGTGTTTGTCCGTCATGTCCACAGGTCCGATGTAGCGTGTGGAGATCGTAGGCAGGGCTGTAAGCCTCTTATGAAGGCTCAGTGTGGGGTAAGTGCTCTAAGAACATAATAGCTCAGCAGTGTGTGTGTTCAAACTCTACACTGATCTGTCCGCACCTGCGGTCTGACCCCAGACTCCTGTGAATCCACTGCAAAGACTTGTTTTATTCAAGCAAATGTACGGTAGTGTGACGTTTTTCTTTTCTCTTCCTCTCAGTAGTCCAGTTATTAACACGAAATGCCACACACAAATGAACGTGAATGTTTCAGTCAATGGCCTTTAAAAAATACAGGTTCCCTGGTTTCATTATTAACTGTATCTGCACTCCTTATTTCTTTTTTCCAATAACAGATACCTATAAGATTCAGTACTTATGCAGCACTCCTGTGTGTGCAGATACAGTACATCTTGCATGTCTAATTAGCAAAAGTAAAATAAAAAGAAAAATGGCCAAAATGCACCAGTAAAGTTTGGTCCACTTCTTGCATTTTGGTCAGGTTTAAACCTACATCCAGATTTCTATGAAGCTGTGTTGTGACAAAGTCCATTTTTAAATGTGTTATACAAATAAAATTGAGCCAGATTTTCATTTAATCCTGTCAGGGTTGGATTGAACCAGGGTTGAACTAAAACCGAGTTTCAACTGAATTGGAGTTGAATTAAATCAGACTTTAATTGAATCAGGGTTGAATTAAATTGAATTGAATCAGAGTTGAATGGAATCGGGTTCAAAGTTTAATTGAATTAAATCAGACTTTAATTGAATCAGGGTTGAATTAAATTTCATTGAATCAGGGTTGAATTGAATCAGAGATGAATGGAATTGGGTTCAATGTTAATTGAATTAAATCAGACTTTAATTGAATCAGGGTTGAATTGAATTGAATCAGGGTTGAATTGAATCAGAGTTGAATTGAATTGAATCAGAGTTGAATTGAATCAGAGTTGAATTGAATCGGTTTCAAAGTTTAATTGAATTAAATCAGACTTTAATTGAATCAGGGTTGAATTAAACTGAATTGAATCAGGGTTGAATTGAATCAGAGTTGAATGGAATCAGGTTCAAAGTTTAATTGAATTAAATCAGACTTTAATTGAATCAGGGTTTAATTAAATTGAATTGAATCAGTGTTGAATTGAATCAGGTTTGATGTGAATGAGAGTTGAAATTAATTTTTACCAGAGATGAATTGAATAAAGGTAGAATTGTATGAGAATATAATTGAATTGAATTGTAACTAACCGAATCAAATTGAATCAGAGTTCATTTGAATCAGGGTTTAAATGATTCGGGGTTGAATTAAATTGAATCAGAGTGCAATTCAATCCAAATTAACCTGAACCAGGATTGTACTGAATCAGGGTTGAATTGAATTGGACCAGTGTTGACTTGAATTAGAGATTAATTGAATCAGGGTTGGATTCAATTGAATTGAATCAGTGTTAAATTGAATCAGGTTTGATGTGAATGAGAGTTGAAAAGATTTTTTACCAGAGATGAATTGAATAAAGGTTGAAATGTATCAGAATGTAATTAAATTGAATTGTAACTAGTTGAATCCAATTGAATCAGGGTTTAATTTAATTGGGTTGAATTAAATTGAATCCGAGTTTAATTGACTCAAGGTTGAATTAAATTGAATCAGTTTTAAACTGAACCAGGCTTGTATTGAATCATGGTTGAATTGAATCAGGTTTAAATTGAATTGAATCGTTGTTGAACTGAATCGGGTTCGACCTGATTGAATCTTAAAATGAAATTTTTCAGACATAAATTGAATAAAGGTTGAATTGAAACAGAATGGAATTTAATTGAATTGTAACTAATTGTATCAAATTGAATCAGGGTTTATTCAAATCAGGGTTTAAATGAATTCAGGGTTGAATTAAATTGAATCAGAGTGCAATTCAATCCAAGTTAACCTGAACCAGGATTGTACTGAATCAGGGTTGAATTGAATTGAACCAGTGTTGACTTGAATTATAGATTAATTGAATCAGTGTTGAATTAAATTGAATCAATTGAACTTCATCTGAGTTGATCTGAATCAGAGTTACATTGAACTCCAGTGCTGAATTGCGGCAAACTGCACTAGCCCCTGGTATGTATGTATATATATATATATATATATATATACATACCATATTTACAGCTGCTTCTACCAGGTTCATGCATTCATCCTCAATCTCATTCTGCCCAATCCTGACAGGCAGCTGGTTAGTAAAATCACTTGAGAGAGAGAAGAGACAGGCCAAAAGTGCTAAATTAAAAATATCTACATTTTTAGCATTAAAACAACGTTATTAAAATGATGATTTAATATGTTGACTTAACTGAATTTTATGGATTATGTTTTACCACCTTAGTTTCTACCTTATGTACATCTAAAGAAAATGGTGCTTTATTTTACAGGTAAAAGCCTGGGATAAATACTTTTTCACACTCAAGTGCTGTGACAGCAGTGTGCACCACTTTAAAGTGTCTTCTAGATGCGCTGAACCAGAAATCACCAGGAAAGTGAGTCATTAGGGGATTCGTGTGTGATTGTTTCACATTTTATTTCACCTTTTACATGTTGTTGTGGGAGGCCCCTAATGCAGAAATAAATGGGTTTTTACATTTAGGACATTTTAGTAAGTTTTTAGGGAAATATTAGAACGTTGGGCCTGTCGGGTAGCATAATTTCAGTGATTTTACTCAAATAAAATCAGATCACAGGGACTTGTATGGAGGATGTGCCACATAATCTAAGACTAATAATAAATTTATTGTTTTTAAAAAAAAAAATAATTGAATCAGGGTTGAATTAAATCAGATTTTAATCGAATCAGGGTTGAATTGAATCATAGTTCAATTGAATCAGGGTCTAATTGAATCAGGGTTTAATTGAATTTGAGTCAGAGTTAAATTGAATCAGGGTTGACCTGAGTCAGAGATGAATTGAGTCAAGGTTTAATTGAATCAGGGTTAAATTGAATCAAGGTTTAATTGAATCAGGGTTAAATTGAATCAAGGTTTAAGTGAATCAGGGATGAATTGAACTAGAGTTCAATTGAATCTGGTTAAATTGATTCAAATTTGAACTGAATCAGAGTTAAATTCAATCAGGATTGGATTGAATCATGTTTTAATTGAATCAGGGTTAAATTGAATCTAGGTTTAATTGAATCAGGGTTAAATTGAATCAAGGTTTAAGTGAATCAGGGATGAATTGAACTACAGTTAAAATGAATCTGGTTAAATTGATTCAAATTTTAACTGAATGAGAGTTAAATTCAATCAGGATTGGATTGAATCATGTTTTAATTGAATCAGAGTTAAATTGAATCAGGGTTTAATTGAATCAGGGTTTAATTGAATCAGAGTTAAATTGAATCAGGGTTGAATTGAATCAGGGAATAATTAAGACCTGGTTTTTCTGTTTATAGCTGCTAGAATGTGGGTGAGGTAACTGTAAATGGATAAAAAAAAAAAGTATGATGTATCATTCTTTCATACATGAACAATTGTTATATAAGACAAACATAACACTTAGGAGCATGCTGTTATTGGAAAACAGTCAACCTCAGGTAACAGTAACTCCACATAACCTAACATAACCTAACATAACCCTGTCTGATTCACATTCAGTAGCCATGATTGAGTTGTTTGTTCCTGTTTAATAGGGAGAAATATTTAAAAAACAATAATAATCTAGGCAGTATTTAGGTGAAGTAGTCTGTTTATATTGTAGCTGGGCTAGATCATTCATGTTAAGTCACAAAACTAGGTTGTAGGAATGGGACAGGTTTCAGCAAAAATACCTCAGGAAAATGCGATTAGGCTTCGTGTTTACACTAGGAATGAGATATTGATTAATGTACAATTTTGGGTTGAAAATATCATACACACTCACCTCACCACAGGCGCATTTATTTTTGACAAGAGTAAAGTAGCGAAGTGCAAACAGGATAGAATTGGCAACCGATTAGGCGACACGCCAAAGTTATACCAGCTAAATGTGCTTGTGTGTGCACAAAAATAGAGTCCTAATCATTTTATTCTAGCACTTACGTAATGTATAATCAATAACTGTATGGACAGAAATGGGTGGATGCCATCAAGGAGCATGCCATGTACAGTGCCCTCTGTGGAAATCCAGACAAAACACCTGTACAGGAAGGAGAAGATTTAGTGGCTGAAGATGCGATAGACCTGGGAGACTTTCTGTCACACTCTCTTCAGGTAAGATGATGTCCTTCCCGCTTTCTCTTTCTGTACAACGTGAATCTTTTTTTTTTTTTTTTATTAGTGTAACATAAATGTCACAAAATGAAATGTTTTCTAATAATGAAGTGGTGTGTTGTCATAATTCTTGAATAAGGGGTGTCCGAAATGAAGCAGTCACCGACAGATTTAATGGAACTACTAAAGGCTTACACTATTAATCGTGTTCCAAAAAGTACCGGCACTTTCCCAAGCCTTATAGTAGCAGTTGCATTGCACACTTAAAGTTCCCATGAAAACAAAATGAATGTTTTATGGATTTTAGTGTGAATAAGTCCGCCTTAAGGTTATCGAGAAGCTGGGGCGCTCCAATACAATGACAAAGTTTGCAAAATTTACAATCTCTCTCTCTACCACCGATACGGATCAACAATTCTGATGACATCATTCTGCACTTCAGCGTCTCGTCAGATTTTTCCACCCAATCAAATGCTCTCTAGAATCTGAAGTGTCCCGCCCTTAACATTCTAAAACTCCATGGTACTAACTGTCAAGTACGGCTTAGTCTGGGCTGTGCGAGTAAAGCTAAACGCTATTTGCTATTGAAAAAGAGAGCGGAGCCACTCGATATTTCCTGCCCCGACTTCCTGTTTCGGTGGAAATTACGTCAACCCATTGGATAATGCCACGCATTTCAAGACACTTCACGGTGGAATATAATGATATCCTCTTTGAAAATGTGAAGGTGTCAGCAGATACTATTATGTTTGGCCAGTCTACTAATAATGTGGTATAAATATTAAACCATAATAAAACATTAGTCAGTAGTCGGGGTCTAACAATTCATTGTGACACGCTGCATCACGAAGAAATGTGCGATTCACATCGTGTACATCAGCATCCTATTAAATATGCATGTAAAGCAGTTGTACGGATTGAACAACAGAGATCCCAATCAGCGCAACACATAGAGTTGAACTATATAGAGAGCAGGCCGACTGATAGCGCTGGATCACAATGATTGGCACATATATTATTGGTCATATGGTTACACAACCGCATTATAAACATTAATCTACGGTGCCTTAGAAAGTATTGTTACACCCCAACTGAACAGTGGTAGATTTTGGAATACTTTGGATGTAAAATCTGATCTGTTCTCGTAATACAGGCAGCTGAAGGTTACCAGAGGATGCTGGAGTCTCAGGTGGCCATGTTTGTCTCTATGGTCAAGAATGAGGACAACGATGGTAAGAGACTTTTTTCACAAGCTTCTGTAATACTGGTCCCTGTGAAGGAGTTTTCATTTATATATATATATAAATATAAATGAAAACACTTTACAATGAGTGCATTATTATAAACCTGTGAGTTGTTTGAGTAAGTACATTTTTTACACCATTTAGATTTGAGGATTCAGGATCACTGTGGTATAATTAACTGCCTTCTCTGACTATTTTTTTTTCAATTCTGTCAGCACACACATTTCTGTCAGCAGTATCTAGTGCACACATGTTTGCGCATCTAATTAAAACCCCTTATGTAATGAAACTGACTGACAGCTTTCGCTATCCCCTTCTTTCTCCATGTGTGTGTGTGTGTGTGTGTGTAGATATGACAGGTCCTGAGCTCCTCAAGGCCAGGCAGATATGTGAGCTGTGTAGTGAGACAAGCTCAGTGTTGAGACACTGTGTGGATCTCCTGTCCCAGCGTGAAGAGGTATGGCATCATGCTTCAATTTATAACCATGCAACTGTGAATCACACTCACACTCATCACACAGCTCCGATCCTGAAAATGATTCCACATGATTTCACTTGCTTCCCTTGATACAGATCCGGACCAAATGAGTCTAGCTAAAGAAAACATGACTGTGAAAATGTGTGTAAGTCTACCACAAATGTAATTTCAGTGATGGATAGACATGTCAGTCTGGGATTAATCGTGGTTGCTGGTGCCAGACATGCTGGTTTGAGTCGTTCAGAAATGACTGATCTCCTGGGATTTTTCTCTAGAGTTTACAGAGAATGGTGCAAAAAAACAAAAAACAAACCCAAAACAACAAAAAAGCATCAGTTCTGTGAGTGGAAATGCCTTGTTGATCAGAGAGAGGTCAGGGTAGAATGGGCAGACTGGTTTTATGTGACCAGAAGGCTACGGTAACTCAAATATTCACCCTTTACTACAACTGTGGGCAGAAAAGCATCACATTCCAAACCTTGAGGTGGATGGGCTACAGCAACAGAAGACCACATCGGGTTCTTCTTCTGTCAACAAGAATGGATACAATGGGCAGTTCTGGCATTTAATCTCTCCATTGCTGACATACATTTATGCTATTAAAAAACAATAAAAAACCACTTTCACTCAAAATCTAAAACACAGTGGGGGAAATAAGTATTGTACGCGGCAAAAAAAAAATTTCAGTAAATATATTTCCGGTGAGACTATTCACATGAAACTTTCACCAGACTTTGGTATTAACTCAAAAAATCCACACATATAAAGAATTCCAAACATTAAAGTCCAAAAATGAAGTTATGTGTAATGAAGAGGACTGACACGGGGAAAAAGTATTGAACACACTAAGTGAAATGTATTTAATACTTCATAGAGAAGCCTTTGTTTCTAATGACAACTTCATGACACTTCCTGTATGAGGAAATTAATGAGCCGCAGTATTCAGGTATTCTTCTACTAATTTTTTTTAATTGTATTGAATCGTGTCGACTGGGCCATTCTATGGTTTGATCACTGGGCCTTTAATACCTTGTTTTTTTTTTCTCTCTGAAACCAATTGAGAGTTCCCTTTGCTGTATGCTTTGGATCGTTGTCTTGCTGGAAGCTCCACCCACGTCTCATCTTCTTCATCCTGGTGGATGGCAGCAGATTCTTCTCAAGAATCTCCCGGTAAAGGGCTCCATTCATCGTTCTGCCAGTACCATGTGATGAAAAACAGCTCCACACCATGATGCTTCCACCTCCACACTTCACTGTTGGTGTAGTGTTTTAAGGGTCATGTGCAGTGTCATTTCTTCCCCAAACATGGTGTGTAGTATGACAGACAAAAAGTTCAATTTTGCTCTCGTCTGACCAGACTACACTCTCCCAGTGTTTCATAGGCTTGTCCAAATGAGTTGTAGCAAACTTTAAATGAGCTTCGACATGCCTTTTCTTTAGTAATGGAGTCTTGCGGGGTGAGCGTGAGCAGTGGATTGTTTTCTCTATGACGATGGCATCTGCTGCCTCCAAGTGTTTCTGGAGCTCTTTCCGAGTGGTCCTTGGCACTTGGGCTACTCTTCTGACTATTCTCCTGACTCCCTGGTCAGAAATCTTGCGAGGAGCTCCTGAGCATAGCTGGTTGATGACGGAATGATGTTGCTTCTACTTGTGGATAACGGCCCCAATGGTGCTTACTGGAAGATTCAGAAGTTTTGAAATACGTCTGTATCCAATTCCATCAATAAGTTTTGCAACAATAAGGTTGCGAAGGTGATGGGAGAGCTCTTTGCTTTTACCCATCATGAGATGTTCCTTGTGTGACACCTTGGTAACGAAAAGCCTTTTTATAGACCATCAATTTACCAACCCAGCTGATATTAATTTACACAGATAGGGGGTATAATTACTTACTTATTTCAGCTGGTTCCTTGCCTTACCTTGCCTTGGAGAACTGCTTTTTCTTATACTTTTTTCCTGTGTCATTCCACTTTATTACACATAAATTTATTTATGGACTTAGTTGTGAATTTTTTATATTTTCAGATCTCTTGAGTTAATACAGATGTCTGATACTGGAAAAAATGTTGACGTGTGTCCAATACTTATTTCCCTTACTGTAATTGGACTTTTTCTCCTAAGTGTCACAGAGCAATCATTTTAAACGTACTGTTATTACTGTCATCATGTTTTGCCAAGTCTTTCATATGTCTCATTCACAAGCAGGAATTAACAATGTGGGATTGTTAAGTGCCTATATACAGAGTCCCTTAGACAGTTCTTGCCAAGAAAATAGCCATAGAAACTGGGATGGCATTTCAACACAAACAAACAAACATACAAGTTAAGTGCCTAGAATATAACATAGAGTTTTCCAAGTAGAAAGCATGCCCAAAGGTCCTCCTGTATAATATGATTATGGTGTTAAAACGAGGAGGCGTTAGAAAGTGGAAAAATGGCAGACATTTGAAAACTAAGAATAGAAGGTTGAAATGTTGCCACTCTAAATATAATACCACTTTGCATCTCTAATGGCTGCTTCTCCTACTGCCACCAGAAAATATCCATCTCTCATGGAAAAAGAATAAATTCTGGGCGTTTGAGTCTTGTGTCATGTCACAGCCAGGTTTAATGCAGGGGTATATTCTGATTTTGCATCTGCCCTTACTCTCTTATTTAATTACTGATTTAATGATTTAATGATTTAATGATCTCTTATTTAATTACTCTCTCTATACCAGATCTCTCTATCCCTCTACTCCTGTCCCTATACCAGATCTCTCGTTCATTCTACTCCTGTCCCTATAGCTGATCTCTCTGATTGATCTCCTGTCCTTATACTTGATCTCTCATTCTACTCCTGTCCTTATACCTGTTCTCTCATTCATTCTGCTCTTGTCCCTATAGCTGATCTCTCGTTCATTCTGCTCCTGTCCCTATACCTGATCTCTCTGATTGATCTCCTGTCCTTATAGCTGATCTCTCATTCTACTCCTGTCCCTATACCTGATCTCTCTGATTGATCTCCTGTCCTTATAGCTGATCTCTCATTCTACTCCTGTCCCTATACCTGATCTCTCTGATTGATCTCCTGTCCTTATAGCTGATCTCTCATTCTACACCTGTCCCTATACCAGATCTCTCGTTCATTCTGCTCTTGTCCCTATAGCTGATCTCTCTTATGATACCCCTGTCCCTAATGCTGATCTCAGTACTCCTGTCCCTATAGCTGATCTTTCTAATTGTACTCCTGTTCTTATACCCGATCTCTCTAATTGTACTCCTGACCCTACAGCTGATCTCTCTAATTGTACTCCTGTTCTTATACCCGATCTCTCTAACTGTACTCCTGTCCCTATAGCTGATCTCTCTAATTGTACTCCTGTCCCTATAGCTGATCTCTCTAATTGTACTCCTGTCCCTATAGCTGATCTCTCTAATTGTACTCCTGTCCCTATAGCTGATCTCTCTAATTGTACTCCTGTCCCTATAGCTGATCTCTCTAATTGTACTCCTGACCCTACAGCTGATCTCTCTAATTGTACTCCTGACCCTACAGCTGATCTCTCTAATTGTACTCCTGACCCTACAGCTGATCTCTCTAATTGTACTCCTGTCCCTATAGCTGATCTCTCTAATTGTACTCCTGTCCCTATAGCTGATCTCTCTAATTGTACTCTTGTCCCTATAGCTGATCTCTCTAATTGTACTCCTGTCCCTATAGCTGATCTCTCTAATTGTACTCTTGTCCCTATAGCTGATCTCTCTAATTGTACTCCTGTCCCTATAGCTGATCTCTCTAATTGTACTCCTGTCCCTATAGCTGATCTCTCTAATTGTACTCCTGTCCCTATAGCGGATCTCTGTTATTGTATTCCTGTCCCACTCCTACTATATATATACTGTGTGTGCAGTTGTCCCTGTAGTTTATCTCTTTATTGTATTTCATGTTTTTGGGGACATCTTCATCATGCTAGATAAATCTTTAAATTATTTGCTGAGCTATGCACCCCTTGTATCTTACACCCACCCACCCACCCACCCACACCCACACACACACACACACACACACACACACACATGCACGCACACGACCCGTACAGGCTCTTACAATTGTCTGTTTATGCTTAGAGGGGAACTGAAGCGCACTCTCTTTCTCGCACTTGTTCTGTCCGTCACATTCTCTGCCTCGCCCTTGCACTCTATCTCTCTCTCTTACTCATTCTCCCCTTCTCTCCCCTCTCTCTCTCTCTCTCTCTCTCTCTCTCTCTCACACACTCACACACACACACACACACACACACACACTTACATTCATACATACCCAATCTCCATCGCACCAGCCAATGCAAGCTTCAGTGTCATCAACGGGAAGGAGAAAAAGGTGACAGCTTTCCTCGTTATCTGAAAAGGTACAGTTGGACGCACTCTGAATTCTCACACTTATTATTTTTTCTCGGCTTTCCTTCTGAAACACAGTATTCTGATCTCGTCTGCTTATTTGGCTCTCCTAGCTGTTCTCATTGATGAAAACAGAGGAAGTCCCACTTGTCCTGCCTGTCCTAGTTTTGTCACAGGGCAGATTTCATGACTTTGTCTAGTTTATTTTTCCCATTAGGGAAAAAAAAGAATTGCCAAAATCTCAAGTAGGATATTGGCAGAGAAGATGAGGTCAAGAAGAAGTCGAGAATGTCAGCTTTCTGGATTTGTATCCATGTCGATAACTGGATTGATGGCATCGTTGTCAGTCAGGCTTGTGTGTCAAGGTCAGTGTAGGAGAAATTGAGCAGCAGAAACGCATCAGATATTTTGCAACCATGCAGACTTGACATTGCCATATTATCGCATTAAATTTGCCCAAGACTGCTGACTATTTTTAAGTTTATTGCTGCTTTGAATAGACTTCCTCTTCATGCTTTACAGCACATGCTCTCTCGACTGTGCAGATTAGTTACAGTACTTTGAGCAACTGTGAATATGCTTGAGAACAGTTTAGTTTTAGATTTAGGGTGTATCCTGTTTGGATTACGGGACTTGTATTTTACGTTTTGGTTTAAATCTCCGTGCTATGAAGAGATCGTGTGTTCTTTCAGTTATCGACATTTCACTTAAATCAACTTTGAAAATCAAGTCTCCATTAGACCGTAGATTTGATATGACATTAGGTATGGTGTTCACAATCTGAGCACTAAATAAGCTAAATGTTGAGTGGCTTAGGATTAAACTATTAAAGGAACTTGTCTGAACAGGTCGCCGAGATCCCTTAGAACACAATAAATCGATTAGAACAAGTCGTGTCTGCAGGATACATAGTAGAACCTTAATTGCATTAACCCTAATCCCTCTGCTGAACATGTGCTTGCAGCACACTGTTTCCTCATCTTGACTATGCAGTTGTATTTGCAGAACTTTTTGTGTCAGCATTTTACATTATTTTATGTACCGGTTGTTTATGAAGTGTGGCTCCTTGCCTCTGATGTATGTGATTTGCTCACTCAGGCTTTGCTCTGGCTAACAGCAAATGCACCAGAGTTATTATTCGTTATTAGTTGATTTGTTCCCTTCACTGGCTGAGCAGCGATTTATAATCTGCACTGACTAAGAGGTGATTCATATTAAACACTTGTTAATAGGAGATTCATGCTCCAGTACTGGCAGGGGAATGTAAACCCTGCACTAGGCAACATAAGATATCTGGATATTTGGTACATGATAATGGTTCTGAAATTTATACTCTGGAATATACTATAATAAGTTAATCAGATATTGGGCGTGCGTTCGCTTAGTGGTCAGCATGGTTAGGCTGATTTTCATGTCCAAAGTGTCTGTAGCGTATGGACGGGTGTGTGAATGTGTATGTGATTGTGCCCTGTAATGGATTGGCACCCTGTCCAGGATGTACCCCGCCTTGTGCACCATGCTCCCTGGGATGGGCTCCAGGGACCCTGTAGGATAAGTGGTATAGAGGATGGATATATATTCAGATATTTATTCATGCAGTAAGCCATAGAGTTTTATGTTCCATGTTACGTAATGGGAAATAGTATACACCATACTGAGTAAAATAAAATTGAGTAATATTAAATGTATACTCCATATTGATTAATGAGAAATGTACATTCATTAATGAGTAATAGGAAGTCAATAATACATACTGAGTAATGAGAAATGTATATCCATTAATGAATAAAGTCAAAGCCATAGTCTATACTGAGCAATGGGAATTGTATACTCAATAATGAGTAACAGGACGTCCATTCTCTATACCGAGTAATGGGACATGTATACTCAATAATGAGTAACAGGACGTCCATTCTCAATACTGATTAATGGGAATTGTATACTCAATAATGAGTAACAGGATGTCCATTCACAATACTGATTAATGGGAAATGTATACTCAATAATGAGTAACAGGATGTCCATTCTCAATACTGATTAATGGGAAATGTATACTCAATAATGAGTAACAGGATGTCCATTCTCAATACTGATTAATGGGAAATGTATACTCAATAATGAGTAACAGGATGTCCATTCTCAATACTGATTAATGGGAAATGTATACTCAATAATGAGTAACAGGATGTCCATTCTCAATACTGATTAATGGGAATTGTATAGTCAATAACTTGTTTGCTCTCATTTGTAAGTCGCGTTGGACAAAAGCGTCTGTGAAATGAATAAATCAATGTAAATGTAAATAACGAGGAACAGGACATCCATACTCCATACTATGAGTACTGGGAAATGTACAATCAGTCGCAAATAACAGGAAGTCCTCATTATATACTGAGTATTAAGAAATATATAGTTAATATTGAGTAACAGATAAAAAGTACTGGGAAATATATACTCAATAATCAATAACTAGGCACCATACTCTATACTGAATACTGGAAAATGTATACTATACTGCATATTAAGTAAGGAGAAATATATACTCAATATATCATGGAAAATGTATATGCAGTAATGAGTAATGGGAAATCCATACCCCAAGTAAACAGACAATTCATGTAACTTTACTGGTTATGAAAATATTCAAACTTTATGCTAATTTGCATTAGCGTTATACTTCATCTTTAGTTATGAGAAATTAATACTGCGTAGAGGTTATATGGAAATGCTTATTATACAGTGATTAATATGAGTCATTCAAGCTGTATAAGCTGGTGGGATAGGAGACCCTCTGCCACTGAAGGATTTCCACTCTCATTCTAATGCAGTCTGTTTCCAGGTGTGAAATCACCATGGTAACAAGCCTGTATGTAGGCCGAGCTGACGGAGGGGGATGAGAGCGTCTGTGGACTGAGAGGCGTGCAGACATAACGTTTCCTGTCTCTGTCCTCCATATGACCCATACTGCGAGTTGTTTTGTCCGTCCTAAACGGCTAATCTTAACGATACGACACCCATGTGTGTTGTGGAAGGGCTGACTACTATATATAACCAATAACGGAATGCACTATTTTTTAATTTGTCATTCAGATCTTTCAACCAGTCAAGCTAGTCAGCCAGCTAGTTTTCTGTTTCAGTTGCAGGGTTGAACATGACGTCAGCTCTTCACAACAGACTTCTTTTTTTCATGATAATGAATGAAGAAAGGGGTCTGATTCCCACCTCCGGCCTGTGTGTGTGGAGTCCGCTTGTTCTCCCTGTGCCTCCTGGTACTCCGGTTTCCTCCCTCAGTCCAAATGCATGCGTTGTAATCTGATTGGCATTTCCAAATTGTCTGTAGTGCGTGGGTTGGCACCCCGTGAGTTCCCTGTGATACTGACCCTGTGTAGGATAAGCAGTATAGAAAATGGATGGAACATTAAGAGAGCGAAAGAAAGAAAGGGAACGACTCTTTAAAGCTGCTGTAACATTAGTGATTGCAGGAACCAACTCTTTTTAAACATTAAATGTAACTATAAATGTATTTTTTAAAAGTATGACATTCTTTACTCGATTTTTTATTAATTTTTTTTCATTGTAGGCAAATTGCAATGGTATAAGAGGAATAAACCACACAGAACAAGCAGTTATTGGCCTTTTTTTGGCAGCAAATGTGATTACGCTTCACATTGAGTTAGATCACGCCATTTCCTAGAACACATCTCACAAGTGTTTTATTCCTTGCCATAGATTTCCATGTCTCTCACCCAGTTTAATGTTATATGGGCCAACCCAGCTGCATCTTTCCTTTTCTATTCTTATGGTTTCTTTTCACCTCTCAGCTCATACTTTTTCCTTTTAAATGGAAGTGTACAGTGAAGGCTTAAAATAGCGGGCGAGACGAGAGGAAGCAGTGCTGCTGAGAGATCTGTGGCTCGGGTCTATTACGCAATGCAGCTGGCTTGGCCAGGCTCTGGAGATTGAAACATGGCAGACTGGATTGTCTGGCTTTCATTCATGCCATTTGTGCGTCTGTCTGTGTGTGTGTGTGTGTGTGTGTGTGAGAGAGAGAGAGAGAGAGAGAGAGAGAGAGAGGGAGATCCAGCTTTTACAGAATCATTACACTGTGTATTGAAAAGACATCATAAATATAGCATCAAGAATAAATTTGTGATGCATTGTTTTCCAACCTCAGTGCTGTGGAATCTATTCAAAATTCCTTTTTGATCTCGCCCTGTTTCATATGAGTGATAATGCACAAATCATTTATAATTGAGCTGAAAAGAAGCAAAAAAAATACAAGGGTGTTAGGATGAGAGAATCTGCAAATGGGTGACTTTTCCTCCACCTCTCCCACATCAGGTTTATAGAGTTGCTTGCTATCTCACAGGCAGATTTACAGCTCTTCGTTCCAGCCGTTGCTTCTCTCAAGGTGACTCTACTTATCTGTAGTCGGTCCAGCACAGTGTTCCAGCACATTTTGCACATAGCTTTAATTTAGACAGATTTGTAAATGGTCATTAATTACCTCATCATTCTGTCCTGTACTGTCCCTTCCGGTTTAAATTTGCATAGGCGCACGGTGGCTTAGTGGTTAGCACGTTCGCCTCACACCTCTAGGGTTCGATTCCCGCCAGGGCCATGTGTGTGCGGAGTTTGCATGTTCTCCCCGTGCTGCGGGGGTTTCCTCCGGGTACTCCGGTTTCCTCCCCCAGTCCAAAGACATAGGCTGATTGGCGTGTCCAAATTGTCCGTAGTGTACGAATGGGTGAGTGTGTATGTGATTGTGCCCTGCGATGGACTGGCGTCCAGGGTGTACCCCGCCTTGTGCCCCATGCTCCCTGGGATAGGCTCTAGGTTCGCCGCGACCCTGAAGAATGAGTAAGCGGTAGAATGGATGGATGGTTTAAATTTGGGGATTCACGTTACCATATAGACCCTAAAGGAAGACTTGTACATCTTGAGTAACCTCTATAAGCTCGGACTCTCAGGGTATCCTTCAGTTTCTGTTAGGAGAGCCGATAGGATTATTCAGGCTATGTCCACATTAATCTGGATTTTCAAAATTGCTTGTCCACACTGAAACGTCTGAAAACGTCTGCGCATGAGCAAAAACATAAGACTCTGAAAACGTCTGCGTCATTTCCGTCAGGTGTTGGTTTAACAATTTAAAATCTGATGGATACAAAGTGACATTGATCTCTACCATCAATCTGGATAGGAGGCTCAACAACTGTGTTGATTCCGAACTAACTGGATTTTCATGGATACCAAATTTCTTGTGTAAATGCTCCTTTATGAATAAGTTTGTCCATATACATGAACACTAACACCCATTTATTTATTTATTTATTTATTTATTATTAAAATGTCTTTTTTCACCAGGTGTACCATGACCCTAAGATTTCCGAACATGAATGCACGACATATTTATTTTTTCTTCTTCATACGAATTCGCTCTGATGTGATTCTAGTAGATTTTAGAGGAGGCACTCTCAGCAGACCTGACATTCTCTGCAGCACAAAAGACTTATTCAAGGCACTTCCTGCCATGTGTGAACACTCCATGAACAGCGCAGACGCTTTTCAAATGCCTGATTGCCTGATCGGCATGCCAAAGTGTTGACTAACTCATTTATATGCAACATTATGTAGAAAATAAATAAATAAATAAATAAATAAAGGATTGTTACTGATTGCTTAATATGCATCCACATGATTATTTATCATACATTTTGCTAGGTAGTAAGCTGGATGCTAATTAGCATTGATTTTCTAGTTATGTTATGCACTTGCTAGCACGCAGAGGAGAAATAGAACCGCTGATTAACATTTGTGGAACGGTAATAGTTTATAAATTGAAGAGAAAGTATAAATCAAAATGTAGTGCAGACTACCAGTGTGGTTTCTGAAAGATCTCTACAGGTAGCATGTGCTATGATCCACCAGAACTAGCTAGCATCTTAAGTTTCTGTATGTGTGGTTTCAAATGATAAAATACTGCACTTCATTTCATATTATTCAGTACATTTGCGTTTAGGGTATTTGGTCTAATATGTGTGGTGGATCTGATGGTGAAATGTTTATATTTTCCATATAGTTCTGCAACTCCAGAGCTTATTGAGATACATTTTTGAATTTAAATTGAACTAAGTTCTATCAGATTTTTAATAGGCTAAGCAAAATTCTTAGTATTTTTTTTTGGGGGGGGGAAGCTAAGTTAGGCAAACCTGCTGAAACAATAAAAAATAAAAGAAAGAAAAACAATAGAAACCCTCATAGAATTTGCAATGGTGTTAATGGTTATAATGGGAATTGTATTGGTTTTAACTGTTATGGACCATGTAGGCCTCTACTGGTAATTTGTTGCCTTCTATTGGTGGCATGATATGTCTAGTGGATCCCATTAAGGACCTATGTCCTTAATACGTCCTACTACATAATGGAAACCATTTGGTAATGGTAATAATGGTTCACAGCTGATGGTTTGTAATGGTGTTTGTAGTGGAAACCATTAGAATCTCTCTTATGTTTTCTATTGTTTTGTTTTGTTTCAGCAGGGAATGTAGTGATATGTAGTACAAGACAGATAACGAGTACTGAAACAGCCATTGAGGTTTAAGTTCAAACGTGAGACTTAGAAGAAATTAATCATCCATGTAAATTAATCTGTCAAAGACAATAAACTATGTCTTGTTTAATAACATTGCTGACAGATGTTCCATTAGGCCATTAGATGATGTTCAGAGTCTCATGGCTGTCTTTGTGGCTTATTGCAAGTGCGTGCAGCATCAACGAGAGTCTTGTGAATGGTGATAGAAAGGCGTTGTGAAAGGCTCGGTTCAGGTTGCTCAGGTGTGTAACGTGACCGATGGCTGTGTGGCTCTTGAAAACGGGGTTTTGGAAACAGGAGCAGCTCAGGAGCAGCTCAGGGACGTGAACAAAAGCCCGTGGTTGTCATTCACGATGGAGGGACTTCAGTACGGACAATCACTGACTCCTTATCACGATATAAATGATTGCTTAAAATAACGATTTGCAAAGTCGCGTCTCTCAAAAGTCTAAATCCATAAGGCAGCACTTTGATGCAGCACACACGTGGCTTTTTTCGGTTTCACATGTCAGGGGCATAGCAGAATGAATGGCTGACTGATTGACTGATATAGGACACACTTGTAAATGATATGCTGAACTCATCGCCCCGTGTTAGTCAGCTGTGCGTCAAAGGCTGACAATTATGACTTTAACTTTTAGACTTTTGCACGTGAATAATATTCTGAGATCTTTAATATTCATATCTTGCCATCTCGATGATCTCATAGGGCTTTATAGAGGGCTGTAAATAGACCATTACAGATGACTGGTAAATACTTTATTTGTGTGGGTTCAAGTATACTTTAGACTTCAAACATTGAATTTTGGATAACCATTGTTGTTGGGGTTTTTTTCCCACCATTTTGAGAACTATAAAACATAACAACAACAAGAACAACAACATTTATTTATATAGCATATTTAAAAACAACACACGCTGACCAAAGTGGTTCAAATGCCAAGGACCTAACGAGACAAAATTAATAAAAGAATTAGACACACTCAAAAGTAAAAGAGAAGAGGTATGTCTTCAGATAAGATTTAAAAGTATCAAGGGTGGTACAGGCTCTAATATGAAATGGTAAACCTGGGGCCACAACAGAGAAGGCCCTATCTCCTTGATATTAATCAAGACCTAGGAGTACTTAAATGGAAACTCCGCAATGACCTTAAAGGTCGAGAAGACGTATATTTTTGATGGAGTTCCACAATGTAGGGAGGTGCCAAGCCATTTAGACCCTTAAAAACCGATAGTAAAATCTTATATTGAATTCTGAATTTAACTGGGAGCCGGTACAGAGATGCCAACACAAGCGATATACAGTAGACTTCATAATGAGGCATGGGAAATACAATAATACAATGATTTACAATAATCCAACCTGAAAGAAAGAAAAGCATGTATAACAACCTCCAGATCCTTAAAAGACAAAAAAAGGGTTTCCATTTCACAATAGCCCTTAGTCAGAAAAAGCCTCTTCTTACCTCAGAATCAAACTTTAAGTTGGAATCAAAAATTACACCAAGATTCCTTGCCTCATTGTGTAATTTAGATGCGAAAGCGCCTAGTTAATTAATTATAGATTTAGTCGTACTAGGGGGGCCGAACACTACCACTTCAGTTTTAGAATCGTTAAGGTGAAGAAAATTTGTTGCCAGTAAAAAAAAAAAAATTATTATTGTAAAACAGAATTGTCCCCTGGCTTTAAAGGGAGATAAAGCTCAGTATGATCAGCATAATGGTAAGATATGTTGTGTTTTTGACAAACGTGGGCCAAAGGAAGCCTATATAAAGAAAGGTAAACTGTTCCCAGTATAGAGCCTTGTGGAACTCCACTGGTAATAGCTGCAGAGGAGGAAAAAACATTACCCAATTCTACAGAGAATGTTCTCCCTTTAAGATAAGAGGGAAACCATTCAAGGGCAGTCCCTTGAATTCCTGCCCACTGTCTTAAACGTTCTAATTAAAATTCATGGTCAGTAGTGTCAAATGCGGCACTTAGATTAAGCAGGACTAAAATTTGACAATTTCCTGAATCAACAGCTAGGTAGACAATTTAAGGAGGGCCGACTCTGTGCTGTGTTGTGCCCTAAATACAGACTGCAATTAATCCAAAATACCATTTTGGTAAAAAGAAAAGCGTTGACGATAAACAACCTTCTCTAGGATTTTTCGATAAAAAGGAGAGTTTAGAAATTGGTAGATAATTACATTGTATTGTCTGCTTGAAGTAGGACTGCTTGAAGCCGTGGGCTGTGTCCCAAACCGCGTACGTAACTACTATATAGTAGCTGATATACATGCATTTCTCCTACTATATACCAGGTAAGTACGCGGTTTGGGATGGTTTGCCGTGCTTCCTATTTTGCCATCAAATGGTTGAGCACTGCTGTGTGTGCACGAGTCCTGTCGCACGATGTTAATAGTGTGATTAAGGTGTGTACATGTCTGTAACGCACGTTGATAATGTGACTAAAACAGGAAGTACTCCACGCGTCTTAAATCCATTTGTGTTTACTTCGAATACGACTTTAGTCGGATTAAGCACAGCAAAATCATCAGTGTTGATTTAACACCCACAGTGTTGAATTCACACCCTTCAGTGTTTATATAAGTCCACTGTACTCATATAAACACTCTGGGTGTTAATTCAACACTAGGTATTGTACTGTGAGATAATCAATAATCGCTGTTTACATGCTAGTTTCTTAATCAGAGTATTGCTTTAATTGGATTAATATCGGATTATTGTTGTCCATGTAAACATACTGATTGTCCATGTAAACCTATTAAAGTGCAGGCTTTATATGCTGGACTAAATCCATTAAGTTATACAGGTTCAAACTCACTTAAGTGGGCTACTAAGTGGGCTAATATACTGTAGTGAAAGGGTGAAATGCTAGATCTAAGTGAATTAATTTTACTTGTGAAATACTTTTAAATGAATAATATATAGATTAATATAATAATAATAATAATAATAAGAAGAAGAAGAAGAAGAAGAAGAAGAGAAGAAGAAGAACGTATTTTACTTTTATTTATTAATGCCATAATCAAGCTAGGAATTAAAAAAATGTAAATGCTTCTCTATAATAGGTTTATTGGCTGCATCCTATTGAAAAAAAATGTAATGCTCAAATTAATTATAAAAAAAAAGAAAATGAAACAGCGTAAAGCATTCATGTACATCTAGAAATTAGAGGTATTGATTAGTAGTCTGAGTAATAAACAAGTCCCTTTTGGGTATGTTCTCCATTTTCAGTTTGACGTTTTCTAAACATAGTATTATTTGTGCAGATATTCTCTCCTGGTCACTTTATTAGGAACACATGTATCCCTACTCATTTGTGTAATTATTAATTATTCTGAGATGCTGCTCACTAGGGTTATACAGAGTGGTTATTTCAATTACCGTAGGCTTTCTGTCAGTTTAAACCAGTCTCGACCTGCTCAACTATGAGGTGTTTCTGCTCACGTAATTGGCTGATTTTTTCACTGGATGTTTTTCGTTGTTTGCACAATCGCTTAACTCTAAAGCCTGTTTTCTGCGAATCTCAGCAGTTCCTGCAATACAAATTCACTGAGATCACATTTTCCTGATGTTTAATGTGAACATTAACTGAAGCTCTTGAATGGTATCTACACTGCTGCGTGATTGGCTCATTGGATAATTGCATGAAGTCTGCATGGGTACAGATGTTCCTATTAAAGTGGTGAGTGTATCTTTATTTTTAGATGCTTTGGCTTGCACCAAGCAGTAAATTATGCATGAACATATGCAGAACGTCTGCTGTCTAGATGTTTTGGTGTCTCATTGAATTGCTAGTAGTACATAATCATATCAATTCCCTCAGTTCCATGTGCCAGAGGCTAAATACCTTATCTTTAATTAAATCACTCTCACACTGATGTATCCTGCTGGTAAGATGCTGCGGTGTTGCTGGCTTCGTGCCATTTCTGCCTCTGACTAGTTATTTATAGCTTGTTACAGTTTGTAGATATAATTCCAGCTCATTTCTGTCTATCGTTTAGGTGTGGAGTGTGAAGTTAGAACAGGAAGTAGAAAAGAACAAGATCCTGTCTGAGGCTCTCCAGAAGTTGGCGACGGAGCATCACCAGCTCAAGCGGAACCTTTCTACCGGCAGGAAGTCGCCGACTCCGAGTGCGTTCACCGAGGATGAATTTTACGACGCTCTCTCTGGTGAGTGATCTCCAGTCCTGAGGATTCCACACTTCCTGTCCTGAAAAGACAGCAGATTCGATTCAGTTCTCTTGATCATTTCTGTATTGTATTCTGACAAAATATTTTTCTCTGCTATGGTTTTGCTTTTTCTTTATGTTTTGAGTTGATGTTTAAAAATTGTTAGCATTTATTTAACAAGTGAAAGAAAGCTTAATTGTAAGATGTCATTTGTTCACATACCAATAAAATGAATTGAATGCCGAATGAATGCATCGATGCCTATGGCATACATTTAATGTTTCAGCTGAACGGATTTTTTTTTTCTTCCATTTCTGAATAAATTCATACAAAAATATCTGTCTTGCAACCAGTCATGACTTTTATGGAAGAGCATAAGAAAGTACCGATACATGATGTACACATTTATATGTAACAGAATGAATGCACCCATCAACTTCAATAAATTCAACCAAACTGGAAAACATCCCTCATCTGATTTTGTAGAATTTCTTTCTGCCTTCAAGCAATATCCATCCATCCATCCATCCATCCATCCATCCATCCATCCATCTTCAACCGCTTATTCCTTCTTCAGGGTTACAGGGAGCCTATCCCAGGAGGCATCGGGCACAAGGCGGGGTACACCCTGGACAGGGTGCCAGTCCATCGCAGGGCACAATCACATACACACTCACACACCCATTCATACACTACGGACACTTTAGACACGCCAATCAGCCTACCATGCATGTCTTTGGACTGGGGGAGGAAACTAGAGTACCCGGAGGAAACCCCCGCAGCACGGGGAGAACATGCAAACTCCGCACACAACCCCGGACCCTGGAGGTGTGAGGCGAACGTGCTAACCACTAAGCCACCGTGTGCCACCTTCAAGCAATATACACATAGATATACATTTAGACATAGATATACATTTAGCAGTATACACAATATATACATTTAGACTGCAAATTCACATGGAATGCCAGTTAGATATCTTGAAGAAATCTTCAACAAAAATATGGTTCTGAAAAAATTCAGCCCAGTGATTTTATACCTTGCTCTGAAAAGCTCATTGTGCTTTTCTGTTAAAAGAAATCAAACACACGGACATGTAGAAAGTCAATCAGACTATAACCTGTATGATTCTGAAGCTTGTGGCCAGAAACGTATACTAAAGGTTTCAGAAATGTAGGCCATGGTTAGAACATCAGAGGCTGAGACTGGGTTCTAGTCTTCAAACCAGACATCCAGAACCTCGGACAATTTCTACACAATTTGGTACATTTTGTAAATAAAAGTGATGAAAATATACTTATTTTCACAGAAGACTGACATTTTCCTGTAGCTCAACAGCAAACGCGCACGATTATTTTGTTTACTTGTTGCTAAATGCTTTAAACAGGACTCTGTAATAACTTTTTAAAGATACTGTGAACCTTTTTTTAAGCTCGTGTCGACTGCTAAGCTCATTGTGTTCTCTCATTGAAAACCAGTGAAAGGAAGGCAGATTCAATACGAAGTCAAGAAGCTTGTGTCCAGAAAGACACGACCAACATTTAAACACTGATGCTCAGTGATAGGTGTGTGGCATCTGCACATTATACGGTCATTTCACTAGAAAAGATTTGTATTATTTCAGACGGTCATGAGACATGGGTTTGTGCGATGCGAATGTGCTGAGAGCACAAGTGAACCCGGCTCTAAAAACAACCACACTTACAGAGCGCTCGATGCAAATGGCCTCAGGCTCATGTGTGAAAAGTTTATCCCACCATACTTTTCCTTAGAAAAGATCCATTTTGTGCACTTAAGAGAGACTGGAAATGATAATCACTCTTTTAATGGGGAGAGTGAAGGAATGAATCACTATCCTCCTTTTCAGTGTTCTGCTAGATCGAGTACCAACCTCAACCACAGTGGTGAAGGTTCTTTGGAAAGAAACAAGTGAAATGTTTGTAGAATTGTTGGGAGTTCACAAACACCCTGAAAAACCCTTCAGTGCAGCGACTCGCAAAGTGGAGTCCTTGAAGCATAGCCAATGGATTCCTTAGTTTTCCTGTTTTATTACAGGGTTGGGAATCATTTAAAGTTATTAAATAGTTTTATGGGGGAACCGTGGCTTAGCACAGTGGCTCCGCCCAGTGTGTGTCTAGTTCGCATGTTCTCCCCGTGCCGAGGGGGTTTCCTCTGGGTACTCCGGTTTCCTTCCCCAGTCCAAACACATGCGTTGTAGGCTGATTAGCATCTCGAAATTGCCTGTAGTGTGAGTGTGTGTGCAATCGTTCCCTGCAATGGGATGGCACCCCACCCAGGGTGTCCCCCACCTTGTGCCCCAAGTCTCATAGGCTCCCTACAACCCTGCGTAGGATAACCAGATAATACAGAAAATGGACAGATTAATGGAAGTAGTTGTTATATACCCTGTTTGACCGGTCACGTAAATTGAATAGGTTTTATCCAAACCTCAACAGCTCAAACACAGTAAATAATGTCAACGTGGTGCTCTGTCGTTCTGTCATATCTTAGCGTTGCTAAGCTCTATGCGTCCGATATACTGTACTCAGACTATTATTGTACACATTTGACTAATGAGCTTTGATATTTGGACAGATGTAAAATAAATCGGTTCAGAAACGGGTAAAAAATAGAAATCGAACTGCAAATGTAATTGAACAGCATGGACATGATTTAACAGGTAAAGGAAGCGAGTATATACAGTAATACGCATCATTCAAACTGCATTCTGTGATCAGCTGGAAATTTCTACGAATCTAAACTGACAAGTGCTTATCTAACTTTATCAGGTAATATATCCAGGCAGATAGTTTCGCGGATTGATTTATTTGATTTCCTGCACACTCAAGAACGAGGCCAGCTGCCTCTCTGCCATATCTGTTGCAACCGGATCCCTCAGGTGGGGTGTCTCAGGTGCGCCAGAAGCACAGACGGCGGGAGGGAATAAGGGATACAGGGAGCGAGCAAAGGAGGGACCAAAGGAAGGGAGGGTTAATGTGTGACCCGGTGTGCAGTAACTACATTACTGACACCGCTGTACGTCTCTCTGTCTGTCTATGTGTTCTGTCCATTCGGCAGAGTCAGAGTGGGACAGCCGTGTGAGAGGACGCCGTGTCAGTGTCCTCCGATTTAGCCAACGTCGCTGAGTGCATCTACGTGCAGCAGAAGCTCACACTCCTGCCAGCATGTCTGGGGAGGAGAACCATGGAGACAAGACCCACTATAATGGTGTGAAGAAACACAGGTGAGTCTCCAAAGCTCACAGGGATGAAAAGGAGCGAGGTTTGGTTGTGTGTGACGTGAGTATAAGGATTATACTTGCTCGTCCGATTGGTTTTTCGTAAAATCACTACAAATAGTCATTTGTCAGAAAATAAAGAGCCAGTTTGAAACCGTCATTCTCTATGCATTCTCTACTGTATGTTTTCATCACATCCACTCACAAACCAATCCACACACATTCGCTGCAGACGCACACGGTCCTGGCAAACCCTCATGGTTTTTGCATGAGGATGGATCGGCAACAGTCGCAAGCCGATCGTTCGCCTCGGTGTCAGGTAACTGTTTCCAATGCACAAGATCCGCTTCCTGATACGGGCCTTCTGTTAACCCGTCAGAGCTGGTGAAGGTTCGAAGTTACTAATCAGATTGGCAACTGTAAATGTGTGCAGTCAGAATTTCGGTGGATCTCATTGGCTCTAACATTCCCCTGTGATAAAATGTATAGTATAGTATAAATCTATAACGTCTGCACGTGCAATACTTATATCTACTGTGGTCCTTCATACCACCCAATTTATTTTTTCATTTTTATTGCTGTTTATTCTGAAACTGTTCGATTTGTTTGTCGTTTCACGTTGGCGGCACGCCAAGACATTTTGCCTAGTTAAACTTCTGCGAGATGACAATGTTATTTATGCAGAATTGACATTTTGCATGGCGAATTCACATTCTACATGCGATACAAATATGGGCCACACAATACACATTTTATTTTTTTAGCTGGGCCGCACTATAAAGTTGGGGTGTTTTGTCCCTCTGTATTTGGAAGGTGGACTCGTGCTCATTTTTTGGTCCATGGCAGAATGTTAGTAGTTCATGTCAAACAAATCTCTTTCTCTCATTCCCCACCTAAGAAATTCAAAGTAACTCTCCGAAACATTCTCCAAATAACCATCGGATTGTTTACTCGGAACTTTTCAGCACCCGGCAGGTGGTGGGAATTCGAACCTGCCGTGAAACTGAACTAAAGTGAGGACAGTTTTCATACTTCAGCATATCCGAGCTCTAAATACGGAGCATCTCCACATTACGGCACTGAGAAAGTGACCAGACTGCACTGTAACTTCACCAAGCTCTGTATTTATATCCTAAACCTCCTGTTAGACTTTGTCTAATGATGCAGTTTTTTCAGTTTCTTATTGAAGCTTTAACATTTTCCCCTTATTGTAAATATTATCTGATAACAGTCAAAGGTGTAACTTGACGTTTTCTGACACAGGAAAGGATTTGCGGTTTCTCAGTAACATGACAAGCTGCATTTAGTTTTGTCGTAGTTTATAGCTACTAAAATGTAAATGATGACAGAAACTTGGTTCGTGAATTGTTTTCCTAAAACTGCACACCCCCCATGCGTCTTATTTTAATACTTCGAATACTCAATTATTCTAATATTTAAGATATTAAGCAATAATTTTTATTTTTTTTAAAACTTTGTCCAATGTTAGTCTTTGACATAAATCTTCTTACTTCAGTAGTGTGTCAATAATATATATATTTTTTTTACAAGATTGGATCATTTTTGCCTGAAAAAGTCAATGGGAGCCTCCTGCCCTTTACAAAGAGGGGGTTTCTTAAACTTAAATGCTCACTATTACGTCAGTAATAATTTTGTTGTTGTTGTTGTTTTTAAAGTATATTAAAAAAATTTAATTTTAAAGCTCTTTTTTGTAGCACTCATGTGGTGTCCCACTGAAGTTAAGCAGGGTTGAGCCTGGCCAGTACCTTGATGGGCGACCTCCTGGGGAAAACTAAGAGTTTCTGCTGGAAGGGGTATTAGTGAGGCCATCAGGGGGCGCTCACCCTGTGGTCTGTGTGGGTTCTAATACCCCAGTATAGTCACAGGGACACTATACTGTAAAAACAGTCCAGTCATTTGGGTGAGACGTTAAACAGAGGTCCTGACTCTCTGTGGTCATTATAAATCTCAGGACACTTATCGTAGAAGAGTCGGGGTATAACCCCGGTGTCCTGGTGAAATTCCCCCATTGGCCTGTCTCTATCGTGGCCCCCTAATAATCCCCATGTCTGAATTGGCTACATCACTCTCTCCTCTCCACTAATAGCTGGTGTGTGGTGGGAGTTCAGGAGCACTACGGATGCTGTCGCATCATCCAGGTGGATGCTACACACTAGTGATGGTCGAGGAGATTTCACCCTATACAATATAAAGAGCTCTGAGTGTCTAGAAAAGCACTATATAAATCTAAGGAAATAAGTTTAGTTAAGTTGGCTAGTTTTTTTTTTTGTTTTTTGTTGGGTTTTTTTTTTTTTGGGGGGGGTGTTCGCAGTTATATATTGTTTTCATCACTGTTTTGTATTGCCTTGAGGAACTTAAGCACCTTAGGGTTAGGGTCAATAAAGCTGATCTTGTCTTGTAAATCATATATATATATGTATATATATGATTTACAAGACACGTTGATCTTGTCTTGTCTTGTCCTATATATAAAAGGTTTCATACTGTATCATTGGTTAGGGTTCTTCATGTAGTCTATGAGCAATCTTCTAGTTTCCGTCATTGTTTTGTTCACCCTCAAAATCGGGGTTTTCATCCACACCGAGTCCATACCAAAAGATTGTCATTGAGTGAAATTTAGAACATGTGATTTGCGTTTGTTCAGATCATAATGAAGTATACTTTTCCTTTCGTGCTTCGACCAGAACGTCTCTTCCCGCTCCGATGTTCTCAAGAAACGACGTGAGCATCTGGAGCATCCTCAAGAAATGCATTGGGATGGTGAGTGCCGCTTTAATCACATCACAAGTTTCATCAACATTGCGAATGTTATTATCGAATCTGACTATGCTTTTAAAGTTCTAAAATGTTGTTTTCCATAGGTTTAGGCATTTATTTATATATGCAAGCACTGTGTTAATATTCTTTATGCTTATGGAGGAGTTAAAATGGCTCCTTATAATGTGACTCGGAATTCATATCGGCCTCTCTGTCACCAAAGGGTACTAGCTTATTAACACACTGGGGTACAAAAAAGGTTTTATTTATTAAGCCTTACACTGTAATGAAAAAAATTGGAACTGATTGGAACTTAAGACAATGTGATGGGAAGCATCGCGAGGTTCTGGCGCCGTTAGCATTCTAACATATGAAACAAAAATACTAAATCTTTACTCTTTTCAAAACAGTATGTTGAATGTCAGTGGGTGTACGTGGCTATTTATTTATTTATTTACTTACTTACTTACTTACTTACTTACTTATTTAGACATAGCATGATTTGTATGCATTAATATTTTATTAAATTTGATGCATTTTCTTTGTCGTATTATATGTTCGTATATATTTACATGTTACACTGTACTGCGTGTATCCTATTTAACTTGGTGTAATATTCTATGTGCATTCGTTTTTATTTCATTGCTGCTTTTTAAATTGCTGCTTTTTTTTTTTTTTTAAATTAATGAACAAATTAGTGCACTTGCCTGTGCACTTGGCTTTATTACACCAAGTTAAATTTGCTGTATCTCGATACTGCATACCGTAGCCCAATTGACTCCTCAAATCTGATTGGTCAGAACGTGTTGATTAATATTCTATAACAGCAGCTCTGACAATAGTTCTCACTGTAAGCCGAACCACATATAAACGGATTGCAAAATTGTTGACGTTTTCTGTGAGGCACTGCTTATTTAGTTAGTATTTTCATTTTGGAAGGAGTCTTCAGTGCCAGCACTTTAGCGCTCAGAGGCTGATAAGAGAATATGCTTTAACGTTAATGGTTGACATTCCACAACATTAAATGTACCTATAAACGGATTTTTTTTTAAAAGTATGACTGTTTGGCAAATTGCTGTGGTGTAAGAACACTGCTATGATGTTATAGGAAAACATTCAATGACAGGGTGTTGTGATATGAGGTAGTGTTACCAGCACACCCTGTCCTGTTTGATTCCTTACATGCACATTGTTTATTTATTACTTAATTGTTGAATGAATTATTTATTTAGCTTTGTTACGATGCTGTCCTGACACAATCTACCTGTAGGCTGCGTACTGATTAAAAATTGAATCTGAGATACATTTGCTCACACAGAATTAGTGCAGCGTGACACTGCACGGCCCTCGCAAGTTTGCAATCATCCCTACAGCGCAATTCTACTAACACTAACGCTTGAAAATCAACCGAGGTCCTAGTATAATATTCCCCGATGTAATTAATAGAACTGCAGAGAGGCCCTCAGAGGATAACCACACCTGCCTAATCCTGTACTGTGTGTGTGTGTGGGTGTGGAATCTCCGGAGATCGCGAAAGCGAGCACTGAGAGTAAGTAGTGATGTGCTGTTATAAAGGTAGGCTTCAGCTCAGCTCTGATTCATGTCAAGGAACAGCACAAAAGTTCTAATCATCTTCACCATAGAGTATAGAGAGCCAAATCAGGGCTATTTGATATGAGTTGCGCAAAATTGCGTACACAACATTCTTTTAGCTGCAGCCCAGAAACCTTCGGTTGCAGAGATGATGGATGATATTATCATTGTTTTAGCTTTCCAGATTTCCTCCGCCTAATAACCTCCACTCATCTGGGAAGGCTTTCGAAAAGATTTTGCGGCGTGGTTCTGGGGATTTGTGTTCATTCAGATACAAGCGCATCAGTGAGATCAGTTTCTGATGTCAGGTGAGGAGGTCTGAGGTGCAGTCGATATTCCAGTTGATCCCAAAGGTGTTGAGTAAGCGCCTGAGGTCAGGAGAATCGAGTTCTTCCACTCCAATCTTAACAAACCATATCTTCATGGAGCTCGCTTTATGCACATGGGCATCGTCACGCTGGAGCAGATCTGGGCCTCTCAGTTCCAGTAAAGGGAAATTGTAATTCTACAGCATACAAAGACATTCTCTACAACTGTGTGCGACGACAGTTTTGCTGAAGAACCACGTACAGTATGAGTGTGATGGTCAGTTGTCGACATACTTTTGGCTATATCGTTTTCTATATAGCCATATAATCCTTTATGCTTAAATTCTTTCAGAGTAATTGATTTGAGGGTGCTTTTTGTGTTCTTTTAAGAAACAGGAGTGTTATTGCATCGTAAAATATAAGAGCCAATCACATTTCAGTATGCAAATACAGGACACGCAACACCAGTTGGTATAATTAAGTTGTTATGGTTACATTTTCATAAGTAATTATTATGATAACTGTGGCACATAAGGCACATTCTGTAGCCTTCTGACTCCATTATAACATGATATGAATGTGTTCATAGTTCATTATAACCTTTTATCAGTTTCTATATGGCAAGACAGGATGCGTCTTCTTCTTCGACCAAAAACGTTTTTTTTTTGCTTTTTGAAGTAAAAATGGGTTTTGGATTTTAAAAATAAAAACAATTTTGCACTTTAGAAGTAAGATCTCTTTTTTTTGTTTGTTTGTTTTCTGTGCCGATATGAAAAACTGAATGTTATATAGATATAATATGAAATATTAGACAGTGGGGTAAACAGGTAGCTTGTACCTGCTGTAAGGTCATGTGAGGTATAAGTAAACAGCTGTAGATAATGTGGGAGTTTGCTAATTAGGTGCAGCTCACATACAATCCTGTAATTTGTCTGATTTATAAGTAGAGACGTGGGTCATATCTAATGGGCTGTCTGTTGTCTAAATCATTCTCTATGGTGACAGGCTGCGCTGTTTGGTTCGTACTTGTTATTCTTTACTAACACGTCAGATCGGATCCAATGCTGAATCTGACCGTGTCGAACGAAAGCATTTTGTTGCATGTGAGTGTGTCGCAGATGTGTGAGATCTGAAAATCCATTGGGGAATTGTTGATATGTATAATACTTTCCCTCAGGAACTGTCAAAAATCGCCATGCCAGTCATCTTCAACGAGCCTCTGAGTTTCCTGCAGCGTCTCACTGAATATATGGAGCACACGTATCTCATCCACCAAGCCAACGCCTCCACAGATTCCATCCAGAGGATGAAGGTAGCGCCATCTTTCTACATTAAAGGAACTGCTTCTTAGCAAAGGGTTATTAATCGAATTCATCATAAGGTGTTGATTCGTTTTCTATTTCCAGCCGCAAAGCAGATCGCAGGTTTATGCTAATGCACTTGTTGTTATCCATTGTTGTTTCTATATTAACAACTTACACAGGGACATACAGTATATCGTGGACCCGCAACATATTCTAATCGTAATACTGAACTCATTTTTCATTTAAATGAGTTGTTATGTAAAGTAATCACATTATTGTTCATATGGTGTAGTTGTTGTTGTTGTTGTTGCTGGGTTGGATGGCTATTGGATGAAAAAAATAAATAAGTACATACACAATGGATGGTGTGATATAACATCATAGTGGAACTTTGTGAAATTTTTATGAAGGGCACACAATGATGCTGTATTATAACGACGGCTGTGTGTCTGCAATTCTGTAAAGCTGCGTTTCAGTGAATGTGTGAAGAAAGAATATTCTGGTGTTAAAATATTCAGAACCAATATTGACGTGTGTTGTGTAACGAGATCGGTGCAGTCATGTATCTTGGTGTTGAACAGTGTGTGGCTGCATTTGCCGTCTCTGCTGTGGCATCACAGTGGGAAAGGACCGGAAAGCCCTTTAATCCACTGCTGGGAGAAACATATGAGCTAATCAGGTGAGTGCTGAAAATTTCATTAGAACTTGATTTCGTAGATTTGGCAGCATTGTAAATAATTGGTAGTAATATCCAGGAGTATTATACTGACTTTACTGCAAAGGCGGTGTAAATGGATTTTCTTTCATATCATATAAAATGTATACATTTGAACCCTATCCCTAATGCTATTGCTAATTTTACTTTCCACAAATTGAGTGTCGGACTGTTGTGGAATCCTGGCAGTGATATGGGGTTATATGGGGTCATTAGAACCACAGTTACAATCTATATGTAACTAGCATTCCATGTGACCTCTCCTAACCACCAGGGATGGTGTATAACGACTGGATATCTGCGAAAAATTAAGTCTGGTCATGAACAGGACTCACCTTAGGACTGTCCTGAAAGGTGGTCAGAGATGACCACCACACTCACACTACTGGGATGGGCCTTGTAAGATCTGGAGAAAGTGAAAGGTGACACCCAGGTAGCAGCAGAACAGATTTCCTGGAGTGTTAAACCTCAAAATAAGGGCAGTGAGAAAGAGGTGCTCACTACAGAGTGTCACAGTAGGATCTGGGAATCCAGACCGTCTATAGACGACCCAGTGATGGAGATTATCATAACCTTTGTTTAGACAATGGAGCCCCCTGTCTCCTACCACCATAGCAAATGAACAGCTGGTCTGAGAATTGAACGGTTCCAGATAGTACCATGAGGCATAGTAAGGAAGAACATGGAACACTCTGCAGGCTCACCCTCACTGAAAACTCCAAGTCATGTTGATTCACAATGATAAAAAAAAATTATGAAAAAAAAAAAACCTGCCATAAATTCACTCTAGGTATGCAATGAAACAGGGCAAGCTTAACACCAGAGCTCCCCATTATAAGGATTGCTAGTAAGAAGGCAGTTTTTAAAGAAACGCAATGCAAGTCAACTTGTATGGATAAGGTCATGTACAGTAAGTGATTAAAATTTTCAAGGCAGTAATAAGCCTAAGAGACTCTAGAGAGATGCAACCTATGGTGCTGTGGTGAACTGCAATGGCTACATCATACCCCTTTAGGGCAGGTAGAGACTTGCCAGTGTTTAGCAATCCTAGGAGGAAATAAAAAGGTGAACATCATTCTGAGAACAGCTCTCAGTTGGATAATCAGTCCGAGGGACCAGACAACACAGGCGACTTGACTGACATCCATATTGCTTAGCTGCCAATTAGAAGTCTGTAGCCTAGCTGAATCTTGAAACCAGTGGTAGAGAGAGAAAAAATCATGTGGTAAGGCAAGTGGGCCAGGGCAACCTGTTCCAGCAGACACTCCAGATCTGCCAGAAAGAACCACAAATGGTAATGCATTGACTTGTCACTGGTGAAAAGGTCCACCTATGTCTTTCCAAAGCTCCTCAAGATCTGTGCTACCACTTCCAGGTAAAGCCACCACTCCCTTGGATGTTTGTACAGTTTTGAGAGTATGTCCCTGTACCATTGCACAGCCCCAACAGATGTATTGCTCTCACTGAAGCCAGTCATGGGTACAGTAGGTCCAACAGACCTACTTAAGGAGTTTCTGTGCGAGTCGAGAGAGCCACACAACCTATATAGCTGATTTATAGCTGACCATCATAACATTGTCTGAGAGGACCAGCAAGTGTTCAAATCTAGGAACTGTTAACAGCTTGAGCTTATTTTGAGACAAGGAGACATTTCAATCAATTGCATTTGGTGTCCAAGTGCAGGCTGATAACCTACTTCTAGAATGCCCACACTTCTAGCAAGTCTAGGGAGATCAAGATGCATCAGATGTCATCAGTCTGAGCATCCTCAATAGATACTGTTACCACCCATGGCTAGTCTGAGCATCCTCAACAGACACTGATACCACTCATGGTGGCCTCGCTGAATCTAATTAAAAAGCTTAATAATATCCGCTACATGCTGGAATGATGGGGAAGCATTCTTAGTAAATCTATCCTAATGCTGTGGACTGTGTGACCCTCTTTGCTATGAGAGAACTCTTCTCTAAGTTCCCTATGAGCCTTAGTGCTGCAGTTTATGTCTCAGTTGGTGTTATCTTTGGTAGGAACAGACAGGCAGGGGTCAGTCATCCAAATTCGGCAGTATCCTGATGCCAGTGTCCATCAGAGGATTTGAAACATCCATGGCACTAGGCAGAAGCCAAAAAGCCGGGCTTTGAGATGAATGCAACATTTAAAAAGCATGTGTGTTCCAGAGAAATGGAAAGATGCACTTGTTGCACAAGTTGATGGACATGAACTAGTCTCATGGCTGCACAGCTCTGCCACCCAGAGTATAGGTAAAAGGAGGGTCTTCAGGAACAACTCTGTCCAGTGTAAGCTTGGATGGACCTCCCTTAATTTAAAAATAAACAAACAAACAAACAAACAAAAAGATTAGAATAGAACAGAACCCCGAGTTTTGGTGTTTCATTCTGGTCCATAAACAATTTAATTAGTTTGCTTGATCCTGGTCAGTCTTAATCTGGCCCATATTTATCCATGTATTTAGGTATTTAGCTTGATGTCAAGTATACCACCCTAATAGTAGTCTTTTTTAATGTTTTGGCAAGACTTATTAAAAAACCTTAAAAAATCAAGATGGCGCTTTATTGTTGGTGAAGGTATCTTTTTACATTTTTTAAACCTCCTTATGCTCTTTGGGTCTTGGTTACAAACTTTCAAGGCTTGTGTCTCTTCTACTGTATGTCTATCTTTACCAGAGAGGATCTGGGCTTTAGATGGATGTCAGAGCAGGTGAGCCACCACCCACCCGTTAGTGCATTCCACGCCGAAGGCCTAAATGATGACTTCCTGTTTAATGGCTCCATCTACCCTAAACTCAAGTTCTGGGGAAAGAGTGTGGAGGCTGAGCCTCGCGGAATCATCACTCTGGAGCTTCCCAAGTGAGGGGTGTTTTTGTTGTTGTTGTTGTTTTTTTGGATGATCGGAAGTCTCACTGCATGATTGAGTTGTGCTTACTTTAGATAAACACATCTGCTAAATGCATAACTGTAAACATAAATTACAATGACTGTACAATTAAATAAATGTAAAAAAAAAAAAATTTCTGAATAGTGTGCTCAGAAATCAGAAATGCTGTTTAAAATGGGTCGAAAAACTGAATACTTTAGAGCACATTTTGGCTCTCTTTCTGATTACTTTGCTGATCATTGCTGCATCCATTGTACATGTGATTATTTAAATAACTGTTGAATACATTTTCTTCATTGCCCAGACACAAGGAAGCATACACTTGGACCAATCCTACATGCTGCGTCCATAACATCATCGTGGGTCAGCTGTGGATCGAACAGTACGGCAATGTGGAGGTTATTAACCATAAGTAAGGGCAAGTAAGGTTACTGAGACTCATTACAGAAATGAATTGAATTATTTAATTTCCTGTCAGTATTATTAGAAAAACACCTTTCAGAAGTGGTGAGAATGCGTGTTTTATTGGCACAATTATCATCAAACCCCATGGGGTTGAACTCTTAAATTTCTTTAGAATCTGAGATGGTTTTCTCACAAAAATGTTGCTGTTTGCTTTTTGCACAAAAATGTGTTCCTTCCTTCCCCAAAAGCACAATGTCTGTTGTTTGATCTCTGACAGAACTGGCGAAAGGTGCAGCCTGACATTCAAGTCATGTGGCCTCTTCGGCAAAGAGCTACACAAAGTAGAGGGTTACATACTTGATAAAAGGTAGAATATCAATGATATTTTTAGCTCTGCCTTTTTGATCATTTTAGTCGTTTATTCGTAAGTTCACCTGTAGTCGTGGAATGTACACAAAGCAAGTTACTTCCTGTTGTTTATGTGGGGTGTCCACCATACAAGTCCCTCTAAATGAGCTGTAACTATAGAAACAATATTCTATTAGAACAGCACATTAATATAAACCTGTGATTTGCCTCGAAGCGAGAACTACTCAGTCTGAGCTGCTGATAGAAAATTAACCAACACCTTCTGGCCAATCAGGATTAAGAATTTAACAGCGTTGTGGTGCAATTATACATAAAAAGCTATTTTTTGCTACGTTTTGTTTTTCATCATATCTTCTGCAGATTTATTTGTAAACACTTGAGATTTAAATTTTTAGTGAAACACTTGTATGGTTATCCCAAGCCAAAAATATCACTGTATCAAGTTTGAAAGAAAAATTGAATTGTAGATGAACTGCATCAAGTGAAAACTTTTAGCGCTGCTCATTATGAATGAAAGTTCAATCAAATTAAATGCTCCCCAAGCAGCTTTCACTAACTTGTAGCCTCATCAGCATGTTTTATTTGGAGCTGGCGTTTATCACACCTATTAAACCGAATAGCCATGACAAGGGCCTACTGTTGTAAAGGGTTGCCAGGTATGCCGCTAACTTGCGCGCTTTCTGCAGCAAAAAGAAAATCTGCGCCATTTACGGCAAGTGGACTGAATGTCTGTACACAGTGGATCCAGCTGCGTTCGACCTTCACAAAAAATCAGATAAGAAAACTGCTGAGGAGAAGAAAGGCAGCAAGCAGGTGAGGGTTAGTGGTATGTGGCGATCCTTATAAGACGATCGAGTTGTATTATTGACTAAGAAATGCAACCGAAATGCCTTAAAATTCGACATTATTGTTGTAAACTGTTTGGAATGGAATCAGAATGACTTTGTAGGAGTGTTTGATGTCAACAAAATCAGATCAGGAAATCGGAAAAATATAAATGCATAACCTGACCATAAATGCATGAATGCAGGGCTGGCTCTTGCATTTACATGTTTACTAAATAATCAATTGTTTGGCATTTTATTAGACAACAGAAAAAGGCATAAGGAGAGGTTTAATTTTACCCTCATCAATAAATCCCATGAATAGATTAATGCAAAAAAAAAAACCTCCCCTTTAATTTGCATACTGGTACATGACAGGGTCTTATATTTTGTGACACAATAACATTCGCATGTTTGATAAGAACATATCTCAAAACCCATGAAAAACAATTTTCACACTTTGTTCCAACGAGTGGACGCGAATAAATTCCCCTTGCATGAATTAGACGATGAAAAATGTTTAGAATGAAGATCAGCTGTAGTTAAATATCTACCATGGGTTCTGTTGCCCCACTTTAGGGCAGCGTGGATGAGGAGGCTGAGGAGATGCCCCCACCCGAGGCCGAGACCGTGCACGTCATCCCGGGCAGCGAACTCATCTGGAGGATATCACCCAGACCCGAAAACTCAGCACAGGTAAGAACTACGGTGAACTAAAATGTAGACGTGCTCTGTCATCGTTTTTTAAGTCAAAGAGCACGCATTTATCAGATTTCATGCAATAAAACTTTATGAGACCTTTATGAGTTGCAGCCTAAGCATTTTAGATTAGTTCCAGTTTTAAAATTGTTGACAGTTTAGTTAATATTTTGTTTTATTCAGTGTTTTTCTTTCGAATATATATTACAAAAAGAATTGTCATTTTAGTTATTGGCACAATTAAAATATTATTTATTTAACCAATTTTAAGGAAGGCCAATTATTTAATGATTTAAATAACAAAATGATTTCACAGCCCTTTTACTTTTATTCCAGCTGGTTTCAGAGAGATATTTACAGTTATCTCTTAGCTAGAAATTATAGGAGCTATAGGAGCGGTATATAGAACAAGTATCTAAACATGTCTAGTTATCCAGATCATAATAAAATTTCTAGACAGGGTCAGTCGTGGTATTTGTGCGACAATCTTGGAGATGTTTCTTCAGTTCTGGTACGGCGATTGTGAGATATTCGGTTGTTATGATGTCCTAAAACCACAGAATTACCACTCTGCATCGACTCTTTTTAAGACCTTGTTGGCTTATGTCGATTATTGTCACTTTCATTCAGTACTACGCCTTCTCCACGTTTGCTATGCAACTTAATGAGCTGGAGGAAGACATGAAGGAGAATCTCCCCATCACAGACTGCCGCCTCCGGCCGGACATCCGCGCCCTGGAGAATTCCAATAAAATACAATATAGAAGAAATATAAATGAATCCATTTTATCTTTGAAAAACAAGTAAAAAAAAAAAATAGAAAAAAAAAAAAAATAGTTTTTTTTTTAAAAAATATAAAAAAAAAACAAACAAAAAAAAAAAAAAAAACACGTTTTTTTTTTTTTTTGTGACATATACAAAAAAAAAAAACGGGGTGTGGGGCAGAATTCCCTGATAGCATGTGGCCGGATGTGGGCCACTTCAGGCAGTGATGCGGTACTGCTCGCCTTCCTTTGGCCTGGACAAAATGGATATGAGCCTGAAATGGCCCACATGTGAAATAGCAAATACGGCCCAAATATCCCAAATCACTAGCGGGCCTTTTTAGGCAAAGATGCAGTGCTCTCAGCAATGTGTAATCTGGATGTGACCCTAAAGTGGCCCATGTGGTAAATAGTGAATACGACCCAAATAGCACAAAACAAATATGGGCCACCTTTGGCAAAAATGTGGCATTGCTATGGCTTGCTTGTGACCCAAATCTGGCAAACAGGAACAGACCTCCCAAGTTCTATCATTCCACGTGGTATGTGGGACAGATGAAAGTGTCAGGTGTGGGCCGGATCTGGGCCACAGCAATTTTGCTCTCTGGGTTAGCGTACAGCATTACTCACAGCAAACAACAAGCTAAATAAAAAATAATGTCTTGTGTTCTCCTACGTACATGAAAACCAGGAACAAGATGCATTTTCCTCAAAACAAAACACATCCGGGGATGTAACAATAGCACAGTGGAGGTTAGTGGTTGGTTTAAGGAATGCATTGTTCGTAGGCTATAAAAATGAATTGTACTCTATAGTAAATACAGCAGTATTTCATTTTAATGATGTATCTGCGGATACCGGCGTGTGTCTTGATGTCTGTCCCTCGTGACATGGCAAAGGGACGGTTAATTCACACCCAACTAGTTCTATAGAAAGAACTTTTCAAAGGGTGTTTGTAAAGCTTTGTTCTACTTCACCATAATCACGGGGAAATCTCAGGATACAGATGGGTGTTTTTAATTGACGTGTATTATATCTGTATTATAGCTTATACCTGACTTCTTGCTTCCAGATTTGGCCAGCACTGAGAAGAAGAGAGTGGAGGAAAAACAGAGAGTGGCGCGGAAAAACCGCTCCAAATCCAATGACGAGTGGAAGACGAGGTTAGTGTTTTAGCAGACAGCGCTATCAATCCTGAGCTGTGCTCCTGTTATATGTATCACATCCATGATTCACTGCGAACTCTGGACAACACCGCTGTACGCTGAATTGTTCCTTAAGCTATTCATCGTACCAGATAAAAACTGTGTAAGCCTTTTTACTGTTTACTATAATAGGGTCCAGCTCAAAGTTTTACCACTGGTAGAGATTGTATAGTGCTAAAAAAAAATGCCAATAAGTGATGATGTCAACAAATAAAATTTGATACTTGTATCTCCATGCGGATTTACTGATGCAATAGCCAGATCGTGATTGAACTCAAATAAACATAAGGAAAAACCAGTCTTCTTAAACTAGAGCAACTTCTTCTACTTAATAAATCAATTGAAAGACAGAAATTTATACCATGATGCCGTATATTTGTCTAATTTGTTAAATATTTGAATAGCTCTATTATATTATGATGTGAACTTATGAGAGTGTGTTATTTTGTTTTTAATGTTAAAAGCGTTCCCCAGCTGCACGAAGTTTCAGTATTGATTTGTGATCCTTATCATTTATAAATACATTCATTCATGCTCATTCTCAATGTATTTTTTTTACTGCTTCATATAAGAAGCCTGTCCCTTGGCCCCAGGTTTGAGCTCCTCAGCAGTGTGTTTGGTGTGCTATTCATTTCCAGGCTTTAGACTTGATGTTAATCATATTTATGGCTGAGTTCTCAAACTCCAGTGTCAATGTGATAATTCATTAACAATCTGGATCAGGTGTGTTTGAGAGTAGGACATCTCATCTTATTAGCATTTGAGAATTTTTACCAGACCAGTCTACCAGACTTTACTGGAGTTTGAGAGCTTTGCTAGGGTTTGATCATTTTCTGAGAAATTGAGCATTTTACCTGATTTTGACCAGGGATTGATCATTTTACTCGAGTTTGAGAACTTTGTTGAGAACATTAAAGGTGAATTTTACCTGACGTTGACCACTTTGCAAGTTTGAACATTTTACAGGACTATAATCTTAACAGACCTTTACCAGAATTTTACTCGAGTTTGAGAATTGTACCAGATTTTGAGAACTTTGCCAGAGTTTGGGAACTTTACTAGACTTTACGAACTTTACCAGATTTTGAAATTTTAACTAGAGTTTGGGAACCTTACCAGACAGACTTTGAGATCTTTACTATGGTTTGAGAACGTTGCTAGAGTTTGAGAATTGTACTGGCGTTCGAGAACTTTGCTAGACTTTAGGCACTCTGCCAGATTTTGACAACTTAACTAGTGTTTGGGAAAACTTTGCTATGGTTTGAGAAGTTTGCTAGAGTTGGAGAACTGTGTTAGAGTTTCAGAACCTTACCAGACTTTGAGAGTTTGGGAATTTTACTGGACTTTGAAAACTTTGAGTCTGAGAACTTTGCGATAATTTGAGAACTTTGGTTGACTTTAAGAACTTTACTAAATTTAACTAGTTTGGGAACCTTACCTGACTTTGAAAACTTTGCTATGGTTTGAGAACTTTGCTGGAATTTGAGAATATTAAAAGTGAATTTTACCTGACTTTCACCACCTTACAAGTTTTATAATTGTACTAGACCATCATTTTTACAGACTTTTACCAGAATTTTACTAGAGTTTGAGAATTGCTCCAGATTTTGAAATTTTTGCTAGAGTTTGAGCAGTTTACTGGACTTTGAGATCTTTCCTAGTGTTTAGGAACCTTTCCAGAGTTTGAAAACTTTGTTGTGAAAACTTTGAAAACTTTGCTAGAGTTTGATAATGTTGAGAGAATTTGAGAGTTTTATCACAGTATGAGAACTTTGTTAGATTTTGAAAATGTAACTAGAATTTTTTTAATTTTACTAGACTTTCAGATTATTAAAATTGAACTGGAGTTTGGAAACCTTAGCAGACTTTCAGATCCTTACTTTGGTTTGAGAACTTTGCTAGAGTTTGAGAATTTTACGGGACTTTGGGAACTTTGATTGACTTTGCTTTGCTTTGAGAACTTTTCTAGGATTTGAGAGCTATATAACCTTTGAGAATTTTACCAGACTTTGTAAATTTTCCTAGAGTTTGAGAATGTTGCTAGAGTTAGTGAATTTTACTAAAATTTGAGAACTTTACTAGAGATTGACGACTTTGCTAGATTTTGAGAATGTTGCTAAAGTTTGAGAATTTAACCCGAATTTGAGAATGTCTCTAGAATTTGAGAATGTTGCTAGACTTTGACAACTTTACTAGAGTTTGACTTTGCCAGACTTTCAGAACTTTGCTAGTTTCTGCAGCTAGAAATACAGAAACGTTCACAATGTGCTTGCTTTTTAGCAGCACCGCCAGGTGGTTTATTGAAGAGCTGCAACAATAGCGTGTTTTCTTTCTCTTTCCCTTTATCTACGTGTGCAAAATTCAGCATGAAAGAATACTTTGCATTAGAGAAACAGCTAATCACACATTCCCATGAAAATCACCGACTAACATAATTTTATGTACTACTCTCTTAGGTGGTTCCACCAAGGAGCAAACCCACACAATGGCGGACAAGACTGGCTTTACTCTGGTGGCTACTGGAGCAGGAGCTACTCCCAACTACCTGACATATACTAACCTTAAACCCTCAGTCATCTGCAGAAAGGGACTGCTGAAGAGAAACCATGCATGTTCACTTTTAACTTCAGTTCATGTAGAGTGTCAATTATTTATACAGCCACAAGCTGGTTTTACGTTTACCACCATCTTCTAAACACTCAAGCATGAGGAGGTGAAACACGGCAGTTATTCTTAAATATGCAGTTGTGTGAGGTGAAGTTTGTGAGGTGAAGTTTGCATTGCAACTTAAAATAATTGATCTAGATATTAGAGTTTCAATTTCAATAGATGTAGTGAGGATCAGTGTAAATATAAATAGGATGTAGATGATTATCTGTCAAGACTTGAATTTGCTGAATGAAACAAACTTAGTCTTCTTTAGGTGGCTAAAACTTACCTCATAATCTAAGTAGCATATTAAATCTGTTGTGAATAACATGTCATAGTAAGTTTGCAGATGTGAGCTACACTTAATCCTTGGCTAACGAATGTCATTAGCCCAGTATTAGGTTTAATATCGGATTCAACAAAGCATTTTGTTTGTATAGATATTATTTATTTAATTATATCCTGCAGATAATTGTTTGTGGCTGTTGAGAACCTTTTGAACGTATAAATGGAAAAGAAAAAAGAAAAAAAAAAACGTGTTTAGCTTGTAGATGGACCAATCACTTTTGTTGAGTTGTTGTTGATTTAAGAGGGAAATTCTAATATTTATAGAGCCAAACTCCAGAAACGCACTCAGTTTTTCAACTCCGAACACCCATTATAACAAAAAGAATCTTTACGTAACCTTAATATATATACGACTACGAATTCAACGTATCATAAATTTCATGTTTCTCAGACATATAAAATTTATAGCGAGAGCACAAATATATTTAACTATGCAATGGATATTTGTATTTTTATTTTTTAAAAACAAAACCTTTGATTAGCTCTATTGAATCTGCCTGATTCATTCTGGGAAACTGAATTGACGACAGTTAGCTACAGTTTGTTTTGTGGCAGCATAATGATATTTACAACAGGGACCCTCTTCTGAGAAAGTGTACACATATAATTGACTGGGTTAGGTATACATATTTATATTAGTATATTAGTCCGTCTATACAGGTACGTTAAGATTACCAACAACACCTTCTGTAACGTGAATCACAGCAGTAGACCCAGCATTGTAAAGTATACGTTTTTAACTGTACAATAAAATCTTCAATAGGAGTATAAAAGAAGAGAAATCACAAATTTGTTTGTATTGTTGCTAAATAAACACTTACGCTTCCCTAAACCGTTCACAGTTTGACCTCATTGCTGTGCCAAATTCAGATTTTCAGATCGGGGTGGACAAAAAAACCTACTTCTTATTGAGTTTTACTTTTTGTATTTGGTACTGTACAGTATGAAGCTACAGTACGTCAAAACGTTGACTTTTTGTTGAGGGCACAAGCACTCTGTGTTACATGATCGTCTAGTCATTTGTTTCTTTTGGGTCTGAATTATTGTGCTAACTTGCTCACTATACATTATTACAATATGTTAGGTAACACTTTTTAGCCTGGTCAGTTAGGTTTCCAGGCAACCAAACATGGAACTGGGTTTGTAAGCTGCTTTTATTTGCCTGCTGGGCTAACTCATGAATTTGTTATTTGTCCACCTTTGAAAGTTGTTTTAATTATGTGGTACAGAGTGGATTGGTCATTTATTGATTGAGGAAAATGATCCAGTGACATATCTGTGAGTGGGAAAAGAAAGTGAACCTTTGTTGTCAGCGTCTGGTGTGAGCCCCCTTGTGCAGCAATAACTGTAACTAAACGTTTGGGGTAACTGTTGATCAGTCCTGTACATCGGCTTGGAGGAATTTTAGCCCGTTCCTCAGTACAGAACAGATTCAACTCTGGGACGTTGGTGGGTATCCTCACATGAACTGCTGGCTTGAGATCCTTCTGCAACATTTCTACTGGATTAAGGTCAGGACTTTGACTTGGCTGTTCCAAAACATTAACTTTATTCTCCTTTAACCATTCTTTGAGAGAAGGGCTCGTGTGTTTAGGGTCGTTATCTTGCTGCATGACCCACTTTCTCTTCAGATTCAGTTCACAGACAGACGTCCTGAGATTTTCCTTTAGAATTCTCTGGTATATTACATAATTCATTGCATCAATGATGAAGTCGTGGTGGACCAGATGGACCAGATGGTCTGCAAAAAAAGGTCCAAACCGTGACATTACCACCACCATGTTTCACAGATGGGATAAGGTTCTTATGCTGGAATGCACTGATTTCCTTTCTCCAAACATAACCCTTCTCATTTAAATCAAAAAGTTCTATTTTGGTCTCATCCATCCACAAAATACTGTTTCAATAGCCTTCTGGCTTGTCCATGTGATCTTTAGAAATCTGCAGAAAGGCAGCAATGTTCATTTTGGAAGCAGTAGCTTTCTTCTTGTAACCCTGTCATGCACACCATTGTTGTTCAGTGTTCTCCTGATAGTGGACTCATGAACATTAACATTAGCCAGTGTGAGAGAGAACTTTAGTTGCTTAGAAGTTACCCTGGGTTCCTTTGTGACCTCGTGGACTATTACACGTCTCGCTCTTGGAGTGATCTTTGTTGGTCTTCACTCCTGTGAAGGTAACAATGGACTTGAGTTTCCTCCATGTGTACACAATCTGTCTGACTGTGGATTCTCTTCAGAGATGGTTTTCCGACCTTTTCCAACCTGATGAGCATCAACAACTCTTTTTCAGAGGTCCTCAGAAACCTTTGTTTGTGCCAAGATCAGACTTTGTTAGATCCCTGTTAATAAACCACCTGATTATCATCCCTTTCATTGAAAACACCTGACTCTAATATCACCTTTAAATTAAACTGCTAATCCTAGAGGTTCACAAACATTTGCCACTCACAGAGATGTAATATTAGATCATTTTCCTCAATAAATAAATGACCAAGTATAATATTTTTTGTCTCGTTTGTGTAATTGGGTTTTTGTTATCTACACTAGCACTTGTGTGAAAATCTGATGATGGTTTAGGTCATATTACTGCAGATATGCAGAAAATTCTAAGGGTTCACAAACTTTCAAGCCCCACTGTGTGTGTGTGTGTGTGTGTGTGTGTGTGTGTGTGTGTGTGTGTGTGTATATATATATATATATAGTGAGTGTGTGATTTGAATTACTTTGTCCATTGGACCTTAGCTTGGCCCCCACCATCTATATTTCACAAATGCTCTTTTTCATCATTATACATCTTAATTGCATGCCTATTCCTTTATCGTACAATGGCATACGTTAATTATATTAATGAATGCTTTCACCTTTCAACTTATTCTCCATAGATTCTAGCGAAATTAATTACAAAACTTATCATACGTATTTAAAAAAAAAGCCTTAAGGCTTCATTTAATTAAATTAGTCATCAGATCTGTCGAGAAGTATTTAAGAGCTAAACGTATCATTATCAGCTACCCTGATAATGATTCATTAAGTCTGTACTCATAAAAACCTGATGATGATGATGATGACGATGAAGATGATGGGTGGGGAGGGGAGGGGAGAGGGGAAAGGAAGAACAATGCATCAACAAGCAAACCGATTTCTATCTCTTGTTTTCCTGCAGTGTTTGTGTAAAGGTTAGGGTGGTTAGGATAAGGTTAGGAAGGTTAAAGGAGGTTGCTGCTTTGGGCTTCAGTGGTAGTTTAATATGCTTTATGAGTTTCCTGACTCCAAACAGCTGACAGTATGAGCACATCAGCTGAACTAGACAACACTGAAAGCTCTTTATTAAACTATACACATACTTCACAATTGGTTATATTATTATTATTATTATTATTATTATTATTATTATTATTATTATTATTATTATTATTATTATTAGAGACCTGTAAAATAAACTAAATGAAATGACTTCAGAAGGGCGCACGGTGGGTTAGTGGTTAGCACTTTCGCCTCACAGGGTCTGGGGCTCGATTCCCTCCGGAGCCCTGTGTGTGTGGGTGGAGTTTGCATGTTCTCCCCGTACTGCGGGGGTTTCCTCTGGGTACTCCGGTTTCCTCCCCCAGTCCAAAGACATGCATGGTAGGCTGATTGGCGTGTCTAAAGTGTCCATAGTGTATGAATGGGTGTGTGAGTGTGTATGTGGTTGTGCCCTGCAATGGACTGGCACCCTGTCCAGGGTGTACCCTGCCTCGTGCCCGATGATTCCTGGGAATCCAGGTTCCCCGTGACGTGGTAGAAGATGGATCGATGGAAATGACTTCAGTCAAATGATTAATGGATTGATATTAGATCTAAGAGCTGTTGGGGACGTGAATGAACACCCTTCAGGTTCGGTTCTTTTCTTATCCGGTCTCTGGCGCCCTCTGGAGGTAGACACAGGTACAGCCAGACGATTTAAACACAATTATCAAGGATTTTCAATTCCAACACTATCAGAACGGTGTATATATAGATATGTACAACTTTATTCTCGACGTCCTGTCTTTATTTCAGCATATAAATGATTGCAGGGTTTAAGGGGAGAGTTTTATATAACATTTTATATCATACCATATAGAATAGTTGAAATGCTCTATTCTGATGGGTCAGAATGTGCTGAGGTTGATGAGGGAATTGTTTATAGCTGGGTAACAGGAAATAACTTGCCTCATGCACGTTCCATGGTACAAAATGTGACTATAAATGGATTTTTTTTAAAGTATGTTCTTTAACTTAACAGAAAATAATAATATTCATTGGGGAGGAAGCTGCTGTGGTGTAAGAGGAATTTTCCATCATATATCACCATTTATTATTTTCCTAGAACAGCACATACCAAAGCCACGTGTTTAAATCTTTACTTAAATTCTGTTGATGTATACCTGTTTTATTATTATTGTTATTATTATTATTATTATTATTGCACTGCTGGTCCGACGACAGCTATTATTTCTTACCTTTACCTTAGCAATTATATTTAAAAACAAAAAAAGCCGAAAACCGATCTCAGATCAGCCTTAAACAAGAAACTTCCGCCTTCACTTCAGCCAATAGGCGAAGAGTTAGTTTGCTAGGCCACGCCCACAATCGACAACCTCGCTCTCTGGTAATATAAACTGAAAGCCGCTGTGCTCTCGGTCTGCGCGTCGAAACGCGGAAGCTGGGAGTGTAAACACTTGTTTTTGTTTTTCTTACAGTATTTACGCATTTCTGTTTCATTCGAAACAACCCGTTTTCTTTCTGTTTGCGTCAAGCTTTTACTTCCGGTTTCCGTGTTGTGTACAGCGCGCGCGCGTATGTGTGTGTGAAGTCTGCGCTGGTTTAGTGCTCGGGATGAGTCTGGTGTGGTGATAGTCCGGGCTAAACCTTTTCTCTTTATTGCCCCCGTGCTGATCATCATTAGTATTATTATTATTATTATTATTATTATTATTATTATTATAAACGATGGCGGAGGCTGAAGAGGATTTTCCTGAGCAGATTGATGATGCGGAACTTTCACTGCAGGGAATTAACATGTTGCTGAACAACGGCTTTAAAGAGAGTGCAGAACTCTTCCACAGATACAGGTGAGTGTGTGTGTTCACACCTGAGTGAGGTAAGCAGGAGATCTGTGTTCACACCTGAGTGAGGTGAGGAGGAGATCCGTGTTTACATCTGAGTGAGGTAAGGAGGAGATCTGAGTGAGGTAAAGAGATCTGTGTTCACACCTGAGTGAGGTAAAGAGGAGATCTGAGTGAGGTAAGGAGGAGATCCATGTTTACACCTGAGTGAGGTAAGGAGGAGATCTGTGTTTACATCTGAGTGAGGTAAGGAGGAGATCTGTGTTTACATCTGAGTGAGGTAAGGAGGAGATCTGTGTGAGGTAAAGAGGAGATCTGTGTTCACACCTGAGAGAGGTAAAGAGGAGATCTGAGTGAGGTAAAGAGGAGATCCGTGTGAGGTAAGGAGGAGATCTGAATGAGGTAAAGAGGAGATCCATGTTTACACCTGAGTGAGGTCAGGAGGAGATCTGTGTGAGGTAAGGAGGAGATCTGTGTGAGGTAAGGAGAAGATCTGTGTGAGGTAAGGAGAAGATCTGTGTGAGGTAAGGAGAAGATCTGTGTGAGGTAAGGATAAGATCTGTGTGAGGTAAGGAGAAGATCTGTGTGAGGTAAGGAGGAGATCTGTGTGAGGTAAAGAGGAGATCTGTGTTCACACCTGAGTGAGGTAAGGAGGAGATCTGTGTTCACACCTGAGTGAGGTAAAGAGGATATCTGTGTTTACACCTGAGTAAGGTAAGGAGGAGATCTGAGTGAGGTAAAGAGGAGATCCGTGTTCACACCTGAGTGAGGTAAGGAGGAGATCCGTGTTTACATCTGAGTGAGGTAAGGAGAAGATCTGTGTGAGGTAAGGAGGAGATCTGAGTGAGGTAAAGAGATCTGTGTTCACACCTGAGTCAGGTAAAGAGGAGATCTGAGTGAGGTAAGGAGGAGATCTGAGTGAGGTAAAGAGGAGATCCGTGTTCACACCTGAGTGAGGTAAGGAGGAGATCTGTGTTTACACCTGAGTGAGGTAAGGAGGAGATCTGTGTTTACACCTGAGTGAGGTAAGGAGGAGATCTGTGTTTACACCTGAGTGAGGTAAGGAGGAGATCTGTGTTTACACCTGAGTGAGGTAAGGAGGAGATCTGTGTTCACACCTGAGTGAGGTAAGGAGGAGATCTGTGTTCACACCTGAGTGAGGTAAGGAGGAGATCTGTGTTCACACCTGAGTGAGGTAAGGAGGAGATCTGTGTTCACACCTGAGTGAGGTAAAGAGGATATCTGTGTTTACACCTGAGTAAGGTAAGGAGGAGATCTGAGTGAGGTAAAGAGGAGATCCGTGTTCACACCTGGGTAAGGTAAGGAGGAGATCCGTGTTTACATCTGAGTGAGGTAAGGAGAAGATCTGTGTGAGGTAAGGAGGAGATCTGAGTGAGGTAAAGAGATCTGTGTTCACACCTGAGTCAGGTAAAGAGGAGATCTGAGTGAGGTAAGGAGGAGATCTGAGTGAGGTAAAGAGGAGATCCGTGTTCACACCTGAGTGAGGTAAGGAGGAGATCTGTGTTTACACCTGAGTGAGGTAAGGAGGAGATCTGTGTTTACACCTGAGTGAGGTAAGGAGGAGATCTGTGTTTACACCTGAGTGAGGTAAGGAGGAGATCTGTGTTCACACCTGAGTGAGGTAAGGAGGAGATCTGTGTTCACACCTGAGTGAGGTAAGGAGGAGATCTGTGTTCACACCTTAGTGAGGTAAGGAGATCTGTGTTCACACCTGAGTGAGGTAAGGAGGAGATCTGTGTTTACACCTGAGTGAGGTAAGGAGGAGATCTGTGTTCACACCTTAGTGAGGTAAGGAGATCTGTGTTCACACCTGAGTGAGGTAAGGAGGAGATCTGTGTTTACACCTGAGTGAGGTAAGGAGGAGATCTGTGTTTACACCTGAGTGAGGTAAGGAGGAGATCTGTGTTTACACCTGAGTGAGGTAAGGAGGAGATCTGTGTTTACACCAGAGTGAGGTAAGGAGGAGATTTGTGTTCACACCTGAGTGAGGTAAGGAGGAGATCTGTGTTCACACCTGAGTGAGGTAAGGAGGAGATTGGTGTTTACACCTGAGTGAGGTAAGGAGGAGATCTGTGTGGAAAATGGTTCCTCTGAGATGAATAAAAAGTCATGTGGTGGACTGGAGCTGGGGTCCTGGTACTGTATACACACTGTAGACCTAAACATCACAAACCCTCTCAAGTCTCTGCATAGGTAGTGTTTAACGTGAACACTGTAGTTAAAAAGCCATACCAGTCCTTTTTCCATTTCAAACCAAGATGTTTAAAGTTATCACTGTAAGCTTTGGGGTGTTAAAACATTGGAGTACTGGTTGGAAGGTTGTGAGTTCAAATCCCACCACCACTACCACCACCATGCTGCCACTGCTGGGCGACTGAACAAGACCCTTAACCCCGAAGTGCTCGGTTGTATAAATGTCAGTGGATCTGGATAAGCGCGTCTGACTTCCTGACATGCTGGGGTATGTGACGAAGAAAGGATTCCACTCCGCTGTAATGTATACGTGACCAATAAACACTCATTATCATTAACTCATGTCACCAGCCGTATCTGTGAGGTTTCTCCACAGCGTCGGTGTTCTCTCAGCGCACTGCCCACTCGGGCTGTGTTAGGTGCGTATTAGTGACAGCACACCCGTATCCCAGCATGCAGTGGCTTCCACTGTGCAGTAAATGAGCAACGTGACATTTAAGGCCGTACCAGGAAGCTTTTCACGCTGAGGAAGCGCATGAATTAACCAGGCGTTTGATCATCTGCAGCGAGATCGCGTTAGCGTGGAGGAACGACTCATTCTATTCTATTGAGACTGCAACGATCCGTCATTTCTATTCCTTTCTATTCTGTTCGGTTTCGAATCAGAACGAAGCTTTATTCCATTTCGTTCCAGCCTAGTAAACTCTTTCGCTTCTTTTCTGCTCCATTCTAATGATGCTGTGTTCTGTTTTAGTCTCTTCGAATAAGGTTCTATGATGTTCTCCTCTGTTCTCATGAATGTTTATTTCGAAAATTGTATCATTATACTATATTCTGTTCTAACGTCACTTTATCCCGTTCTGTTTGGTTTTATCCTACGACCCTTTTTTAATAACAGTTTCGTGGTGGAGGTGGGCGTGGTTAAATTACATCGGTGCAGAAGGTGACATCGAGAGCATCCGCGTGGAAGTTTGACGCGTTGCTACGCAACATGTGCTCGTGACCGATTGTTGATATTCGTCACATAGAAGGCGATGCTGATGTATCATATATACAAATCTTTTTTTACGAGAACCTGCGTGAAACGATTTGTGGTATAAGAGGAATACAACACTTCAAGGTGCGCTGTTTTGGAAAAAATATTCAACACGGTCCTCCACTCGGCCGATTCTGAAGGGACGTGTCGTCGGCGGGGGGAGTTTCTCAACTTTTCTCCAAGCCGAGCACTTTTCATGTCTCTGCACGACTTGTACGGCTTTTCTAACTACAGTGTTCATTTACGTACAGGATGTTAAAAAGTGTGTGTAACCGATCTAGCAACAGTACGACACTTGTTTTGAATTTATTTGCAGTTTGTCAGAGGAAGCGAATGTGTTCTGCTTTCTCTTTTCGCCACTGTAATGATCTATCTGTATTTGGGTCTGCTCAACATTTTTGACCAACCTAACGATGTAGGCCATGAAATCGAAAGTTAGTCCTGTTAGTCCTACTACCTCTTTCTGACTTTAAAACAGTGCTTGTCAAGTAAGAACATTGCGTTGGTTCCTCTTTGTGCTGCAGGAACTGCAGCCCTCTGATGAGCTTCGGTGCGAGCTTCGTCAGTTTTCTGGTAAGTGTACTTCCTTTGTAAATCTGCTGATCCATGCTGTCAGGCTGCGTGTCATGTGATGTACAATCACGATATCATAGTAACAACGTGGACACCACAGCTCTTAAAGTCGGGCCGGGGTCAAGCAAAGCTAGCCAGGGTTCTGCCATTTTCTAGGTTTGTTACAGCCCAGTATTATTCAAGTTTACTGCTAATCTAGATTGGAATCTAGTGAAAACTTTATTGACAGCGGGTTTTATCTGTGGAACGTCTGGCTAGTATAGTTTATATTCATTTCTATTTTTCTAGTATTTTTCGAATAATTCTAACCGTTAAAAGGGACCCCTGATTGTAAAAAGTTTGTGATCCCCTGACTTACATACTATACATCATCACTATAGTCAAAATAAACCCTGTTGCCCAAAATCTTTAAGGATCCTATGATTCTTTATTTATTTATTTATTTTTTCCTTTTGGGGAAACTGTTAAAGCGTCTATGTCGAATCGTACAACGAAGTGTTTCACTGTCAGAAAGCATTGCCGTTTTCTTTTTTTTTTTTTTTTTGGAAGCTAAGAGCTGTTATTTATCCAACAACCACTTAAAGACGTCTTAAAGAACCATTTCCTCAGCAACACCAAAAGGCCTGGAAGACCACGGAAGACCACTAAAGTGAATGAATGCAGAATTCTTTCCTCGTTGAAGAAAAACCCCTTCACATCATCCAGACAAGTCGAGAACACTCTGGAGGAGGTAGGCGTATCTTTGACAAAGTCTACAATCAAGAGACACCTTCATGGGTGTAAATACAGACGGTTTACCTCAAGATGCAAAGCACTGGTAACACTCAAGAACAAAAAAGCCAGATTGCACTTGCTAAATAATCCTCGGGACAAGAAAAGCCTGACCAGTTCCGAACTTGTTCTCGAATGATGGGAAGAGAAGAGGATGGAGAAGGAAAGGAAGGGCTCATGCTCTAAAGCATACCACATCATCTGTCAAACATGGTGGAGGAAGTGTTATGGCATAGGCATGTGTTGGAACTGGGTCACTGGTGTTTATTGATGATGTGACTGTTTAGAGCTGTACTTTCTGTTCAAAATCAGTCAAACGCTGCAAACTGATAGGACGGTGCATCACAGTACAGATAAAGACCCAAAACATACAGTGAAAGTAACCCAAGAGCTTCTTGAGGCAAAGACATAAAACGTTCTTAAATGTCCGATGACATCAACCCCATTGAGCACGCTTTCTGCGGGGGTGGGTGGGATGCCTTAAATGATGTAAATGGTCTATAAATAGATGTGATTAGATACTAATGCGGATTTGCGAGGTGTCGATGGTCTCAGCTTGGTGTGTGTGTGTGTGTACTGTAGAGTTTGTTTGTAATGGAACGGTGTTAAATTCTCTCTTTCCAGAATGCCATGATGACGTTCGAAGAGGAGAAGATGCAGGTGGCGTGCGAGGACCTTCGGGCGACCGAGAGACTGTGCGAGTCCGACAGCGGCGGCGTGATCGAGACCATCAAGAACAAGATCAAGAAGAATGTGAGCAATTCCGGCACTCCTCACAGTCAGACGTGCTGTTTGTCTGAACGGCGTTTAATGACGCGAAGCATTGGTTTGTTGGGGTTTTAATTACATCGTGCAATAAGCAGCGTGTCATCGATCGGTCCATTTGAGAGAAAATGAGACTAAACGTTTAAAGAAGGCATGATGTATTATAGCTGGCAGAGGAATGCCTTTGATGCTTTTTTTTTTCCTTTGGAGCGGAAATAAAATATCTGGTATTTTTTACGACTCCTCTTTGACTTCAAGCAGAGAGCTTTCAAAGCGCGGTGCCAATATAAACCTCGTAGTTGCCAAGTCATTTAATCTAGCCTTATTTCGTTGTTATTTATACCCGAGGACTCCTTCAAAGCTGAAGCCTCATTTACAATAATGTCCTACTTACAGATTTTAATTGCTTAGAAACAGAACATAATAGAACAAAAGCTAAATAGGGGTGGAAAAATTGTGCATCTGCTTTATATCACTCTGTGGAAATCTATTCTGCATCCGTTCTCCGCTTTAAAAGGTCCTGTGTTGAGACGTTGAGAGTCTAATAATAATAGATTATTAGGAGGGAAGTCAGACGGCGTACAAGTTATGAACACGGCATATTAGGAAATGTCGTATGTTAGCAATAATATGACGAAACGTAAACGAGGAATATTTACATTTACGGTATTTTATCCAGAGCGATTTACATTTGTCTCATTTATACAACTGAGCAATTGAGGGTTAAGGGTCTTGTTCAAGGGTGCAACAGTAGAAGCCTGGCAGTGCTGGGGCTTGACCTCGTGACCTTCTGATCAGTAACCCAGAACCTTTACCCACTGAAACTACACTGTCCCAATATGGAGTGGTGTTATTGGAATTACTATGAAGTTGGTTATTTCTCAAATAACAGCACGTCCCTTTTTTTTTTCTTTTTTTTCTTTTTTAAAATTTGTTGAATAGTGTAGAAGACCGGGCCGTACTTTATATCCATGTATAGTTCCATTTTAATATCATCGAACATCCGCAAGACTCTTTTGTCGTGAAAACTTTCGTGTGTTGGAAAATGTTGGCACTGGAGACTCCTTCCAAAAATGCTAAATTCAGTCTTTTTACTGAAAGGTTCACCATATCAACAGTCAGACGCTATTTGTTTTTTTTTAAGCAGTTTGTCGCTTTGGATAAAAACGTCTGCTAAGTGAATAAATGTGAATGAATGAGCCGGTGTTGCTCTATCCAGCTCCGCTCATAGTGCATGTTATATTATAGTTATAGTTATATATTAAGATATAATATATTCGACTGTGGCTCAGGTGGTAGAGCGGGTTCTCCACTAATTGTGGAGCAGGGTTGGCGGTTCGATCTCCGGCCCACATACCAAAGTGTTCTTGGGCAAGACACTGAACTCGGCGTTGCCCCCGATGGCAGTCTAGCACCTTGCACGATCTGTGTGGGAATGAGAAACAGTGTAAAGTGCTTTATAGTCCTGCTAAGTTTAAAAGGTGTTATATAAGTGCAGACCATTTCTACAAGTGTGTTTACTGTACAGGTTTGAAAATTCAGTGCCATTTTCCCACCAGGAGGAAAAACCTTTGGCAGATAAAAACGAAACCGAAAGCACGTAATGGACGCATTAAGCGTCAATCCCCCGGTAAAGGCAGCACATCATCCGATCGGAACTGAGCACCTACCCCCGTTTTATGCCTTTGGATGCTCCTCAGTCATTGATTTTGAGATCACTCCAATTAAATCAGGTTTAGTTTGTTTATTTCTGGGAAAGAGAGAAGGCATGGTTGGGAACTCGTATTCCCGTCGTTTGATGATCTTTATTAATAATTCACAGAGAAAAATCTGACATCCTCTCAGTCGATTGAAGGCGACGGTGCTCGCTATGCATCTCCGACGAACGACTCATTAGATGGTCCTTCTTTATACTCTTTAGTTATTCAACGTTCACTAGATCCAGATTCTTCCTCGGGAACTGTCACGTATTTCGGACAGGGAAGTATCCTGTAAGCTCAATCCCCTCAAGGTCAAGATGATGAGACCAAAAAACCCAAAAGCAACTCGCATGTTTAGAACAGAGAGTTCTCTCGGGTCAGGAATAGACGTCAGTACGTTTTTATATACAAAGCACTACTGTGTAGTATCTTATCATGCTACCTGACTTCAACAGACATGGGTTGTTCGAACAGTGAATACACGCACATACACACACAGCTACACACACACGTTTGTCTTATTTTCCTCGTGAGGACCTTCCATAATGCCTACAAATAAATCTAACCCTAACCATAGGCTCAGTGATGAACAGGAAACATTTAAGGTTTTCGAAATAAAAGCTAGTTTTCTTTCATCATTGGGACCCTAACAAACGTCCTCACAAGTTCAGAATTGTCAAAACATCGTGGTGACCCATATTTAGAAGAAAAAAAAAAAACCCCACACACTAAACTGGACTAAGAATTGAAAATACTCCATATGGAGACTTTGTGGAGGCAACTAGAATGTTTTGGGTTTTTTTAAATACTTGACAATTTTGTTAGCAATATATAAAGTGTATTTATATATATATATATATATATATATTTTTTTTTTCCCCTTGATTTTTAAAGCCACTCCTGATAGAGGGACAGAAAAAGCGGAAATTGAATCAAATTTAAAGAACTACTTCAGTAACCGAATTTTAAAAACCTGAGTAAATGAATTAGACAGGAACTTGCACAATTCTGCTTACATTTATAAGCAGTGGCTTAATTTTTCTTGCTAGGTTGTGAAATTCCCTCTAGACGTCACACTTCTGTGTTTGTCTCCGGCAGGCGGAGGGTCAGAGGTCAGAGGTGACCGTGATCGAGCGGCTGCAGAGGCTCATCATAGTGGCTGACTGTCAGGTTTATCTGGCTGTGCTGTCCTTCGTCAGACAGGAGCTCTCCGGTTTGTGCTTTTTAATAGTGTATTGAGCCTTTTAAAGGCATATTAAACAATGTATCAATGCACCATTTGTTTGAATATTTTCCACAATACTCGTGTTTGGACAGGATATATCAAAGCTGGCTGGATCCTCCGTAAAGCCTGGAAAACGTACAATAAGTGCTACAATGAGATCACCCGGTTGCAGGAAGTGTGCCAGAGGAGGTCCTCAGCACCGCAGGGGGCACTTTCTTTTGATCAACCCAAACCGAGTCAGAACGCCTCAATGCCTGATCCCACAGCAGTCCGCTCCAGTGACTGTCCTGAACCCGGTCAGGATGGTTCCCTGGCTCCTGTCTCAGAGGGGTCACGTGCTGCCAAGCAGCTTAACGACGGCCATAAAGGTTCCTCCACTCGGCCCAAACACGGCCCGAAATCTCAGCCTCGGCTCGATCACAGCGTGACCGCGGAGTCTCTGGGTCGACTCAAGGGTTCGGTCAGCTTCGGCTACGGCCTGTTCCACCTCTGCATCTCTATGGTGCCTCCTCACCTGCTGAGGATCATTAACCTGCTGGGATTCCCCGGCTCACGACAGGAGGGTCTCAGCGCCCTCGCGTACTCCAGCGAAAGTAAGGACATGAGGGCCCCTCTTTCTACGTGAGTAGGTGTAAAGAAGCATGCTGGGTCAGCGTGGCAAAATAAAATCGCACAGAAATTGTATGGTCAGTAATTGCGTAGCCATGTTTCCGTCAAAATGTCACGTTTGCCAATACACCCCTTAAAATCTAATGCAAACTGTTATGTGATAAAATATAAAAACCAATCATGTTCAATATGCAAATGAAGCATCAGTTTACCAGGCGAAGGGGGTGGGGCAGGTGGATTTGAAGCCAGTGTAATTTGTGTATTTATAGAATCTGTATTTCTTGATTAAGAGTTGCTTCTGTGACATTTTTGGCTTTCTAACAACATGCTTTGTAGAACTGACCTGTCAAGCTGTACTCACTGTTCAGCAGTGATTGTGATCTATGTGTGTGTGTGTGTGTGTGTGTGTCTCAGACTGGCTCTGCTGTGGTACCACACGGTCGTACAGCCCTTCTTCGCCCTGGACGGCTCCGAAACAGAGGCCGGACTTCAGGCCGCTAAAGCCATACTTCAGAAGAATGAAGCCGAATATCCAGAGTCCTCACTCTTCATCTTCTTTAAAGGACGAGTGCTGCGACTCGAGGTGAGAGGACACTCGGTACCTCTTGTCTGTTCAAGCGTCCTGCTGAGTCTGTGTTCTCGATTCAGTCTTGTGTAACGTCCTCTCCTGTCTGTTGCCGTCAGTGTGAGATCAGCAGGGCTTTAACATGCTTTAACAATGCCTTGGAACTGGCTTCAGAACAGAGGGAAATCCAGCACATCTGCCTCTACGAGATTGGTAAGTCACCCTGTACCACTGCCGCTCATACACACCATACTGCTACACAACTCCTTTTTCATGTTCCTGCACCCTTCCATTTAAAGTGAATGACTGACATACTGTCTTACACAGAGTTACTAACTGACTGACATACTGACTGACTTTCTAAACTGTTTTAAAAGTACCTACTAACACACTGACTGACTTTAAAGGTACCTACTGACATACTGACCGACTTTATAGGTACCTACTGACATACTGACCGACTTTAGAAGTACCTACTGACATACTGACCGACTTTATAGGTACCTACTGACATACTGACTGACTTTAAAGGTACCTACTGACATACTGACCGACTTTATAGGTACCTACTGACATACTGACCGACTTTACAGATACCTACTGACATACTGACCGACTTTAGAAGTACCAACTGACATACTGACCGACTTTATAGGTACCTACTGACATACTGACCGACTTTACAGATACCTACTGACATACTGACCGACTTTAGAAGTACCAACTGACATACTGACCGACTTTATATGTACCTACTGACATACTGACTGACTTTAGAAGTACCTACTGACATACTGACCGACTTTCGAAGTACCTACTGACATACTGACCGACTTTATAGGTACCTACTGACATACTGACCGACTTTATAGGTACCTACTGACATACTGACCGACTTTACAGATACCTACTGACATACTGACCGACTTTACAGGTACCTACTAACATACTGACCGACTTTATAGGTACCTACTGACTGACTTTGTAGGTACCTACTGACCGACTTCATATGTACCTACTGACATACTGGCTGACTTTAGAAGTACCTACTGACATACTGACCGACTTTATAGGTACCTACTGACATACTGACCGACTTTATAGGCACCTACTGACATACTGACCGACTTTATAGGTACCTACTGACATACTGACCGACTTTAGAAGTGCCTACTGACATACTGACTGACTTTATAGGTACCTACTGACATACTGACTGATTTTAGAAGTACCTACTGACATACTGACCGACTTTATAGGCACCTACTGACATACTGACCGACTTTATAGGTACCTACTGACATACTGACCGACTTTAGAAGTGCCTACTGACATACTGACTGACTTTATAGGTACCTACTGACATACTGACTGATTTTAGAAGTACCTACTGACATACTGACCGACTTTATAGGTACCTACTGACATACTGACCGACTTTATAGGTACCTACTGACATACTGACCGACTTTACAGATACCTACTGACATACTGACCAACTTTACAGGTACCTACTGACATACTGACCGACTTTATAGGTACCTACTGACCGACTTTATATGTACCTACTGACATACTGACTGACTTTAGAAGTACCTACTGACATACTGACCGACTTTATAGGTACCTACTGACATACTGACCGACTTTACAGATACCTACTGACATACTGACCGACTTTAGAAGTACCTACTGACATACTGACCGACTTTATAGGTACCTACTGACATACTGACCGACTTTACAGATACCTACTGACATACTGACCGACTTTACAGATACCTACTGACATACTGACCGACTTTACAGGTACCTACTGACATACTGACCGACTTTATAGGTACCTACTGACCGACTTTATATGTACCTACTGACATACTGACTGACTTTAGAAGTACCTACTGACATACTGACCGACTTTATAGGTACCTACTGTCATACTGACCGACTTTACAGATACCTACTGACATACTGACCGACTTTAGAAGTACCTACTGACATACTGACCGACTTTATAGGTACCTACTGACATACTGACTGACTTTAGAAGTACCTACTGACATACTGACCGACTTTAGAAGTACCTACTGACATACTGACCGACTTTATAGGTACCTACTGACATACTGACTGACTTTATAGGTACCTACTGACATACTGACCGACTTTATAGGTACCTACTGACATACTGACCGACTTTACAGGTACCTACTGACATACTGACCGACTTTATAGGTACCTACTGACTGACTTTGTAGGTACCTACTGACCGACTTCACATGTACCTACTGACATACTGGCTGACTTTAGAAGTACCTACTGACATACTGACCGACTTTATAGGTACCTACTGACATACTGACCGACTTTATAGGCACCTACTGACATACTGACCGACTTTATAGGTACCTACTGACATACTGACCGACTTTAGAAGTGCCTACTGACATACTGACTGACTTTATAGGTACCTACTGACATACTGACTGATTTTAGAAGTACCTACTGACATACTGACCGACTTTATAGGTACCTACTGACATACTGACCGACTTTACAGATACCTACTGACATACTGACCGACTTTACAGGTACCTACTGACATACTGACCGACTTTATATGTACCTACTGACATACTGACCGACTTTAGAAGTACCTACTGACATACTGACCGACTTTATAGGTACCTACTGACATACTGACGGACTTTAGAAGTGCCTACTGACATACTGACCGACTTTATAGGTACCTACTGACATACTGACCGACTTTATAGGTACCTACTGACATACTGACCGACTTTATAGGTACCTACTGACATACTGACCGACTTTAGAAGTACCTACTGACATACTGACCGACTTTATAGGTACCTACTGACATACTGACTGACTTTAGAAGTACCTACTGACATACTGACCGACTTTATAGGTACCTACTGACATACTGACCGACTTTATATGTACCTACTGACATACTGACCGACTTTATATGTACCTACTGACATACTGACCGACTTTATAGGTACCTACTGACATACTGACCGACTTTATAGGTACCTACTGACATACTGACGGACTTTAGAAGTGCCTACTGACATACTGACCGACTTTATAGGTACCTACTGACATACTGACCGACTTTATAGGTACCTACTGACATACTGACCGACTTTATAGGCACCTACTGACATACTGACCGACTTTAGAAGTCCCCACTGACATACGGACTGACTTTATAGGTACCTACTGACATACTGACCGACTTTTATAGGTTCCCGTCTGACATACTGACCGACTTTATAGGTACCTACTGACATACTGACCGACTTTAGAAGTACCTACTGACATACTGACCGACTTTATAGGTACCTACTGACATACTGACCGACTTTAGAAGTACCTACTGACATACTGACCGACTTTACAGGTACCTACTGACATACTGACCGACTTTATATGTACCTACTGACATACTGACCGACTTTATATGTACCTACTGACATACTGACCGACTTTAGAAGTACCTACTGACATACTGACCGACTTTATAGGTACCTACTGACATACTGACGGACTTTAGAAGTGCCTACTGACATACTGACCGACTTTATAGGTACCTACTGACATACTGACCGACTTTATAGGTACCTACTGACATACTGACCGACTTTATAGGCACCTACTGACATACTGACCGACTTTAGAAGTCCCCACTGACATACGGACTGACTTTATAGGTACCTACTGACATACTGACTGACTTTAGAAGTACCTACTGACATACTGACCGACTTTATAGGTACCTACTGACATACTGACTGACTATTTGACTGACTGATTGACTGAATTAAGGAGTGACTGACTTTCTAAACTGATTTATAAGTACCGACTGACTACATTTTTAAAAAGTACCCCCTGACTGACTGATTGTCTGAATGACTTACGTACCGACTTTCTTTCTAAATGCAAGTATCTACTGACTCACAGCCTGACTCACTGACTTCAATACTGACTTACTACTGACTGACTGAATTAGAGACTTACTGACTTACGGACTGACTTCCGCTGTTTTAAAATGACTAAGTAAAAGTACTTACTGACTGACTCACTCACTGAATCACTGACTCTTGAAGCCTGACTGACTGACTTAAAGACTGATTGGCTGATGTACTGTCATATTAACATATTCATCGACTGACCTACTGACTGAATGATCTGCTGAAGTAACGACTTCCTGACGCGCTGGCTTACAGACTTCCTTATTAAACCACGTTCAAAGCTTCGTGACTTACTGAAAGCTGAAAACACAAGCAGGGGCCACTTCCACGCTCCTAACGTCTGTGGTTTATACGATGCGGATGTGTTCCAGGTTGGTGCAGTATGATCGAGCTGAGCTTCTCCGAAGCGCACAGAGCGTTCGAGCGTCTGCGGACAGAGTCACGCTGGTCCCAGTGCTACTACTCCTACCTCACCGGAGGTAAGCAGTCTCTTAATTTAAAAAAAACAAAAAAACAATAAACTTCAATAATAGGCCCGAGGCCAGTGGCATAGGGGTATGGTTTAAGATCTAGCAATGCTTTTGTTTCATGATATTATCATCGTGAGCATGTTTATATTTCAGTGTGTCAGGGAGCTTCAGGTGATCTGGACGGAGCTTGTAGCGTACTGAAAGATGCGTCTCTGCTTTTCAAGAGGAAGCACAATCAGATTGAGCAGTTTTCCATGAGGAAGGTAGGTGTACGAGGAAAACCTGTCCACGAACTGAATTTCTCCAATACTTTTTAATCGTGTGTGTGTGTGTGTTAATAGGCTGAAGATTTAAGGAAGCCCAGGCCTACGAAAGAGCAATGTACAATGGCTGCCATCGAGATTCTGTATCTTTGGAAAGCTCTTCCTAACTGCTCCAACGCCAAACTGCAGCTTATGATTGAAGGTTAATCACACAAAAAAGGAAAATCCCATACACACGCCACTCTTTATTTCTGCTAACGTGCACTGGGACACACACACACACACACACACACACGCTGAATTTCAGTTTCTTTATGCATCAGTTCTAGAGCAGATGGACGGCTCGTCGTATTGTGGACTGAAACACCTCCTGCTGGGGGCCGTGCACAAAAGCCTAGGGGACAACGCGAACGCGATACAGGTGTGGGGCATACAGTGTGTGTCTAGCTGACGTCGTACGCCGCTTTACGTTTGTATCGTGTGGAAATTCACATCTACGGTGTACTCGTTTGTTTGTTTTTTTGTCCGTTGCAGTGTTTTCAGGTGGCTTTGAGAGATGAAGATGGGCGTGTCAGTAACTCGTACGTGCAGCCTTATTCCCTCTATGAGCTGGGATGTGTACTGCTAGAAAACCCTGAGGCAAGTGTGTGTGTGTGTGTGTGTGTGTGTGTGTTAATGCAGGTTCTACAATCCTGATGCATAACCATGCATGCGCACACTGCGTTTGTAAAGCTCACCGAAGTATTCGGGTGCCGCGACTGTTAAAATGTTACGTGTATCACAATGCGCAGAGGTTTCGTCTGAGCTAAAGATGAATGTCGTTGTATTTTGTTCCTCTTTTCAGTCGACAGCCAAAGGAAGAGCGCTGCTTCTTCAAGCCAAGGTACATAGATTAAACTCATTTCATTAAAGTGACTAGTTAATCGGACTTTATATAATAATAATAATAATAATAATAATTTTTAGTTAGTTACAGTTACATTTATATAGCGCTTTTCTAGACACTCAAAGCACTTTACATTGTATATGGGGCGGCAGGGGGGTCTCCTCGACCACTATTTGGGGAGAAAACAACACCACCCTTACTGTATGTAACGTTAGGTACCACTAGAGCCGAGGTATTCAATCTGTGGGACTCCCCCTAGAGGAGTGTGGTGGAATTGCATATGGAGGCAGGCGAATATGTAAAATACCAAAAAAAAAATGTATATATATATATATATATATATATATATATATATATAATTTAAATGACTGTAACAACAGAACACAAAAATACGCATAAAGAGCAGTCTTCTTTTTCCTCCCCCTAATAAAAACGAGACATGAGCCAGTTCATGTATGCGCCGATGCCGCACCCTTGCTTTCTGTCAAGGTATAAAATTGATTACAGTCATTCATTTTTTTTTTTTATTATTTCATTAATGGGAAACTTTCAAAAGGCAAATCTAAGAAATCAAACCCGTTACACAGCGTTTTAATGCTAAACATATTCGGACAGTTATTTAAAACTGCTTGCTCTCCTGGGGAAAAAGTTCAAATGTTTGCACTAGAGGAACATTATTAGCTAATAATCCACACTAACGCAGTGTCGTGCGTCGTCCTGCAGGAGGAGTTCTCGGCGTACGATTTTGAGAACAGGCTCCACGTGCGAATCCACTCCGCTTTAGCGGCATTCACAGCAACGGCTCCACAATAACTCCTTTCTGAAGTCTCGGAAATTCGATGTACACAAGCCAGCAAAAAGAAAATCAATCCGAGACGTCATGCGGAGGAATCGGGGACGACGAAGAAGGAAGGAGCACGGCCTCGGACTGTTACTGACGATCATGGACCATTCATGGGTGAACGCTGTTTTTTTGGGGGGTTTTTTTTTTTCCTCTCGTGCACTTTATATTATTATTTTGGATACTCGATGAGAAAAGAGAAACGGTCAGTTTTAATATAGAGTTCTACGTTGGGAAATATCCCATCAGGAAGGCGAGTCATTGCTCAGTTTCGGAAAGTCCAGTCACAAAGCACATGATTTATGAGATACTAAAAAGCACTGCTAATTTATTTGACAGAAATAGCTTTCCAATGTTCAGTTCTCGCTGTAGATAAGAGATTGAAAATATTTGAGTAGGGTTTTTTTTTTTTCTTCTTCTTCTTCTTCTCCTTTTGTTTGTGGTCAGTAATCTGATACCTGTCCAATGATCATGTGGTCATCAAGCATTGTACATCACCACACGATCGTCAGAACGCCATTGAACAAAATTGTTGCCAAATCGCAACCCGATCACACCTCCTACACTGCGGGTTGTCTTAACGGTTTAAATTCGCTCCTGCAGCTAGTAGTTCGGCAGCTAAATGTCTTTGGGGGCTTTTTTTAATTTTATTTTGTATTTTTTTTTTTACCAAAGTCTGCTTAGACATAACGATATTATTTGATTGTCTGTGATTCCTGAAATATTTGTTCTTCAACTAACAAAACAACTAAAATAATGACAGAAAGTACGTGTTAAATGTCATCAGTTGAAATTGTGTCACTGACTAGTGTTCCGTGTAGGAAAAGACTACTCTGTTAGCTGTGGTTTAGCTAACAAAATATCTTGAGAATCAGGCTTTTATTTTGCATTACAGTAAGTGCATATTGTTTAATATTTAGGTATGTGGTAATTAATGACGAGCGCTTTTACAGTCGAGGTTAGAAGTTGACATACGCCTTACAGAATCTGGAAAGTGTTCATCATTTAAAAAGGAAAACGGGGGATCGTAAAAAAAAAATAGCATTTTTTTTTTATTTTTATGTATTTATTTAGTACTACCCTGAATAAACTATTTCACATAAGAGATGTTTACATATAGTCCTTCTGTACAAGACACAATAATAACCGAATTTACACAAATGAACCAGTTTTAAAGTGTACATACGTGTGATCTCTTTATATTTCCAAAGTGTAAAGTAAAAAAATAGCTTTTATTCAGGGTGAGTACTAGCTAATAAACAAAATGTCACTCTTATGATCCCTCTTTTGTTTTTGTTGTAATTATTAACATTTAGCAGATTCTGGAAGGCGTATGTAGGATTCTGACTGTATGACGGATTACTGTTACGTTTAAGCGGGAACGACCGCATCTACTCTGTTACCTGTGGTTAGCCGAAGAGGTCCTGAACCTTCGGGCCTTTATTAATTTTTATTTTTATGGTGCAGTAAATCCGTATTGTTTTCTCGGGTGGTAATTCATTACAAGAGGTTTTTACGCGCGTTTCGGCGTACGTAATCGGTCCTGTGAAAACGACCAGGTTTGTACGAGAGCACTCGGCACCATAATGCAATAGTTACTCGGACCGTAACGTTCACGCCGCACGTCATCATGTGGCGTAACCTTTGTTACGATTTGCAAAGTGTGTATTGAATTCTGTGAAGAGTACCAGGTGTACTTTAAGCAATTCGTGCTAAGTACAGTATAGTGATCTCAAACATGCCGGTTGAAATGAGCAGCTAATTTACACTTACGGTATTCCCCCCCCACACACACACACGTTATTACGCACTTATTTTGTCTATATTCCGGAGGATCGTGCCAGGTCATTGTTCGCCCGCAGCATGACGTGCTGTCGTACAAACCGAGCACGTTTCACACAAGCTACTACAGTATGTACGTAAAGATCCAGTATGCTCGGTTGTACCAGATACAACTGCGTTCTGACCTGCTAAATGCTACATAGTTCCTGTACTTGTACAATTACTCAAAATGGTATGATTGTGTTCGACTGAGGAAACAGGAAATGAAATTCATGTTAACTGAACTTCAGCGTTAGGTCTGTAGTTAGTACTGTAAAGTGCACAGTTACAGTATATCCTGTACTGATGCAAATATTAACCTGGTGGAGGCAGCTATGTCTGTAAAAAAAAAGAAATAATAATAATGTAAACGTGTTTTTGGCTTCACCATGCTCAGCAGTAGCATGTACTTCATTATATCAATGCTGTTCTTGACCTTTACTTTGAAAAAAAATAAACAGACTTGTTGAATAAAGTGGTGTTTTTGAGGCATCTTGGGTGACGTGAACACGTTCGGAAACTGTAACTGCATCTATAGCCATACACTCACCGTCCACTTTAATAGGAACACCTGTACACGTGCTGGTATCATGTGGCAGCAGCACGATGCATGCAGATACAGATTAAGAGCTTCAGTTGATGTTCACATCAGAATATGGGGGGGAGGGGTCTCAGTGACTTTAACCATGACCAACCCCTTGTTGATAAGAAAAATGGCCAGATAAGAGTCGAGCTGCTCTAGTAAGTCAGTCACTCATTACAGCCGTGCTGAACAGAAAAGCATCTCGGAATGCACAAAAGCATCAAACCTTGCGGTGGATGGGCTACAACAGCAGAAGACCACATTGGGTTCCAGGCCTGTCAGCCGGGAAAAGGAATCTGAGGCTAGCATGGGCACAGATTCACCCAAACTGGACAGTTGAAGTCAAGAAGAAGAAAAAATGACCTGATCTTTTTCCATTCTTCAACTGTCCAGTCTTGGAGAGTCGGTGCCGGCAGGTGATAAGTAACCTATCTTGCGTATGCCAACTTCCATCCATCCATCTTCTACCAGTTATTCCTTCTTCAGGGTCGCGGGGAACCTGGAGCCTATCCCAGAAAGCATGGGGCACGAGGTGGGGTACACCCTGGACAGGGTGCCAGTCCATCATAGGTCAAAATCACATACACACTCATTCATACACTACAGACACTTTAGACACGCCAATCAGCCTACCATGCATGTCTTTAGACTGGGGGAGGAAACCGGAGTACCCAGAGGAAACCCGGAGAACATGCAAACTCTGCACACACACATGGCCCCAGCGAACTCGAACCCCGGACCCTGGAGGTGTGAGGCGAACGTTCTACCCACTAAGCCACTGTGCGCCCGTGTATGCCAAATCGACATTGAAATTGACAAAAGCAGCCTTTATGACAGCCCACTCCTGTTGGAACGGTCGTGTTGGAATGTCAGTTGTCATAAAGAACTCGTGCTACTCAAGAACTCAAAAACATGCTACTCAAACTGTAGCAGCTGCAGAAAGGTGTAGTATTTTTGTGATTCAGAAGCAATAAGCACAATGAACTTTGTTTCCATTCTTATCGCTGAATTATACAGTATATATATATATATATATATATAGACATTTATAATGAATTTTGGAAGTAGTGAAGGGTCTGCAAAGAAAACAGTCGACAAAACAGACCTGTGTGAGAAAAGTTACTTTAATTCTACACACATTTCAAGCACCACCACCAATATTACAAAAAATAAAATAAAAATGGTCCATTATCTTACCTAATAAGTCTTTACACCAAGTATAATACAGCTTGTAGAAATGTAAATCAGGTGGTAAACATTACCCATGATGGTCAAAGTTACAGTACGATACCTCACGTCTCACTTCCGCGATCATAAAAGACTTAAACATGGTGTGTGCAGTATAAATAGTGTGCAAACGAGACCAGCTAGTAAATAAATAGGCAGTATTACACTTCAGGTCAGTAAGTACACTCACCCAATTAAAAGATCCGTGGAGATCGTTGTGTTTTATGGGACTTTTGTATCTCACCGCGATCAAAGACAAAGCGATCAGACAGTGGACTACAGGACGCAGTTGGGAAACCTTGACGTATTACACTATAATTTCTCTTGACTTCTGGGCTGACACTTACTCGTCTAATCCTACAGCTGTGGAAATGATTTCACTGTGGAGAAGGCGCCGTCAAGTTAGCTGGACACTCTCGCACGTTTACAGGTCCGAATACCGCCGAGAGCTTGTCGAACACCACCACATCCCTGTTAAAGACCATGTTTTGGAGACACCCGACATAGGATTCGGTAACGGGGAGGAATGAGAACCTTCGACGATCTGCAAAAAAGAACAAAAGGAATCTCGTAATAAGTTTATGCTAACACTTCACTTACAGTAAGTGTAGTGCTAAAGTCTTAGAAACTAAAATATGAAACTCATGAGCTAGAAACATAGAAGAAACTTTTCTGGATTTTTGAGTAGTACAACCCTTTACTAATGAGTATTAATCTTTGTAATCCTCGTGCGAATACCTGGAACTCCGCCCACATAAACAGGAAATCTGTCCCGGGTGGGAGAAGACGAGCTCGGGCCGATCGTATACTTGCCCTCTGTGTCCACGTGCATCTCTACCACATTGTTCCGCTGGATCACTAACAGAGGGGAGCGATCATTTGATGAGTGAAATCGGAATAATAAAAATCTCAGGAAGCTTTCCATTTCTCGGAGTCTAATTTCTACACATAATGACATTAAGTCCGTAGACGGTCGATGCTTCGACTTATTTAATGGGAGGATTTACCTGCTATTCTGTGGAACACACCATCACAGAGAGACTGATTTGGGTGAACGGACACGTTGAATCCCCCGCCGCCGTTATTCACCTGAGCCACCACCTGCAAGCAACAGATCAGCGCTGTTCAAACTTGTGTGAAATCACAATTTTTACTTCCTGTAAGAAGGCCAGCTATTGTTCCTTGAGAATGCAGTAGGAACGCACTCGGTTCATACAGTCCCCTCGGAAACTATTGGAACCGCAAGGCCAATTCATTCGTTTTTGGGTTTGAGAACAGAATATGAATATGAGAAGGATGTTTTTTATTTCCTGGTATTTGCATGTAGACGTGTTAAACGACGTAAAACGTAGCACGTTTTGTATCAGTCCACTCGATTTTAGGTGAGCAGAAATATTGGAACACGTGCCTGATAGGTGTTTCTTGTTCGACTGATTGTTTAAACAATACCTAGCTCTGAATATCTACTCCGGGGTTTTAACCTTCAATTTCATGTGTGAAGACTGCATTCGTTGTTAAAAAAAGGATAAACCCACATGACGATCAGAGAGCTGTTTATGGGAGAATAGCAAGTCATTTTGAAGCTGACAAAAGAGGGGGAAATCAATCAGAGGCATCGCACAAGCATTGGGCATAGCCGATACAATGGGAAAGGAGCAACAGACAATGGGTCGGCCAAAGTAAACAACAACAGCTGATGACAGGAATATTGTGAGAGCTGTGAAGAAAAACCCAAAAACAGCAGTCAGTGACATCACCTATCCACCGTTCAAAGAAAGCTCGCATGGCTGTTTCTGGAACATTCTCACTAATCTTTATATATGATCTAACTCATGATGGTAGCAGCAGAATGAATTCAGACGTTTACAGAGAAATGCATCTCAAATTATTCAGGAGCAACAGCAAGACAATGATCCTAAAGAAAAATCCTCAACTCTCATCTCATATTTTGATCTCAAACTCAGAAGTCTTTGGTGTATAGCAGAAACAAATGAATTGGACTCGCCATTCCAATAGTTTTGGCAGGGACTCTTTGTTACACTCATACAGAAAATTCTAAGTACCACTGTATATCTTATAGTCCATCCATCTTCTATACCGCATTATCCTTTTCAGGGTCACGGGGAACCTGGAGCCTATCCCAGGGAGCATCGGGCACAAGGCGGGGTACACCCTGGACAGGGTGCCAGTCCATCGCAGGGCACAATCACATACACACTCACACACCCATTCATACACTACGGACACTTTAGACACGCCAATCAGACTGCCATGCATGAAATAAAACACTTCAGGACGTGCTGTTATAGGAACGTTATCAATGACAGTTTGGTAAACTGCCCTGACAAGAAATTTTACCATTACCTTTACAAGAACGAAGCTGATTAGTTTCCTATATGATCAAACTGAGGCAGCTAGTTACCTTTGACCCATAACATCCTGACTGGGGTCCAAATTTAAAGAAAGAGCTCACCTCTCCTTTCCTCATGAACACGGTGAGATGATGGTCCGAGTTTCCGGTGTGCAGCAGGAGGCCGCTCTGATTACTGGGACGCAACTCGAACACGAGCTCAAATTTCCCAGTCACCATAAACGACTCATCTGCACAAAGTCAAGAAGTAAGCTCTTTCTGTATGACGAGCCAGAGGTCACATTTAAACAGTCCGATTTGCCTCTAAAAATTGATTCTAAAATAGTTTATTCGATTATGTTTGATGGTTCCAAATCAACAACCCAAAGCGATCCCAAACGAATGTGTCTGATTGTACAATGAAGTGATGGAAGAGTTTGACTAGGACTCACCAATAATGATGTGAGCTCCCTTCCCTGAGAAGTATGCCCCGCTTTCCATCTGCCCCTCAAAGCACAGACCTACACCACAATTCACTGCTGGTGCCGCCATCGCCGAGCCGTTCATCCTGAAATTGCGGACACACCCGACCACGCCGTGCACGGGCAAACCCTTCCACTAGGAATGAGATTTAGAGATTAGAAATGTACGGTTTCCACCATTACAGATCCCTTTATCAATTCAGTTCTTCGTTTGAACTGTTTCGTACCCACTAAATAGTGAGTGTTAAATCACCTTCAGATCAGCATGCGTGTGTGGTGGAGGGCTGCCCAGGTGCACAGCTGTACTCAGCTGGATGGACGAGCTCTCTCCTGGATTCAGCACACCGTCCTGTGCCCTCAGACCATCAATAACCAGGCGAAACCTGCGCTTCTCCAGACTCAGAGTTACCTGCCAGGAGATTATTGAAGGTCCTCATTCACATGTTCAACCTTCTGACCAATTACTGAACTCTCTCTGCTTCCTTAGCCTGTTTTAATACGAAGGAAATGGCTGATTTTAAAGCTAAAATGCAAAAAACGATCTCTACTTGTGATAAAGATTAGTGATTTGCACTTCAGACTCTTGTGTGCTCTCATAATTATTCATTTTAGAAAAGAGTTGAGGAATTCAGTGTGTATTAATAATAATGAATGACGAGTAATAAGCCAAAAGGGCACTTCAAATAAATGTCTCTCTTATGAATCAGTATTAAATACTTCTGAATATGATGACAATCCTACTGAGTTCTTCTTCCTGCTAAAAGGTTCCCTATCAGAACCCTTTTGGAAGCTCAGAACCTCCTGTAAGAAATTACCGACTGCCTCTAAGCAGATTCCACTCCAAGGTAGGTGTTAGAACAAGCTCATACCACCCACAAGGCTTAATTATCATAGGAAAATTCATCTCGGTCTCAGCATTATCTGGACAATACCACCTGAAGTGACGTTCAATCGATTATAGCCTGGGAGAGGCAGTGGGACATCAAGAACCATGAACCCTTAACGTAATTATCATTCAGAAAGACATCTGTCGAGATCATCGTATCGCCACACCATTTCGGTAATCAGCAAAAATGGAAGGTGATCAGGTGTTTATCCTTAATTTACATTTAGAGTGAGACTTCATTTACATTACAGGCAGGAAAATCGGGTTTGAAAAACGGCATGAAATGTCTGAGCTGATATTGTTTAAGATCGACTTTGACTCCGATGATGAAACTGATGTGCTTCATGTTCTTTGTCACTGCAATAAAGATAGATCTTTGACATCCACGTCATTTTTTTTTTCTTACAACCCTTAAACACCCCCTAGAAAACCCATTTGGAAATTAGTTTTTTTAAAAGATTGTACTTGTAAAGATAAATGGAGAAAACGCCAAAAGGTTGACCATGATTAAAAAGAAATAACCCACAGTAAAATTCTAACCGTGTGCCACTTTCCATCGTTGTACTTCTCCCTGTTGAAGATTTCCCTCTGACGGCCAACTGACAAGCGGATTCTTCCCTTGGACACATAAAGAGCCAAGTGGTACTTTTCCTGTTCGGCGGGAATGTAGAACAGCAGACCCTCTGCCGACTTCGTCTTGACATCTAAGGAAAAATAGGGCCTGTGAAGCAAACAACGCATTAGACGACTCTCTGTCAACACTTTAATCCCATTATAATCTACTGACGTTGGCGTTGTTATGAACATTTGTACGTTGCAACATGTGGAATGTTAACAGGAAGTGAACTCACCTGTGTGTGAGAGCTTTAGAGGGCATGGTGTAGCTCAGACTGCTGGAAGCACCTGCGAGGTGAAAGGAATCCGGGATCGGAGTCGGGTGGAAGCAACTAGAGACTCCATCGTCCTTTATCGCTTCTTTGCCATCCTATAAACAAAACATACACGTGAGCTTGGTGCTCTGGATGAGCATCCTTTCATCATTTTATTTTTTTTTTTAATTCTTCAGTCCATCTGTGAATGGGAAGGTTAAAATATTTGATAAGGTTTATATTAAGACAAAGCAAATACAGGTTTTTAGGATAAAACTGTGATTCAGAAAATCCCTCCATCCATTTTCCATATTGCTTATTCGAAGCAGGATCGTGGGGAAGCCTGGAGTCTATCCCAGGGAGCTCGGGCACAAGGTGGGGGACACATTGGACTGGGTGTCAACCTTATACAGGGCACAATCACACACACATTGACACACTACGGACAATTTGGAAGTGCCAATCAGCCTGCAATGCATGTCTTTGGGCTGGGGGAGGAAACCCCCGAAGCATGGGGAGAACATTCGAACTTCACGCACACAGGGTGAAGGTCTGATTCGGACCCCCAACCCCAGGGGTACGAGGCAAAAGTACTAACCACTAAGCCCCCAGAGTCAGAATATCGAAATATACGATTGGCTCTCATGTTGGGTCTAACCTTTGACCTTTAGGTGCCACGTACAGTAACCATGGTATTTGATTTTGAACTAACAATAACATTAGTGTCCTGAATGACCGGACCACAAGTGGTTAGTAATAAATAACTAGATAACAGATATCATGGGTTTACCATTGGGACATCCGTGTTACTCTTGTAAAGTAAACACTAATGAGTCTTGATGCATCCTAGACAATATCGTAGGAACGCCATCATCATTGTGGGGAATGGCTAAGGAGACTGCTATCATTCATTCATCTTCAGTAACTGCATTTTCCTGGTCAGTGTAGCACTATCTAGATTGACTAGCGCTAACCCCTGGAACACTGGGCACAAGCCAGGGATACACCCTGGACAAGCCCAGAAGCTGTTATGTCAGATGAAAAGTCTCCAGTGTTTGCTCAAAAAGTTGCCAGAATTGTCACTTTTCTTCTTTATTAATAAACTCTTTAAAGGGGGTCTAAAATGTTGCTAAGTTGGCCACACTGCCGTCTTCTCCCACTTACCTTTTATAGTGTTCTGGCTCCACCCACTGACCCACCCAATATCACAGACTCTAAAAAGTTTTAACTGCTTAGCAAATTGGTTACATCGCACATTTTGGGCAACTTCTATGGAATGTCAACAGAAACCTGAACTAGCTTTACTCTCTTAAAATGAACAGAAACGATCACATTATCAACAATCAATAGTTGGTGTTTTTTTTCATTACCAAAAACACAAACTATTACCATGAATAACATTTAACCAAATGTTTTGTTCTTAAATCTCCCTTTCAAGATCCTGCTTCTCATACTTCTGTAGGACGGTGTCTATGTTTTAGATCCACTTTGGTGTAACTCCTCTAGTTGTTATAAATGTTTATCAAGGTGTAGCTTGGGTTATATAATCCCAAATGATTCACAACATGCAGTTCTTGTATACATCTTTGGAGATATACTGAGCAGGACCTTGAGCAAAGAATATCAGATGACTCCTGCTGGTATCATGTGGAATACAGTTAGCCTGGAGAAGCTCTGATCTGCATAGATTAGCATTTTCCTGCTATAATATATCTATATACATTTTCCTCTAACACCTCGAGGTAATTAATTGGATCAGGCAGGATACAGCAGGAAAATCAAAACATATATACAGTGAAGAGACTCCTGGATCAGGGTTGGGAATCACCAGATATTGAAAGGATAAGTTGCATGTGATTATAGCATATTGCCATTCATGCAATGCCGAGAACACTGGGCACTAGGGCATCTGCTCATCTCCATGCACACATACATGCACAAAATTATTCCCACCCAGGGGCAATTTGAAGTAACCAATGTACCTATCTGCATGTTGTTTGGAAGTGGAAGGAAACCAGAGAACCTGAAGGAAACCCACGCAAACACATGGAGAAGATCTGAACCTCCACCCAGACATTATCCTGAGCTCAGGATCGAACCCAGGTCCCTAGAGCTGTGAGGCCGCAATGCTGTAACGGTATAGTGGGCAATCATTTCCACTCCAGGCCATTTGTTCTACAGGAATCCCCAAAACTCTTCTGTTCTGAAGATTTCCCCATGTAGGAAAACGTAAAGCTTTACCTTTAAGAAAGTGATGACACTGGAGCTTCCTTCCATAAATGTTCAACAATTAGCTCCTTATAGAAAAATGTTCCAGATCAACACTTAGACACATTTTAAATCAGGCTCCATGAGGAACTGTCTTAGAAGTTCCTGTGTACATAGAACTGTAGTAATCGTTCTAAAAGACGTTACTATAGAAACGTAAGCATGTGATTTGTTTTACTGATATAGAAAACGGATCAACACCTTCTGACCGGTCGGATTCAGCAACACCGTCGTCGTACATTTCCTTTCGCTACCATGATTCTTACGTTCCATTCGCTTTTCTTCATGTTAAACCATGCTCAGTTTCGGATTATGCCGCATACTTGCGTCCAATTTTTGCACTCATGCTGATTCCAGGATTATCCTAATTTTATCTTCACGAGTGTCACATGCTGATCTGTACAGTATGTTTTTTTGGGAAATTTGACCATGAGCATGTTATTGCAGTTAGGTAGAGAAAGTCTAATAGTATCGGCGATGAGTTTCTTCAGCTACACATGCTGTAAATCTGTTCGACATAACACATACTCGCACATCTTATTATCCTCGTGAGGACCTTCCAATGACGTAATTATAAATTCAGTTGATCTCCAACAGTAACATCAGTTAGCAAAAGAAAAATCGTAGGCTCCATTAGGGTTTTAAATAAAAGGACAAGTTTGGTATTTAAAAAAATAAATAAAAAAAGTTGTCCTTTTGGAGAACAGAGATTAAACACTCAGATATTCCTGTCCTTATGGGGACATTTGGTCCCCACTAAGATATAAAACATACCTCCATTCTCCCCACACACACACACCCCCTTGGTAAGAATTATTGTTAAGATGTGTGAGTGGACATGGATTATGAGAATATTAGCATGTTGACTGAATGGTTAAATAAACAAAAAAATAATTAAAACAGGACCAAATAATACCCTCATTAGTTGAGAACTTGGTTAGAGTGTTTATTAGTAGTCCTTTATCTGAAACACACTGGAATTGATATTGACACTCATACAAACAACAAAATCAGAAAGAAAATTCCAAATAAATTGTTACTTTGTCTCCTCTAAATGGTTTGTGTTTACATACAGGTTAGGGAATGGGTGAAATGTATATGTATCAGTGGAAAATGTTTACTAATGATAAAAATAAAAGTTCATGCAGTCATGAGATTAGGCGTCTGGTTAGGCGGGTGCTGGTCTAAGATGAGACAAGCTGACACACATCTCCCTGTTAGTCCACTCTCTCAGGATCGTCTTCATCACTGGAAACAAAGCACACAACACACCACGTGAGCACAAGGCCTAGCAGCTTCCGTGCAAACATGGACGCCGTTCGCTGAGGCACGGCAGCGTTGCACTACAATCACAAACGGAAGTCCGCAGGGACACTGGCACTTCTTTTACGAACAGACAACTGATTAGTTATAGTAATAATAATACAGTAAGCACCTTACTGTGATGTTAATTGAAAAGTCGGCCATTTTGAATAAAGAAAAAAAATTATCTTTTTTTTTTTTGGCTAATTCTCTTAGAAACGTCATCTAACTCCATCTGAGGAAGATCACGGTACAGCTTTGACGCTTGGCACATATGTTTGACCCGATGTTAAATTAACATCAACGTTCGCAACTCCTGTGCAGACAGGAAGTGAGGCAACTTATCACCAATGGGTTTGATGTATTGCCATCAGATGAAGTATATCTTCTTGGGAACAAGCGCCGATGATCCCATCTTCCATCGTCACTAAACGGGTGGGGCCAGAAAATGCTTGGTCCCTAAATCGCTGCTTGTAGCTATATTTATACAATGGTATTATTGGTACTCAATGCAAATAATAACAAATAATTTAGTCAAAATAAAGTTAAGGGGTTACGTCTCTTTGTTTTTATTTATCTTCATCTTCCAGTTCTTTGGCCCCATTTTAAATAAGCGCTCACCCAAACTGAAAGACTTAGTTGTTACACAATGACATTTAGTTGCACCCATTGCACATATCTTTAACTATACATAACATTTAGGGTTTTTTTTTTTTTCCCTGTCCTTTTTATAACCGGAATGTATTTGGTCACCGCATCCTTCTCTGTGCACTTGAGACAGAGGACTCTGAAAGAACGCAGATGCTCACCTTCTTCCGGTTGTCCCACATGTACTCAGGCTGATGCTCGGACGTACACGTATCCAAGACCACGTCTCCCGTCCAGGAAAAATCACTCAAGTCCTCTGGCAAGTACAACGCATCGGACCTGAAAAAGAAAAGAAAAAAAAACAAAACCCTGACTAATGAGCAGCACATAATTTCATCATTAACACTCGCTATAATAATCCTGTTCATTTGTTTACTCTCTCTATTATTATAGTCTACACTTGGACACTGTAAACTAGCGCACGGCACAACCAGAAACATTGAAGGTGTGGAACTAATGGTAACCTTCTCAGGTAGACATTAGACATGCAGCCTGTGAAGGAGCCCGCGCCCAGAGTGACGTTATCGGAGAGGAAGTTGAGATCGGGAGCCTGTGTGAAACCCTTTCCTGTGTCGTCTTCGTCAACTCGGAGCTCCATTCTACAAGACAGGAGACATGGAAGGTATGAAGATGTGGCTTTAGGTAAATGAAAAATCATACGATCAGACGTTCTATTTATAGATGCTGACAAATTAGAGGAAGAACCTAACGAGTGAAGAAACCATGATGCTTTTAGGGAGTTGTACTGCAATATTATAATTAAGCAATTAACATAATACTCGTGCAGGCAAAGTTGACTATGATTTTGTATATCTAAAAATATATAGGTACTGTTTTTTTTTTTTTTTTTAAACTATACTACACTTACCTTCCACCCTCGTTGGTGGCAGTAACGTAATGCCATTCTCCATCTTGGTACTGTTTATTGGAACTCCAAGCACGGTTCTGGTCTTTCAGTACCACGTATCCGTTCACCATCGAGAGCCCGATCTCTTTGCTCTATAAGAGGAATCAGAAGAGATCTCGTCTCAAGCACCGTACACACGTATATGCTTAAAACGTTTTATGAGCATGTTGTTTAGCCCTGGACCTTACTACACATCCCTCATCCAATGTCTGTTTCTTTTCGCTTTGCTTAAATATTTGCAAACCGTATAAATGTCACTCCAACACACTAATAGGAGCTGCTAAGACCTGCTTTACAAAATGCAAAACCTTGACTTCTTTAATAGTTATAATTCAACAGTATATATATAGTTTGATCAGCTTGAGAAATCCTGAAATAAGAGATGAACATCCGATTCATTTACCATTGATTTGCTTTTGTTCAAACTGCTTTAAGCACATTATTTCGTTGAAATGCCAAAAGGTAACTGTTCACATCTAATTGTTGCATCTTCATCTTTTACTGACTAACACTGATACTGACGCCATTAATGTGAGTTCACAGACCTGAACACTTACAGTAGTGTACTTTACTGTATATACTAAATATGTATTTACACGTGAACACGATTATTTATGGAGAACACGCACAGCCTGTTTGTTCTGCAGCAGAAGCCCGTCCTTCTCGGTGCTCTTGAATCCGAGCGAAAGTGTCAAATCTCCGTCCAGTCTGAAGCCTGTGGGCAGAGAATCCAGTGAACTGCCCGTGCTGAACTCTGCGTTCCTCAATGCCTGCAAAAAAATTAAAAAAGGCCATATTAAGTGATTATTTACAACTATTCTACAGCAAATGGCACAGCATGCTGGACTTTAATACCTTTTTTATTAAAGAAATGTGCTGTTATTTAAACATAAACATACAAAAAGTATAATCATTTCTGTAAGGCGACTTTTATTGAATATTTTTGGAAGTGTCAGTGCTTTGGAACAGTCAGAGGTAAAGCTTCAACTTTTACACATCAGGAAATTCGTCAGGACAGGGGCCTACTACAGCACTTACAACAACTAACAACAACTACAGCAATTACAACAACAACTACTACTACAGTGAATACTACAACTAACAACAACTACAGCAATTACAACAACAACTACTACTACAGCTAATACTACAACTAACAACAACTACAGCAATTACAACAACAACTACTACTACAGCTAATACTACAACTAACAACAACTACAGCAACTTACAACAACAACTACTACTACAGCTAATACTACAACTAACAACAACTACAGCAATTACAACAACAACTACTACTACAGCGAATACTACAACAACTACAGCTAATACTACAACTAACAACAACTACAGCAATTACAACAACAACTACTACTACAGCTAATACTACAACTAACAACAACTACAGCAATTACAACAACAACATCATATATATATACATATATATATACACAACTATATATTATATATTGATATATCGCTTTGCTTATTTGTAAGTCGCTTTGGATAAAAGCGTCTGCCAAGTGAATAAATGTAAATGTACAATTAACAACAACTACAGCAATTACTACAACTACTACTACAGCGAATACTACAACAACAACTACAGCTAATAGTACAACTAACAACAACTACAGCAATTACAACAACTACTACTACAGCAAATACTACAACTAACAACAACTACAGCTAAGACTACAACTAACAACAACTACAGCAATTACAACAACAACTAGTACTACAACTAACAACTACTACTACAGCTAATACTACCACTAACAACTACTACTACAGCTAATACTACAACTAACACAACAACTACTACAGCAAATACTACAACAACTACTACTACAGCTTCTACTACAACTACCACCACTACTACAGCCACTACAACTATCACTATGTCTACCACAACTACTACTAAAACTATTACAATGTTTCATTTCATGCATTACTAGAAACCTTTGCACTTTAACATGGCACTAAGGAAACCTATCTGATTTATTCGAGCCGCATTTCACTTTAAAAAATAAAATCCTCACCAGCATCTTGTTGCTATAGCTCCGGCCAGCACCCACTTTATTCAATGGAGATGGAGCTTTGTTGTTGACAGTCAAACTCGTCACATAACCCCTCAATGGTGGCACTGTGATGTTGTATCTATAAGAGGAGTACAGGGACAATAAAGCAGGGTTTTATTTCTGATATCAAAGACACACAGACAATTAACTGGAAAGGATTTGAAAAAATATTTTTCCAATTAATACTTGTGTCCCGGTAGGATAGAATATTAGTCAACTGGTAGAACAAAATACTAGTATCCTGGTAGAAGAGAGTACTAGTACCCTGGTAGAAGAGAATACTAGTACCCTGGTAGAAGAGAATACTAGTACCCTGGTAGAACATAATACTAGTACCCTGGTAGAACAGAATACTAGTACCCTGGTAGAAGAGAATACTTGTACCCTGGTAGAAGAGAATACTTGTACCCTGGTAGAACAGAATAGTAATACCCTAGTAGAAGAGAATACTAGTACCATGGTAGAAGAGAGTACTAGTACCCTGGTAGAAGAGAATACTAGGTAGAAGAGAATACTAGTACCCTGGTAGAAGAGAATACTAGGTAGAAGAGAATACTAGTACCCTGGTAGAACAGACTACTAGTATCCTGGTAGAAGAGAATACTAGTACCCTGGTAGAACAGAATAGTAATACCCTGGTAGAAGAGAATACTAGTACCCTGGTAGAAGAGAGCTACTAGTACCCTGGTAGAAGAGAATACTAGGTAGAAGAGAATACTAGTACCCTGGTAGAAGAGAATACTAGGTAGAAAGAATACTAGTACCCTGGTAGAACAGACTACTAGTATTCTGGGTAGAAGAGAATACTAGTACCCTGGTAGAAGAGAATACTAGTACCCTGGTAGAACAGACTACTAGTATCCTGGTAGAAGAGAATACTAGTACCCTGGTAGAACAGAATAGTAATACCCTGGTAGAAGAGAATACTAGTACCCTGGTAGAAGAGAGTACTAGTACCCTGGTAGAAGAGAATACTAGGTAGAAGAGAATACTAGTACCCTGGTAGAACAGACTACTAGTATCCTGGTAGAAGAGAATACTTGTACCCTGGTAGAAGAGAATACTAGTACCCTGGTAGAACAGAATAGTAATACCCTGGTAGAGAGAATACTAGTACCCTGGTAGAAGAGAGTACTAGTACCCTGGTAGAAGAGAATACTAGGTAGAAGAGAATACTAGTACCCTGGTAGAAGAGAATACTAGGTAGAAGAGAATACTAGTACCCTGGTAGAACAGACTACTAGTATCCTGGTGAAGAGAATACTAGTACCCTGGTAGAAGAGACTACTAGTACCCTGGTAGAAGAGAATACTAGTACCCTGGTAGAAGAGAATACCAGTATCCTGGTAGAAGAGAATACCAGTATCCTGGTAGAAGAGAATACTAGTACCCTGGTAGAAGAGAATACTAGTACCCTGGTAGAAGAGAATACCAGTATCCTGGTAGAAGAGAATACCAGTATCCTGGTAGAAGAGAATACTAGTACCCTGGTAGAAGAGAATACTAGTACCCTGGTAGAAGAGAGTACTAGTACCCGGTAGAAGAGAATACTAGGTAGAAGAGAATACTAGTACCCTGGTAGAAGAGAATACTAGGTAGAAGAGAATACTAGTACCCTGGTAGAACAGACTACTAGTATCCTGGTAGAAGAGAATACTAGTACCCTGGTAGAACAGAATAGTAATACCCTGGTAGAAGAGAATACTAGTACCCTGGTAGAAGAGAGTACTAGTACCCTGGTAGAAGAGAATACTAGGTAGAAGAGAATACTAGTACCCTGGTAGAAGAGAATACTAGGTAGAAAAGAATACTAGTACCCTGGTAGAACAGACTACTAGTATTCTGGTAGAAGAGAATACTAGTACCCTGGTAGAAGAGAATACTAGTACCCTGGTAGAACAGACTACTAGTATCCTGGTAGAAGAGAATACTAGTACCCTGGTAGAACAGAATAGTAATACCCTGGTAGAAGAGAATACTAGTACCCTGGTAGAAGAGGTAACTAGTACCCTGGTAGAAGAGAATACTAGGTGAGAGAGAATACTAGTACCCTGGTGAGAACAGACTACTAGTATCCTGGTAGAAGAGAATACTTGTACCCTGGTAGAACAGAATAGTAATACCCTGGTAGAAGAGAATACTAGTACCCTGGTAGAGAGAGTACTAGTACCCTGGTAGAAGAGAATACTAGGTAGAAGAGAATACTAGTACCCTGGTAGAAGAGAATACTAGGTAGAAGAGAATACTAGTACCCTGGTGAGAACAGACTACTAGTATCCTGGTAGAAGAGAATACTAGTACCCTGGTAGAAGAGACTACTAGTACCCTGGTAGAAGAGACTACTAGTACCCTGGTAGAAGAGAATACCAGTATCCTGGTAGAAGAGAATACCAGTATCCTGGTAGAAGAGAATACTAGTACCCTGGTAGAAGAGAATACTAGTACCCTGGTAGAGAGAATACCAGTATCCTGGTAGAAGAGAATACCAGTATCCTGGTAGAAGAGAATACTAGTACCCTGGTAGAGAGAGAATACTAGTACCCTGGTAGAAGAGAATACCAGTATCCTGGTAGAAGAGAATACCAGTATCCTGGTAGAAGAGAATACTAGTATCCTGGTAGAAGAGAATACTTGTACCCTGGTAGAACAGAATAGTAATACTCTGGTAGAAGAGAATACTAGTACCCTGGTAGAAGAGAGTACTAGTACCCTGGTAAAAGAGAATACTAGGTAGAAGAGAATACTAGTACCCTGGTAGAAGAGAATACTAGTACCCTGGTAGAAGAGAATACTAGTACCCTGGGGAGAACAGACTACTAGTATCCTGGGTAGAAGAGAATACTTGTACCCTGGTAGAGAGAATACTAGTACCCTGGTAGCGCAGAATAGTAATACCCTGGTAGAGAGAATACTAGTACCCTGGTAGAAGAGAGTACTAGTACCCTGGTAGAAGAGAATACTAGGTAGAAGAGAATACTAGTACCCTGGTAGAAGAGAATACTAGGTAGAGAGAATACTAGTACCCTGGTAGAACAGACTACTAGTATCCTGGTAGAAGAGAATACTTGTACCCTGGGAGAACAGAATAGTAATACCCTTGTAGAAGAGAATACTAGTACCCTGGTAGAAGAGAGTACTAGTACCCTGGTAGAAGAGAATACTAGGTAGAAGAGAATACTAGTACCCTGGTAGAAGAGAATACTAGTACCCTGGTAGAAGAGAATACCAGTATCCTGGTAGAAGAGAATACCAGTATCCTGGTAGAAGAGAATACTAGTACCCTGGTAGAAGAGAATACTAGGTAGAAGAGAATACTAGTACCCTGGTAGAACAGACTACTAGTATCCTGGTAGAAGAGAATACTAGTATCCTGGTAGAAGAGAATACTAGTACCCTGGTAGAAGAGAATACTAGTACCCTGGTAGAAGAGAATACTAGGTAGAGAGAATACTAGTACCCTGGTAGAAGAGAATACTAGTACCCTGGTAGAGAGAATACCAGTATCCTGGTAGAAGATAATACTAGTACCCTGGTAGAAGAGAATACTGGGTAGAAGAGAATACTAGTATCCTGGTAGAAGAGAGTACTAGTACCCTGGTAGAAGAGAACACTAGTACCCTGGTAGAAGAGAATACTAGGTAGAAGAGAATACTAGGACCCTGGTAGAAGAGAATACTAGTATCCTGGTAGAAGAGACTACTAGGTAGAAGGGAATACTAGTACCCTGGTAGAAGAGACTACTAGTATCCTGGTAGAAGAGAATACTAGTACCCTGGTAGAAGAGACTACTAGTATCCTGGTAGAAGAGACTACTAGTATCCTGGTAGAAGAGAATTACTAGTATCCTGGTAGAAGAGAATACTAGTACCCTGGTAGAAGAGACTACTAGTACCCTGGTAGAAGAGACTACTAGTATCCTGGTAGAAGAGACTACTAGTATCCTGGTAGAAGAGACTACTAGTACCCTGGTAGAAGAGAATACTAGTATCCTGGTAGAAGAGAATACTAGGTAGAAGAGAATACTAGTACCCTGGTAGAAGAGAATACTAGTACTCTGGTAGAAGAGAATACAAGGGATCAATTTAAAATGTAACATGTCCAGATTTCTTTAAAACTGCTTTGAGACAAAATGTGCTATATAAATAAAACTGAATTGACTTGAATCGAGTCTTTCTTTTAATTAACATATGAAGACGTGCCAAATTAAATGCGGTCACCAAGTATCAGACAGGATTTGACTCAAGCTTATTTGTTACACAGTAAAAATAAAAAATGAAACAAAAACAAACAATCAAAAAAAAAAAAAGACACACCTTCTTCTCAAATCTGAGGGTACGCCACCGATGAAGCAGCTGTCAAAAGTTTCGTAAGCGTATGGACCAGTCACGTCGTTCTTTGACCGGAAACGTATCTGTATATCGTTCTTTGTGCTATCAAAGAACACCCTGAGCTCCTCGTTCTAAAGAAAGGCAAAGAAACAACAAAAACAATAACACAAATCAACAAAGTACAAACATTCTCTGAGTATGTCCAAGTATATTATTTTTTTTGGTCCACAACCAGCACAGGGTTTTTTGTGTTTTTTTTTTACATAAATTAAAACACAGTATTTATTTTAGTGGCATTTTCATTTTCAACGCGCACTGAGAGATCGGAGAGATCTTGAAAATGAAAACGGACCACTTGCACCATCATCCACTGTTAAAACAACACTGGTGGTGACGGCAGGTATTAGCATTAGCATGACCTACCAAATCCTGTGTGTTTGTGCTCCTATTGGTCACCAGCTGCTTGTCTCCAACTTTGCTACGCAGCACCAGATAGCGGTTCTCAAGAGTGATGAGGTAGTATGAGTTCTGCAAAACAGTAAAAAAAAAAAAAAAGTTATGGGGAAACTCGAGTAGAAGCTAATAGTACAACAAAAGAATTACAATGTACTGATGTTTAAGTGAGCCACTACCAACTTCCAGAAATTCCACATTTCAGTTGAATATTTGTTTAATATTTTCATCAGAAATATTAAACCAACTGAGGCTCTGGAAGCGTCATTTACTATTATTATTATTATTTTTATTTAAAAATGTAATATATATATATATTTTTTTATGTGCTTTGTGAACAGTATGCAAGTGAAAATCAGGCCAGGAATCACAAGCAAAAACGATCTATTATTGTGAAATAATTATTTTTCATCTCAATTATCTATGTAAAAATATTTTTAATATAAGTACATTTTTTTTGAAGTTATTTCGTTAATCCATTAATTACTCCTAGCATTATATATATATATATATATATATATATATATATATATATTTTTTTTTTTTTTTTCCATAAAAGCTTTTCTCAAAACAGAATTTTCCCCAGAGTACATACGCGTGAATCGTGTTTTTATTTTGTTAATAATCCAGTGACAATAATATTTTCATGTCAATAGTCATGTGTACAGTCTGACTATTGTGTTTTCTATGGCAGCAAAAACAAAACCTATTATTCTAAGTGAAAAGCTTTTGTTGAGAAAAGGATCATTTTTTTCAATCATTTTATTACATATTAAAAATGAAACAATATCTTCTATTTATTTCGACTTATCACATTTTTTAGTAGTGCCTGACCATAAAACTCAAATAAATCATAATTGCATTCAAAAGTGAAGTGCTTATTAGTGTCCCCGAGCAGAACCTGACCTCGTTTCCCATGAACAGGAGGACGCCGTTCTCGGCTCGAGTCTCTATCTTCTGGTTGATGTTCAGTCTCTTGCGCACATTTTCAAGCTGCAACTGAATATAACCCGTGCCATCGAGGTATTCAACTTCCTCTTGCTGGATGTATCTTGAAATTGCGAGAGAACAAATGGAACAATGTACAAAAGTCAGATAATTCAGTTCAATTCGACCACTGCAGCGCTGAATGCTTGATACTGATTGGTCAGAATCAGAAGACGACCGTCCCTGTTCTCTTACCTCTTGCACGGCGTCTGTAAGATGACATTCTCAGGTCCCAGAGACTTAAAGTTGTACAGACTTATAAACTTCTCGTTAAACATGTTGAACTCAATACAGCCCTGGTATCCGGGATAATTAAGAGGTGGTGGAGGCTAAAAAATAATACAAATTTAAAAAAAAATAATAGAAGAAGAGAGGCGTTTTAACTTTAGGAAAATTGTAAAAAATGTTTCAAATCATTACACGCGGTAATAAGCACCACACTTACAGTGAAGTTGTTCGGGTAACCTCCTACGTAGAAGACGGCTTCACTGGGATGGAGGTCCAGCAGGTTATGCAGCGCGTCTCCCTGTGCGGACCTCGGGACTTCTCGATCTGGTTTATTTGTCGTGAATAACTTTGTGAGATTGACCTGAGCATCTTCATAAATCCTAAAGGCATGACAGACGAGCGGAGCGGAGAAACAGGGGAGTGAATATTCGATTCACCGAGTGAATTCGACCGATCACACGATCTGGAATCATTCAATGAATGCATTGGCGATTAGGATCAAATGGAAATGACATGCTTGATAGCTCTAACGTGACTCGTTACGAACTGAATCCCTTTCACATGGTTTCTAAAGGAGTTATAATATACGTCATACGACAACTAAATATACAATTAATACATCATTGGAATCATACAGTTTAAAACAACATTGGTGAAATATCATATTCTCCAAAATGTTACATTAATATTCCTACAGAGGTTTCGATCTGTTTCTGCTGCAAGGTTTTCTACAGAAAAGATTTTTATCATACTATATTTTCAGCATTATTTTGTATTATTATAGTATACTAAGTTTTATTCCATCCATCTTCTATACCGCTTTATCCTTGTCAGGGTCACGGGGATCCTGGAGTCTATCCCAGGGAGCATCGGGCACAAGGCGAGGTACACCCTGGACAGGGTGCCAGTCCATCACAGGGCACAACCACATACACACTCACACACCCATTCATACACTACGGACACTTTAGACACGCCAATCAGCCTACCATGCATGTCTTTGGACTGGGGGAGGAAACCAGAGTACCTGGAGGAAACCCCCGCAGCACGGGGAGAACATTCAAACTCCACACACACAGGGCCACGATGGGAATCGAACCCCCGGCCCTGGAGGTGTGAGGCGAACGTGCTTAAGTTTTATTTAAGATTTATTACTTCGTTATTATCGGTCTCATCACTCGTCTCACCTGTGAGGCATTTCTACATGTTGGCATATTTCTACCTTCTGTGTAGCGATTTCCTTACAAGGTCTTGCCACGCGTTCCATGCGAAACTTAAAAGCCTTACCTGATCCAGTGACTTTCTAGTTCCCTTTCTATTCCCTTCCATACCGATTTTAACCTCTTTATTCATCATCGATTTTTTTTTTGCCTCAGAGTTTTCTCTCACCTGATCACGATTTTTAACAACTTGACGATGCACTGTTCATGATCACGAGACGTAAAAAAAAAAGAAAGAAATAACAATGATGGAAGCATGCGCTAGCCCGACCTGCGCATGTCCACTTTATCCATGAAGATCCGATCTGGATTCGACAGTGTGATGTCCACCGACTCGATCTCCTCGACCTTTCCGTTCAGCTTGTAAACAAAATAGAGGACGTTGTTTCTCAGAGCCATGCCGAGGTAGTCCTTAGTCGTCTGTGGGATGAAGCATTTTAAAATGACTTTCCGAACATGAAATGACTTTCCGAACATGAAAAAAAAAAACACCCTATATTTATAAGTTCACGGTTACTGTATATTACAAGGATGCACGGCATACATAGTATCTGGGATGAAGATATTATTTGAGTCATAGCCACAGAGTGTTTAGCTATAAACGGTGAAATTCTTAAGTATTGATGAAGCGCTTTTGAATAAATATTTCCAATCAGACGGTGCCTTTCACTAGAACGTGCCACATGACAACATCATCCCTGTGTCGAGAATTCTATTGAAACGGACAACATAAAAGTGTGAAGTATGTGTATTAGTCTTTGCTGTTTACAGCCCCGCCCTCTTGTTTGACGGACAGCTAAGATCTTTCCACTTTTTCCGAGGAACCGTGAATGCTCATCAGGGATGAGCTGACTCAGCGTAAACCATGATTAAGTTAGGAATGTTACACCAGGGAAGAACTTACAGAATAGCATGTGGTCTAGACAAGAGAGGTTCGTCTTCTTGACACCTTGATATTTGCCTCTTGGCGATGAGGAGAGGTCACCGTACATGCGTTGGTGTTACAAACTCAACCCTGAATGGTACCTGTGCGGCACGGAGTATTGTTATGACTAAGAAGATTTTCACTCACGTCCTTGTTGCCGAGGTAGAGAACGAAGAGATTGCCGTCGTTTCCGCTGCCCTGGCGCCGCCGCCGTCTGCCGTCCCCTCGGCCCACTGGACGATGCAGGAGGAGACTCATCGTCGTGTAGGCTCGCAGGTCGTCCAGGGTTCGGGGGAGTCGCAGCTCCACGTGCTCCAAACCAGTGAATTTCATGGGCACTGGAACCTGCCAAGGATTCAGGAGAGTGGCATTTAAATAGCAACGTGTGTGGTGTGGACAATAAGGCTGATTATTACCGACACTACACCAATGCTGCAGTTCAGTCACTGTCCGAACTCACCGTGGCTTGAATTAAAACATTTTTTTATCTTAACTATACTTTTTAAGTTTATGCACATTAAATATCAAAATTAGACAAAACTGGAGATGAGTCATACAAGTATTTGACTTTAAACAAGCTTACAGTAAAGTGAATTATGTAGTAGGTTAATGACCGTGTTAAAATGTATTATGTTTTTGAATTCATTCATTCTGTATAAATCGCCCTCTACTGGCTGGAGCAAGTACGGAAACATCCCCATCTCAGCTAAAGCGCCATCATTTCATTTAAACAAACAATAAAATATGTATTTTCCCCTTTCTTTTCCACTGCTTGCTGTTTAGTGCCCCACCCACTTGTTTGATAGAAAGCCAAGTTTTTCCAACTGTTATGATACAGAAGTAAAAATTCCGGAGGTGTTGACGGTGGCCCAAAGCACAAAAATTGGTCTTCTTGGCCAAAATAATAATAATTTTTAAAAAATTAAAAACGTTAAAAAAAAAAAATGACATCAACTTTAAATAAAAAGAATAAACTTTAACTCAAATGAGTCCACTTTAACTAAAAAGAGTCAACTTAACTACGTAATAAGAGTCAACTTTAACTCAAATGAGTCCACTTCAACTATATAATAAGAGTCCACTTTAAGAAGCAACTTTAGCTAAAACAAGTCAACTTTAAGTAAAAAAAAAAAAAGTCAACTAAGTAATAAGAGTCAACTTTAAATAATAAGAGTCCACTTTAAGAATCAACTTGAACTCAAACGAGTCAACTTTAGAAGAGTCAACTTGAACTAAAATGAGTCAACTTTAGAAGAGTCAACTTTAAATAAAAAGAGTCAACTTTAGAAGTCAACTTTAAATAAAAAGAGTCAACTTTAAGAATCAACTTGAACTAAAATGAGTCAACTTTAGAAGAGTCAACTTTAAATAAAAAGAGTCAACTTTAGAAGTCAACTTTAAATAAAAAGAGTCAACTTTAAGAATCAACTTGAACTAAAATGAGTCAACTTTAGAAGAGTCAACTTTAAATAAAAAGAGTCAACTTTAAGAATCAACTTGAACTCAAATGAGTCAACTTTAGAAGAGTCAACTTTAAATGAAAGGACAATTTTAAATATAAAAGAGTCAACTTTAAATAAAACAAATCACGTTTCAATAAAAAGAAAAAAAAGTTCTCATTCTAAAATTGGCAATTTTCACATATTAAAAGTTTTCTTTACTGTATTTAATGATTTATATTTACCATATTTATTTGTTTGCTTGTTTATCTATTAATTTGTGCCTTGCTCTTCAGGTCCACTGTAATGTCAGACTGATGCTAACTGAACATAGCCGAGACTGTAAAGGCCTAGCTTGGTGCCACAGTCGAGTTATGTTTAACCGCTTCTCTGCCTGTGCGTAGTGGTCTTACCCTGTTGGCGGCGCTGCGTGCTTGCTCGATCAGCTCTTTAATGCGCATGATGTTGTAGGATATGTTGTTGTTGGGGTCAATGTCAGAACTCAGCTTCTCCACCTGGGTGAATTTATCCAGCAGCGATGGGATTGAGTTGCTCAGGTTTTTCACTGTGCGTGAGGAAAGTAAATCAGATTCGTCACCACACGCTTATCATTCCATATTTAACCTCAAAGCAGCATGGAGGAATTTCCACTCACCTGCCATGTCCACGTCACTGAGTATGCGGTTGATGTTGGCCTGGTCTGGAGTTCCATTGACGTTTAGCGCTTTAATAGCGTTGATTTCTGCGTTTATGTCCTTCAGCCTGTTCATTGTGTTGCTGGCTGAGGCGTTCGCTGCTCCCGCTGTTCTCTTGGCAATATCGATCATTGTAGCAATGTCATCTATGCGAAGTGAAGAAAACGGGGTTATGAAACGGTGTGCCGAGGTCCTAACACGTGAATTCAGGAGATCAACACAACGCAATGATCACACTAAAGGCATGTCTCATGTTATAATGTTTATTTTATTATTTGAAACGGTCTCTCCTGCCTCTCTGAATGTTGTTCAGGTCATTGTTGATGTCGCGCAGATCTTTGTCCAGTTGGGTTTGCTTCTTTTGGGCATCATCCAAACGTTGCTGCTGCTCGTTTAGGTCATCTTTTAGCTCTGATGTTGATCAAAATTAAGAATCAATTAAAAAAAGATATTCCACATGCTCAATAAATACTCCACATGATTCACATGAAATGTAAACATGAGGCTAAAGAAAGAAAAGATCGGTGCACTTGGAGAAAAAAATAAATAGTAGCAGAGTTTGGTGTACAGATTTAACCTCGTCGCATAAAACAAAAATATTAAAATCTAAAATAGAACAATTGTATATTTACTCACGTTTCAGATCTTTCTCAGCTTTTTTAGCCTCTTTTTGGAGTGATGTACCTTGGTCATTTAAATCCTTTGCCCTGTTGCTTACATCACCACGAATGACATCCTGAAAATAAATAAATTAATTAACTAGTTAATCAATTCATTAGTTTACAGATTAAACAAAAGAAAAACAAAGATTGAGAATACATCATTATTTTTAATAGTTATTTGATTGAAACGAACTCACTTTATCGTTACTTAAAAACCTTCCACTTTCTTATTTTTTACGTTACTTATTCTTTTGCTTATTTTTAATTTGACTCGTTTTCTTTCTTACTTATGTATTTTCTAAATTCATTTTACTTACATTTTTACTTGTTTACTCAAGTTACTTTCTTACTTCGATTGTAACTTACTATTTATCTTTTCAATTATTTTCTTATTTTACTTATTCACTTTATTACTTTTTTTTTACTTAAAGCTACTCTTACTTATTTAAAAAAAATTATATTTAACTTTTTTTTTAACTTAACTTTTGTTATTGGTCTTATATACTTATTTATTTATTTTTTAATTTACAGAATTTTTTTTACTTTTCTTAATTAATTTGTTTACTTTTTAACTTACATTCTTCATTAATTTTAACTTATTTATTATTTAATTTATTTACTTTTTTTTTTACTTTCTTAAGAAACATATTTCTTACATATATTCTTAGATATAATTTTTTTACGAACCTTTTGACTTCAGTTTTTACTTTAAGCAAAGTACTTTCTTCCTTCATTTCTAACTTACTGACTTTACTTATTATTATGACTTATTTTACTCATGTACTTTCTTACATTCTTACTTAAAGCTACTTTCTTACTTAATTTTTTACTTTTTTTCCCCTTTCCTGTACTTTTTTACTGATCTTATTTGACTAAAAAAAAAAAAAAAAAAAAAGTACAAATTTGATTTATTTACCATTTTTTCTTGCTTACTTAATTTCTTAATTTTACTTTCCAACTTAATTGCTTGTTGATTTTTTATTTCCCTTATTTACCTTCTTTAAAATAAAACAATGGTTTCTCTAACTTAATGACTTACTTTTTAATGTTTTACTTACTCATCGCTAGATAATAACCACACACACACACACACACACACACACACACAGGAAACTGTAAAAACTTTGATTTTCCATCAAATGTGAGATGATATTTTACTAGACGTTTCCTCTATTCTTACGTTCAGAGCCTTATCAGCTGCCTCCTTGGCCTTCTTTGCTGCCTCCTCGGCTGCCTTGATTGCCTCTGTGATGTTTTTGTAGGCGTCGACAGCGGCGAGGGCGTCCTTCACATCGGCTCGGCCGCTCGAGTTCTTTATGGCCCTGGGGAGAAAACACACACACACACACACACACACACACACACACACACACAACAGAAGAAGAACCTCAGCACGTGTAGCAGTATTGTCTGGTATAATCGTTAATATGAACAGAGTTAAATATAGGGATCAGACAGGAAGTCTACTCGGACAGCAATCTGAAATCGAGGTGGTAGAAGATCCGACGGAGAGTAAGACCGTGTCTCTCACTCCCCCCACCAGCAGGAAGAACTGGGTCACGCTTGGCTTACGGCCTGCGCCGTCCTGTTACGGCATGCCGCTCGGACTCAACATGTTCAGCACGAGCAAACGAAAATGTCCCTTACTCCTGGAGTTCGTTAGCCAGCCTGTTGAGCAGAGCGGCGTGATCTTCCGCATCCTTCACCAGCCCCTGTAGAGCCGCTGCCCGGGAGATGCTGTTCATTCGGTTCGTCAGCTCGGTCTTCGCTCCGTCCAGCTCTGCAGCGATGATCTCATATTCCTGGGAGGAAAAATCCAAATGAAACAAAACGATTTTCTTTTACGGTTTAAGACGGAAGAGAATAAAAACATCTGAAAGAGCTGGCATATCTGATTCAGATTAAGCTCTGTGATTTCAATTAGATTATTATTTTTTTAAACTTATCATATTTTACTTATTTACTTACATAGTTACTTTCTCACCGAATCGTGTGTTTATTCATCTTGTTTCCTCGCTTATGTTCTGCTGAACTTTTTTCATTACATTTTGATTTAGTTACTAACGTTTTTTTTTATTTATTTATTTATGTATTGTCTGCGTAATAACGTCAATGCACTCGGCGACGTTCCTCGTACCTTCTTGCTCTCGCCGAGCATCTTCAGCAGGTCCTCGACACCTTTCAGCTGCTGCTTTGCCATAGCGGTGGCGTTCTGCAGGCTGGTTTTCTCTCGCTCCAAATCGTTAATGCGTTTCTACGGGAGGAGACACGAACGGTGGAGAACTTACAACGAATCTTTCTTTTCACCCAGTAAAGACGTGGAAGGAGCGTGCGTGCGTGTGTGTGTGTGTGTGTGTGTGTGTGTGCAGACGAGACACTGCGCGTTCGTACCAGCTGTTCGGTGAGGGTCTGAGCGTTGAGTGTGTTCTGTGTGTTGGCTTTCTGCACCGTCTCACTCGCTTCCTTCAGAGCCTTGTCCAGCTCCTTTAGCTTGTCTTCGTAGTCGTTCAGAAGTCCCCTGATCCTCTCGGCTGCTTCCTGGTTCTGATTAAACTGTTTCGTGCAGTTGTTCTTGATGTAATCCAAGACTGCAGTGCACACACACAAGATTATGATGTCTTAACCCTAGATATAAACAGGTTAATAACTGTAAGCTAGAACTAAAATAAAAGAAGAATAAGAAAACCCCTGTGTGTTAACATGGCGCTTGACGTACGTTTCTTCGCCTCGTCCAGCTCCTTCTCCGCTGCATCCTTCTGAGGGCTGAAGCTCCGTTCCTGCATCACCCGCACCAGCCGCTCGGCTTCTCTCAGCAGATTGTCCGCGTCTCCCGAAGGGAGGGTGCCGCTGCCGCCCAGTGACGGATCGGTCAACTGCTTCAGGAGCTCTGAGACGTGAAGGACACATCGTCAGTATCCTTGTTCTTGTCGCACGTGTCAGTGATGCCATGGTCGAAAATAAGCTAAAGTTACGTGTGTGTGTGTGTGTGTGTGTGTGTGTGTACCTTGGATTTTCCTAAGCATTTCCAGGATCTGGCTGTTGAGATCTCTGGCTTTTGTGTGAGTGTTCTCTACATTCTTCACCAACTTTTGGGCCTCGTCTGACCTCTTCTCAGCCTTATATAAAAAAAATATATATATATCAATAAAAAGATCACATGATGATGGTATTTGACTAAAGCCTTTTTTTCCGGTAGTCCTAAAAATCAGGTAGTACCTCCTGCTTCAGCTTGTTAATGTCTAGAGTCAGAGCGCGTACGTCTCGCTCCAGCTCGGTCACTTTAGGCCTGAGCTTTCCCACGTCAGTCGTGTAAGTGATCACCATGCTCTGAGAAAACAGCATCTCAGTATTTCAGTTCTGTTCGCTTGGTACATGGACGTGAAGCTAAACAACAACAACAACAACAACATACCTTCACTTCACTGATGGCTTTCTCAAGCTCTTTTAGACGCTTATGAGCCTCGGAGCTGGAATTGATGGAGTCCAGCTGCATCTTGAGCCGCGCCAGTTCAACATCGAGCCGCTCCAAATCGTCGAGTAAGGTCTGAGCACAGCGGTCACATTCTGAGAGATAAAAGATAAACATCATGCTGGTTTTCTCACATGACCTCTTCTGAACAAAGACAGCAGCGTGCAGAGCAGCGTACCTGTACATTCCTCTGCAGAGTTCGTGTCTTTGGGGTCCTGGATGTAATTGCACACTAGAAGAGAAGGATCGGTAATAAATGTCATTCTGCGTGACGATACAAATGTTATTCTTATAATAGTAATAATAATAATAAAGCTTTGAAAAGGTTTTCATGGGGATTTGGATTCTGAAAGTCGTAGGCGATGGTACCTCCGGTGGTGGGCGAGCAGGAGTTCCCGTTGCAGTTGCAGGGCCGACAGCTGCCTCCATATACCTCAGGTCTGCCGAAATATCCAGGAGCACACCTGAGGAGAACGTTGACATTTACACACGCAGTTCAACATTTAGAATTCTATCGGGGACAAGTACAGTTTCAAACACGTGTAAGAAAGTTCAGGGGAAAAAATAAATAAATAAAAATAAAGGAAAGATCTCAAATAACATTTAAAAAAAAATAATATCTAGGCAAAAGCAAGCAATCACTCCACGCAACAGACCGAGAGATGAAAAATATATATTTTATCTTGATGAATTGATGAATTATCTTGATGATTCGGGGAGGGAATTTCTTTGGGATGATTCAGGTTTAACTCATCATAAATCACCTGATGCAACCCCTCATGTTTAAATGATTTACAAGGAAGAGTTCACTGAGCACATTGAGACATGATATAACTCACCTCTCACACTTTTCTCCTGCGTATCCAGGCTTACACTGACACCGGATTCTTCCAGATACCTCACTGCAGCCCACAGCAAAACTGAGGAAACACACGAGTCATGAGTTGATCATATAGATATAGACTCCGGTGATTCTCCGAACAGTGTTACAGCACACCAGCGTACCTTTTCATCCTCATCTCTACAATCGTTATATACAGTTACAGACGTCTCTGTACCGAGACTGCATTCAGAGCTAAACAGAGGCCTAAAGATAGGTATGGTAGTTAAAAAAAACAAAAAACTGTTTAATAAATTATTTGTCCAAAAATTTACAAATTTTTAGACTAAAGAAATGTTTTCAGAAATTATTTGATAAACATTTTTAGAAATAATATGGAAAAAAAAATAGAACACCCCCCCCAATGGAATGTACTAATGTAAAAAATAATAATAAATAAATTAAACAAAAAACAGATTCATAAATGATTTCAAAAAGGGTTTAAAAAAAATATTTGCAATAAAAAAATTTTTACTGGAAAAACAACACATTTTCCAGAAAATATTTCGAATTATTTAGTCCAAAATTGACAAATGTCTCAAGACAAAACAAAATATAGTTACAGAACTTAAACTGGATGAACAGATTCGACTAAAGATTTTAGGATTTCGCAAAATAATTTATTCTGATTCAAATCATTTAAAATAATTATTTAATAAAATTGATACATTTTCAAGATAAAAAGAGGAAATGTAGTTAATTTATAACTTAATTTATAATCAGGGGTTCAAGGCCGAAGGGCTGAAAGCCTGTTGTAATTGTCTACCTTAAAACTGATCATGCAGACCAAAGTGCAAGTCGTGGAGAGCTGAAACTTTGAGGGAAGGTAATCCTTAGAGTACTACAGCATCGCAAAGTTTCGGCTCGATCGCCAGATGGTGGCGCTATAGTGAGCATTTTTATAAAAACGGCCATAATTCTTGAACCATTTGTCACAGACTCAAGTGTCATATCTCTGGAATCCTTGTGACCAGATGAACAAAATGAATATCCGATTTCATTTCTGTCTATAAGAAGTTTCTGCCATCTTGGATTTCTCGTAAAACCAGCACCGAACCATTCTATGGAATCTCCATATCAAAGGTTATCCAAAAAAGTACGAACTTTCGACTTGTGGTAGTTATGGTATGTGAAAACATGGCAAGTAGGCGTGGCCACTTTTACGTATATGGCTATAACTTTTGAATAAAATAAGATATCTTCACTGAACTTGGCATGCTTATGTGTTAGGTCAATCAGTGGTAGCACAAAAAAATTCTCCCAGTTTTTCCACATAGTGGCGCTATAATACTAAAAAAAAAAACGCTATTGGCTGTAACTATGGCGCTGTGGATCCAATTGACTTTTCCAAATTTGCAGACAGTGTCTTTGTCTCCAGCTGCCATCAGTGCCTATGAGGACATTCATGTATGTTGAAACAATGGCCGCCATCGGCCAATGTGATTTCAGCACCTATTAGACAAGGTTAGCAATGGCCGATCAGAACAAAACTTGGTGGACCTATTTGACTCTTGGTCTAAGAGATTTGTGCAAAGTTTTTTTTTAAAAATCAGCCACTAGGTATTTTCACCAACTTTTGGATACTTATATATGGGTTCAATCTGAGAACAGACCTAAAAAAATTACTGATTGTGACCAACTGGTGGTGCTATAACAGAACAAAACATGAAATTGGCACTAAATGTGGAACTACTGGTCCCGTACATATGATAAATAAATCTTGCAAGGATTGTTCCTGTCCAAAGTCCAATCAGCGTACATGAGGACAATTGTGAATCTTGAAAAACATGGCCGCCAGTGGTCAATCAATGTTCAGCAGCTAATAGACTGGCTTTACCAATGCCGATATTTCCTAAAATGATCTTGGTTTTTCTTGGATGTAAGTGCTTGTAAGATTGTACAATATTAAGTAATATCTGTTAACGTCTTTAAGGGCTGTTAACAGCTTTAACCTCGATAATTGCTCTATATTCAGCTATATTTATTATTATCAAATTTTCAAGTCTAAAAAAGTGGTACAGATTATTTATTACTAATACGAATAAATAGACCTACTTTTCTGGATTAATTTGTGGTTATGGGTCACTGAGCTACTTGTCTAACCAGAGTATCCAGCTAGGAAATGAAATATAGTAACTTGTTAGTGAGAATGTTGAGTGTGTGTGCGTTCTCACTTGTTGCTCTCCAGGCGAAGCGGACATGGACAGATCGTGCAGGTCCCCAGAGCGGCGTTGCCGTAGTAGCCATCTTTACAGCGCTCGCAGTGATCTCCGGCTGTGTTTTCCTGGCAGTTCTGTTCAGATAAAATCAATACCTCAATGAGAAACTCCCGCTTTTCCACATGCTGATTTTTCTAGAATTCCTCAAAGGGCATTGATGCTTGTGACGTTATTGGTACATTTAGCCCAAGAATTTTATGCTTTTGCACTTTTATATATACGTATCTGTAGATCTCTGCACTCCCAGTCATGTGACTGTTCCTACACTTATCTTTTATCTTATCTTATTCAAAAGAATGTTGATCATAAAACACTAAGCCGTTTGTACAGGATCACAGATAGGCCGTGAAGGGTTGCTCGAGTACATGTAGTCTTTTATCGGAAGGTATGATGCAATCATCAGTATGAACCATGCAAGTGTTTACAATTGAGGTTGAATCCGTCGCTATAATTTAGCACAAATCATCACCACCACATCTCACTCTTAGCTCATGACACACTTTCACATTGTATTGAAGACTTTCGGTTTCCAGTTCTTGTGCTAACTAACAAGCTTCAGTTTTGTATCATCATCATCATCATCATCAAACTACCAGGTAAATTTGTATTTAAAAAAACAAAAACACTACTTCCTCTTACATAGCACATTCCACTCTGTAGATCATTCATCATTATCTACGGTCATACAGAGTTCTGATTTTAAACTCATTTTAAAAGCTTTAGGAACGGTTATGTCACACTACATCCGATTAGCATCGCAGCGAATCATGTATTCTCACTTACAGGAGAAATTCAGTCAAGTTGCTTTCGTCCCATCATCATTTATGCACACATTTCAAAGCTTTAACCCTTTCTCGTAGTACACCGGCGTTATCGACTTATCTGACATTTTCTACCAGTATAAACAAATGAATACTTTTATTGCCGCAGGTCTGTTATAAGATTAGTCAGGACACTGTTGGGTTTCTGTATGTAGAGTACCATGACTCTGTGTTTAGCAGAGTAGGAAAGTGTAATAGGAAGGTGTGAGCCCCCTGCTGGGCAAACAATTCACACCTTTCCACAATAACATTGGTACAGAGATAACACGGAGAGCACAACTAAAACTTTTTTAGATAGTAAAACACTGTATACAACAGCCACAATACAATTATAACATTTAAACCTAGTAGGCTAGGTAAAAAAAAATTAAATCTTAAAGCCCTGGGTGTATACTTTCATATGAGCCATTAACCACTGCTGTGTTGTGTGACATAACAGATACATTCAATGTTGAACATGGCAACCAAAACAGGCACAAATTCCTTTTTTTTGGCCTCAGGTAAAACGAATTAAAGTAGCTCTGAAAGGGTCAATTACTCACTTTTACTATACTTTAATAGTTCTGTTAGCATTCCTGCATCTTTTGAACATTTCTACTCATGTTTTGGTATTTTTGCTTTTTATTATTATTATGACTACTATATAAAGATGAATGTCCAGACCCTGAATAAAGCAGTGAGTCATCACAACAGTGTAAAGTGGATAAGAGTACCCACATTTACATATACAGTGTGTGCTGTCCTGGGAAATACAGTACATTCATTTGGTGAAATCGTGACATCTTATATTATACACTCGAGTTAACACCAAACGTGAAGAAAGAAAGGCTTTAGTGAAATATGTGGAAAAAAAATACTTCTACAAATACAGCTTGTTACATTTTTCTTACCAGACATCTCCCTGTAATCTCGTCACAGTCGTCGGAACGTCCATTGCACGCACAGGAAACACAGCGGCCATTTCTGTCGCTATAGTAACCACGAGCACATCTCTGTATGAAGAGAGAGAGAGAGAAAGAAACATTACCTTTTTTGTTCCCATCCTTAACAACTTCTAACACTTTACATAGACACTTTTCTAGATAACGTCTCTGGAAACTTCTCCAGTTTGCATGTTCGAGTGGAAGAATTTCCTTCTTTGTGTTCAGTGATGTTGTGATTTCGACTCATGAGGTCATTTTGAACATGAAGCAGTGTTGCACAAAATATAGATTGAAAGTACATTTTTCATAAAAAAAAAACAAAAAACAAACATTTTAAGCAAATCTCTAGAATGTCTTTACTGTCTATAAAGAATTGAACCACATCCTGTTATTTAATAGCAAAACGCAGGCTTTTTGGTCAGAAATGAAACATTAGGTGTTTTTTTTGTTTGTTTAAAAGTTCAATGCATGTTTTCCTAAGAATCAACGTTGAATGATTTTTAATAATAAAAAACAGAATTATGAATTGCAATGGCTAAATGAAACTAAATAAATATTAGTTAAAACTAAATATTAGTTTTATACGAATGTTCAAATAAAACATCGAAAGTAAATCCTAGAAGTCCGTCACTTTTTTACAAAACTCCAACCAACAAAAGTTTCCCAGATTTTTAACTCGGTGTCCTGTAGGTATAATGAAGGAATCTAAATTCTCAGTGTTGAAAAAGAAATTTAGGTCAAAACAGCTTAAACGAACGTTTCGACCAATATATTTAAAAAATCAACGCGGTTTTAAACCCTGACGCAGGAAATCTAACCCAGGTCCAAGATTTCAACCTCAAAACGTTAACCTGGATCACCTGTGCATCATCCAATAAAGGAATCTCAATCCTCTGTGTGTCCAAATCACTAAGAGAAGGGAAGAGAGTCCTCTGCTGCCCCTGGTCGATTAGGATGGGGCTGTCGTGTACCCGTGTCCCGGGTTCATGATGACTCCATGTCGTCCTGTGAGAAGGTCTCGGTCCGGCAAAACACAGATCCAACAGCGCAAAGCTGACGAAGAGCCAGAACGCTCGCTTTACGTTCCTCTCTAACATTCTGCTGGTAGTGTGGAACTGAGTGTGTGTGTGAGTGTGTGTGTGTGTGTGGACAGACGGTGCTTTAAGAGCGCCGTGCAGGAGGGACACACCCCGAGCATGTGCTCATACCTGCGTCACGGGAAATACACTCACAAACGGTACACCACACACACACACACACACACGTACACGTTTTCCCTCCACTGACATAATGATTAGTGTAAGCTAAATAATGCTATGACTACACCAAACACAACCAGGAAATATACCTTTAACACTTCTTGTTTCTCAAATAAAAAAAAATACTGTCGAAATGTGAGGACCGGGTCTTTCTGAGGACATATGATTCTGTGCCATCATAGTGAGGACCTTTCCTTTTGGTCCTTACAATAGACTAATCACTTGTATTATTATGTATTGTTTGGATTTTCATCTATAAAACATCCTGGAGGTTGATAAAGACACTGACATTTTCACTAACTCTTTACATTACGACTCTTTGCATTTAAGGATTTGTTTAATTGGATTATTTCATTGATTTTTCTTTTTTTACACAGGGTTGTCCTTGTAAACTGAAGTTGTAATACTTTCACCACGACCCAGAGTTCAGTACGTCATAAAATGTGGTTGTTTTTGTTCATTTTATTATTTTTTTATTCAAAACATGCATCAGTGACGATATTTCCAAATGAATACGTGCTAACTGTGTTATTTTGCTAATGTTGCTAAGGTCATTTCTTAACATAGTGTTAAGAACTTTATGTTTTAACATTCGTTCATTTTAATGAATGCTGTAAAATAAAATAAAAACGTGTTCGTGAAGGGAACTTCAAAGTACAAGTCTCAAGATTTTTTTAATATAGTGCTTATAGCAATAGATGTTATTGATATGTGGATTTCGAGAAATCCATGTCTAGAGACCAAAACAAAACCAACAAACAAGGTTCCCCAAGGAAATGTACCTCCAAGGCATGTTCTAATAATGACTAATGTTCATCTATGATTATGAGATAAGGATTTGTATCTTAAAGTCCCTGTTAATGATGAGCGGAGGATGAGGGGAAAAAAAAACCGCGCAAAATAATAAAACTAACTAACTAACTAACTAAATGAAAAAAATTCTAATAAAAAATGAAATCCTCTGCGCAGTAGTAGGTCGTAACATTTTGAACAACAATACGTCATAAAGCGTAACTTTTTGTATTTAAGTGCATGTGTGCATATCATATTGGGGGTAAAAAAAAAAAAAAAAAATACAAACAAAAAAACTACACAATGGTATCAGACTCAGACAGTGAGTGTATGCAGTACTCACTACTGAATCACACAATCTATATACACACTGCAGATAGAAAGCTGAGGGTGTGTGTGCCGCTCCTCACACACACACACACCACAACTGTGTACAAACTGTCTGACTGTCGGTTTTTAGTAACGCAAGCTTCCACGCCCTGCCCGAAGGTGTCCCAGCATGTCTTCTGTGTGTGTGTGTGTCTCAAAATTTTTACATTGCTGCAGGCGACAGACTTTGTACTTCCTCCACGGACTGCTTTCCTGGGCGAGGCTTTACATTATGTGTCTCAGAGCTGCTGTGGTTACCACGGTGAGAAAACAAACCCCACAGCCGATAATAATCACAAAATAAGTGATGCAACCGTGCTAATACATACTGAATCGGTCACTATGTAGCGTTTTGTTAACATTAACCGAGGCTGCTTTGATCCCGTGTCTTTTTGCCGTGGATTTCAGTATGGACAACGCGCCCAGAAGATGTCGCTTCGTCTTTCAGCCAGTGTTCAAATTTTGACGCGGTCGCGACGATACGTCAAGCGATACGTCTAAGTCGAGGCTTTAAGTATTCATGTTAAGATGAAGGACAAACTAATTGAAGCTCATATCCACACTGCGGACGACTGGTTTTTAATAACGTTACAGTAACAACCCTGCATCACGTAAAGCATACGCACCACAGTACGTAATGTGATGTTATAGGAAAATAATCAATGAGGAGGTAATGTCACTACGCTGAATTCGATTATTTTCAAAATACGGCACATCCTGAAGAAGTACGATGGCAATTTAGGACCCTGGTTAAAAAAAAAAAAAAAAAAGATTTAGAGAATAATGTTTCGAATTTATTTAAAAAAAATTTAAAGTGGCATTATTTCGAGAATCAATTGGTAATATTTTGAGAAAAAAAAAGTATTTATATAGTGAGAGAACAACTTTCATAATATCAGATATTATGAAAAGAAAAATGCCAGTATTTCAAGAATAAAGCTGCAATGTTTTGTGAATAAAATCATAATATATCCATAAAATAAGCCATAAAATAAGCCGTAATATATCAGAAAGTTTCGATATTTCGAAAATAAAAACTCGCAGTATTTTGAGAATGAAGTCAAAATACTACACCAGAATGGTTTGATTTAATTGAAATATACAGCAAAATTATGATTATTTGTCATGTTCTGGGAATAGTATGACTTTTGATTATTCCGAGACGTTTCATTCGTCTTATACCGCGGCGATTTTTTAATAACAGAATGGCATGTCATACTTTTTTTTTATCCATTTATAGTTACATTTACTGTCAGAGACTCAAGTTAGTCCATCTTTGTTTTCCATGGTTGAAGACTTCCTGACGGTTACATGCCTTTCTCTGCTGAATAATACGTCGTCTTTTAAAAAAACCATTTGTTTAGTATTAGTCTTAGATTTTGGCAGATCGTCTGCAGTACAAGTCCCTGTGAATGAGCTGCTGCGTTACAAAGCCGTAGCGTTCCTTTGGACTCAAATCTCACGCAGTTTACGCTAACCTTTTCAAAGCACATCCAATAACGCGACGTAGCGAACACGCAACTCGCTGGCTAAAACGGAGAAGCTGCAAATTATTCGTGTGTGGAATCATTTGATATGATCTTGAAGATCGGACTTTCGTTTTCGTCCAACCTTGGATAGTTCTGGAATCAGTCGGCATGTCTCCGTAGCTCTCGGATGACGGTGAACACTAACGCCGTTAGTTTGTTGAGACAACGGTGTATCATGCACCCATTTCATTGGCCTAATGTTAGTCATTAGTGCGTAAATATTAACCTAGGACTTGTTTTGCAGGCAGGACTAACCACTAAGAACTTCCTGAAAGACTGCAGGATTGATTTCATCTTTGGTTTGGAGTAATGTTGAGCTGGACATCTTATGTTCGAGTCATCTTATGAGCTGCAGTGAAATAGCATTATTATATAGGCGAGATTTATGACTTAACGATAGTCTAGAGCTGCCTGAAGATTCAAGGATGTGGATTCAAGTTCAAGAATGTGTTGTATGCTAATGCTAGTTTTCAAGTCAAGTTGGATCATTTGTTGTACAAGCTAGTCGAGTGTTTCACAGATTCAGAAATCTCTCTCTTTCGCTCTGTTTTTGTTGTTCACTAGGCTGTGACTAGCAGGAATGGCAAGTTCATGACTTTTCCAGGATTGGGTTATCTTGGACTTGTTGCTGCAGGTTGGTTTTGGTGCGAGCAGGATGTGGGTTGGGCATTTAGCATACATTACAATAAATTAACAGCTTCAAGCTAACACTAAAGAACACTATTGATTTTTCTTGCAAAAAGTGCTAATGCTAGTCATGATTTTTGGGTGACGTATTTTATTTTAGATTGCTTTTTATATTGTTCAGATAGATTTTGGTCCATTCTTTCATTAAAATAATAAAAAAAAAACCAGCCAATATTTTTACCGTACCATCTAAAGCACACAGAACTTTACCATTCACCTCTCACACAGTTTGAAATTAGCGAAGTAGATTACGTGAAGAAAACAAAACAAAACAACAAAAAAACAGTAATCGTTATATTATCAGATTCTGAACTGATAAATATCGCTCCAATCTCTTAACAATAAGACAGCTGATTCCAAAATTCATCTTAGCTAGCTCAGATATTAGCATAGAGATCATTATAATTGCGATACAGTTCCCTCCAGCACTCTTTTATATGTATACAGTACTTAGATGAGAATCTATCGTTTTTATTTTTGGATCTTTCCATGTATCATGGTTTCACCGACTTTAAACATCTACAGTACGTCTGAGCTTGTGTGTCAAAATAGGGAGAGAAATGATGTCCGTCTGTAAACGTTCTTAAAATTATCACGTCAAGGCGCCTTTTTTTCACCCACAGATGCCAAAATATCCCTGAGAAAGCAGCCTGTGGTTAGAGGATTAGCAAGGATAACCGAGTAATCCGACAGTTAGGGAAACGAAAGCAAAATTAGTTTACGAAAGAAGCTCAGTTACTGTGGGGAAATCCATCCATCCATCCAACCACTTATTCCTGCTTCAGGGTCGCGGGAAAATCATTAACACCAAAAATAACAACAATATTTTTTAGATAAATACAGTGGAGCTTGAAAATCATTTTTCTATATATCTGCAGAAATATGACCTAAAACATAATTTAAAGCCTATATCAAGTCCTAAAATACGATAAAGAGAACGCAATTAAACAAAGGAGACAAGAATATGATACTTGGTCATTTATTTATTGAGGGAAATGATCCAATATTACATATATGTGAGTGGCAAAAGTAAATGAACCTCTAGGATTAGCAGTTAATTTGAAGGTGGTATTAGAGTCAGGTTTTTTTCAATCAATGGGATGATGATCAGGTGACGGAGCGTTCTGTTTTATTTAAAGATCAGGGATCTATCAGAGTCTGATCTTCACAACACATGATTGTGGAAGTGTATCACGGCACGAATAATTTTCTGAGGATCTCAGAAAAAGAGTTGTTGATGCTCATTCAGGCTGGAAAAGGTTACAAAACCACTTCTAAAGAGTTTGGACTTGACCGATCCACAGTCAGACAGATTGTGTACAGATGGAGGAAATTCAAGACTTAACCTCCCCAGAAGTGAAGACCAACAAAGATCAATCCAAGAGCGAGACGTGTAATAGTCCACAAGGCCACCAAGGAACCCAGGGTAACTTCTAAGTAACTAAAGTTCTCTCTCACACTGGCTAATGTTAATGTTCATGAGTCCACCATCAGGAGGACACTGATCAACACTGGTGTGCATGACAGGGTTACAAGGAGAAAGCCACTGCTCTCCAAAAATAACATTTCTGCCCTTCTGATGTTTGCTAAAGATCATGTGGACAAGCCAGAAGGCTATTGATAAAATATTTTGTGGATGGATGAGACCAAAATAGAACTTTTTGATTTAAATGAGAATGGATTATGTTTGGAGAAAGGAAATCACTGCATTCTAGCATAAAAATCTTATCCCATCTGTGAAACATGGTGGTGGTAGTGCCATGGTTTGGGCCTGTTTTGCTGCATCTGGACCAGGACGACGACTTCATTGATGGAACAATGAATTATGAATTATACCAGAGAAATCTAAAGGAAAATGTCAGAACATCTGTCTGTGAAATGAAACTGAAGAGAAAGAAAGTGGGTCATGCAGCAAGATAACGACCCTAAACACACGAGTCCTTCTACCATAGAACGGTTAAAGTTTTGGAATGGCCAAGTCAAAGTCCTGACCTTAATCCAACAGATATGTTGTGGAAGGACCTGAAGCAAGCAGTTCATGTGATGAAACACACCAACATCCCAGAGCTGAATCTGTTCTTTACTGAGGAACGGGATAAAATTCCTCCAAGGCGATGTGCAGAACTGATCAACAGTTACCCCAAACATTTATCTGCAGTTATTGCTGCACAGGGGGCTCACACCAGATACTGAAAACAAAGGTTCATATACTTTTGCCACTCATAGATCTGTAATATTGGACATTTTCCTCAATAAATACATGACCAAAAATAATATTTTTGTCTCATTTCTTTAATCGGGTTCTCTTTAGGTAATATGTATGCAGAAGCGTAGAAAATTCTACAGGGTTCACTTTATGTGTGTGTGTATATATATATATATATATATATATATATATATATATATATATAATATGAGAGATGGGTACGTCATACATTTTTTAAAAGATAACGTAATGTTATGGAACATCCACGAGACAAGTTAGTTCCATTATAGCACATTATAAACAGTCGTTCCCTCACCAGCCTCTCCTTTATTTTCTCTCTTAAAGTTCATAAGGCAAAAACCAACAAACAAACAAAAAACACCCAATTTGTCATGTTATGGAGAAACCACAACACATAACCGTGGCAGGAAATGTACTGACTGTTACAAAACACTGACACCGGAGACTCCTTCCATACATAAACATCTCCTAACAGGGAAAAAAAAAAAACTTCACCATATCAACGATTATACACATTTTTTTTGTTTTGTTTTGTTTATTAATATTATTAGTAATGTTAAAATTGTAGCTACTGTCAGAGCTACTGTTATAGAAAATTAAATGTTACTAAAAAAATCAACCCGTTCTGAACAATTAACACCTTAACACCAATTCTCTACAATTTAATGCGATGAAAAGGTCTTAATGAAAGGTTCAAATCAATGCCACCCGGAGACTTTTATTTATTTGTTTGTTTGACATATTCAACCATTATCTGATCTGATTTTCCCACGCGGACTATGACGTTACAAAGCCTCTCTCTTTAGTACATCCTATTATTACAATTAAACCTGGATCAGTAGTTACAACAAGAAACAACTCTCGAGTTTGCTTGATATGCAGGAATTAGCTAGAATCTCTTGTTGTTTCTTGCTTCACTATCTTCAGTAATACTTTAGACATGTTTAAGAGTATTAAGTTTTCAACTTCAACTGTCCTCCTTGAAAGGAATTCAACAAGGTTTTTATGTGAGTGTTTCACAACGCCGTGCTGTCTGCCAAATCTCATGCATGCGTGAAGATCCAATTATCATGGTGGATAGGAAGGACAAAACTGAATAGCTTTCAGCCAGAGCATGCTGTATATGCTCATAAAATATGCATTAAATATAGAAGTTAAAAATCTATTCCAGTACTGATTCATAATGAGATAAAAACCTGGCTTAAGGACGCAAATCAACAGTCATCGATGCTAATGAATTCTTTTAGAAAAAAAAAAAAAAAAAAAGGTTGCCCTGGGTTACGTGTTCAAATCAAAAGCAAGCTGAATGAGTGCAGTGTGCTGACCTGACAGGAGTCGCCGGTGTACTCCGGTGGGCAGGTGCAGACCTCCACAGTGCCAGCTGGTGCCCCGGTGCCCACCCTGCTGGCCTCCTCCAGGCCCACCTCGCCCACGCTGAGTCTCTGAGTGTGACTGAAATAGAGAGCTCGGATCCATACAGCCTCCAGCTGCGCCAGCACTCTCATCAGCTCCGCTCGGGACACAGGTCTGTTCGTCCCACTGTGGCGGAAGCTGCCCTGTAAAAGTGGACTGATTAAGTTTCGATGTCAAATTCTTTATTTAATTCAATTTACTGATGTGGAAATTCAATTTTGTGCTTTCTATTACACCTGCTCTGAGAATACTTGATATTACTATTAGTTACCGATTTATTTTAATGTTAAGATTTTATTTTCTCAATTTTCTGCTTTGTATGCCTGCGCCTTTATTGTATGACATTTGTATCTTTGTAACACACTTTAAGCTGCATTTTAATGCATGAAATTTTATCTAAATAAAGTTATTTATGATGATGATGATTATTATTATTGACAACAGAAACAATAGCAATAACAGCAACAACAGTAGCAAAAGCACTAGCAACAACAGCAACAACACCACCAAGAACAACAATACCAATGACAACACCAAGAACAGCAACAATAACATGACCAACAGCAACAGCCACAAAAACAGCAAAAATTACACCAAAAACAGTAGCAAGAATAACAGCAGCAATAACAGCAACAACAATAGTAACAACAATAGCAATAACAATACCAAGAACAACGACAACAACATCAAGAACAGCAATAGTAACAAAAACAATAACAGCAACAGTAGCAAGAATAACAGCGATAATATCAGAAACAGTAACAATTTCAATAGCAACGACAAGAGAAATAACACCACCAAGAACAATACCAATGACAACACCAAAAACAGCAACACCATCACCAACAGATACAACAGCAACAATAACACCAATAACAGTAGCAAGAAAAACAACAGCGAGAATAGCAGCAACAACAGTAACAATAATAGCAACGACAACAACAACACCAAGAACAACAATACCAATAACAACAACAAGAACAGCAATACCAATAACAATAGCAATGACAACAACACCAAGGAAAGCAATAATAACAATAACACCAACAACACTAAGAACAGCAATACCAATAACACCAAGAACAGCAATAACAATAACAATGACTACAACACCAAGAACAGCAATAACAATAACACCACCTAGAACAACAGTAACAATAACGACAATAGCAATAACAATAACACCAAGAACCACGATACCAATAACACCAAAAACAACGATACCAACACCACCAAGAACAGCAATAATAAGAGCAACAATAACACCAAGAACAGCAATACCAATAACAATGACAACAACACCAAGAACAGCAATACCAATAACAATGACAACAACACCAAGAACAGCAATACCAATAACAATGACAACAACACCAAGAACAGCAATACCAATAACAATGACAACACCAAGAACAGCAGCAACAACGGCAGTATCACCAAGAACAACAGCAGCAACAACAATAGCAGAAGCAACACCACCACTAAGAACAACAGCAATAACAACAACACCAAGAACAGCACCAGCATTACATAATGACATTTCTTGAAGTGTATCAAATGTATTAGAATTTCATTAAATGAAGGCTTTGTTAATGTAAACAAATGCTGGAAATAATTTCAAGCAGTGTTGATTGTGTTGTAAAAGCTGTGATGTAAGAATGATACTGTGTATTGTGGAACTGACTGGAACAGACATCTCATTAGCTGAAAGTACACATCATACTTTATCTGCAGTGTTGCTGCTTGTATCGAAAACACAGCAGCTGTAAGTAAAGCTACAGGCGACTCAGCCGAAATCACAGCTATGCGAGTTTAAGAGTTCTGAGTTAGATCGGATTAAACGCTGGCTCGAGATGTGATGAAATGCACCTGGATTCAACAAAACGAACAGTCAGCACCATGATCCTTTTGGCACATCAAAACAGGACTGAAAATGAATGAGGGGCAGATTCTTGAGCATTTTAAATCAGACACTCTGCTTTCCATCAAGCCACAGCGTGTTGTGAGCTCTCTAAGCTCTCTTTTGAGAAAAGTGACATTTGTGTGGTTAAATTGCTAACGAGGTGGTGTTGTGTGTGTGTGTGTTACCTCGACTAACTGCATGCGACCCTCATAAACCCTGTCTGGCAAAGGCGACTGAGGGTCCCGATAGACCACCATCATTTTTTCTCCCTGTGAACAACCAAATGAAAAGGTTTTTATACGGGATACCTGTGTAGATAAGAACATGTGAATCTGAGAGATGAACAAATACCTTGAGAATAACGTCAGGTTGTTTGTCTAGGAGGCTCATCCCTTCACGTTGGAGGCCAAAAGATTTGACCTGGTAGGTGAGGTAGCCCCCGTAAGATGACACCTTGAGCACAAAATATAGGAATAAGACAGTGACTCCGAAAAATCTTCTCTCCCATAGACAGCTCTCTGATCTTCATGTCGGTTTATCCTTTTTAACAACAAGTGCAGTCTTCACAGGTGAAACAGGACACACCCCGGCAACAAGAAACACCCGTCAGTCTCGTGTTCCGATATTTTTTATCGCCTACAAATTGGGTGGTCGGATACAAAATGTGCTGTGTCGTATTATATTAGAGCACTGGACTAATCTTTCATTCTCTGTTGATTTAGATGTGGACATGGAGGACGGAGGACATGCTCACCCTGTCCCCGAGGTACGACTGAGGCAGAACCCAGTGGAGCTGCAGTACGGACGCAGGAAGCTCCTGAACATCAGCCACCACTGTGTTACTGAGCGGGTTTAACACACTCCCCACCTCCTCCTGATCAGCTGTCACCAAGCGCCACGAGCGCATGTCCACAAACTGGACGAGGACCGAGAGAGAGAGAGAGAGAGAGACAGAGAGAGAGAGAGAGAGAGAGAGAGAGAGAGAAAGTAAAACACATCCTTTAGTGCCCTGAGGTTTAATAACTCTAGTATTGACACAGCACCACTTCACTAAATCATCAGTTACAAAGCAATGACAGTGCTCTTGGCTCAATCATGAATAAATATGAATTAAAAATGTTGGAATGCTCCAAACTCGAAATACGTTTTATTTTTACACACACACATTATATATATATTTATTTATTTTTTAAGTGCAATAAAAATGTTGTAATGCTCCGAACTCGATATATGTTTTATTTTTATATAAATAAGTACACCATATATATATATATATATATAGGTGTAATAAAAAAAGAAACTAATAAAATAATCTAAATTAATAAAAGCATCAAATAAATGACGTAAACGATCTCATATATAGATACTTTGGTTTTGCAGACAATCTTTATTCAGTTCTATATTTATTTACACACACAGAAACACATACAAACAGATACACACACACACAAACAAAAACACACACACACAGAAACACACACACACAGAAACACACACACAAACAAAGAAACAGAAACACACACTGAAACACACACACACAGAAACACAAACACACACACACACACACACACACACACAAACACACACACACACACAAACACACACACACACAGAAACACATACAAACAGATACACACACACACAAACAAAAACACACACACACACAGAAACACACACACACACAGACAAACACAGAAACACACACAGAAACACACACACACACACACACAACACACACACACAAACACACACACACACAACACACACACACACAGAAACACACACACACAGAAACACATACAAAACAGATACACACACACACAAACACACACACACAGAAACACACACACAAACAAAAAACACACACACACACGAAACACACACACACAGAAACACACACACACAAACAAAGAAACAGAAACACACACTGAAACACACACACACAGAAACACACACACACACACACACAAACGCACACACACACACAAATACACACACACATAAACAAACACATACAAAAACATACACACAAACACAAACAAAACACACACACACACAGAAACACATACAAACAGATACACACACACACAAACAAAAACACACACACAAACAAAACACACACACAAGTAAAGAAACAGAAACACACACTGAAACACACACACACACACACAAACGCACACACACACACACAAACACACACAACAAACACACACACACACAGAAACACATACAAACAGATACACACACACACAAAACAACACACACAAGAAACACACACACACAGAAACACACACACACAAAAACACACACACACAGAAACACACACACACACACACACAGAAACACACACACACAGAAACACACACACACAGAAACAAAGAAACAGAACACACACACACAAAGACACACACACACAAAGACACACAGAAACGCACAGAAACACACACACAGAGAAACACACACAACAGAAACACACACAGAGAAACACACACACAGAAACACATACAAACAGATACACACACACACAAACAAAAACACACACACACAGAAACACACACACAGAAACACACACACAGAAACACACACACATACACACAAACAAAGAAACAGAAACACACACAGACAAACACAGAAACACACACACAAACACACACACACACAGAAACACACACACACAGAAACACACACACACACAGAAACACATACAAACAGATATACACACACACACACACACACACAAAACAAAACACACACAAACAAAGAAACAGAAACACACACACACACACACAAACAAAGAAACAGAAACACACACACACAAACACACACACACAAACAGAAACACACACACAAACAGAAACACACACAGAAACACACACACAGAAAGACACACAACACACAGAAACACACACACACAAAACACACACACAAACACACACAGAAACACACACACACAAACACACAGAAACACACACACACACACAAACACACACACACACACAGAAACACACACCGCACACACACACAGAAACACACACGCACACACACAGAAACACACACACACAACCACACACACACACACAAAACAAAGAAACAGAAACACACACACAAACACAACACACACACAAAGACACACACACACAAAAGACACACACACAAAGACACACACACACACACACACACACACACACACAAACACACACACACAGAACACATACAAATAGATACACACACACACAGAACACACACACACATAGAACACACACACGAAACACACACAGACAAACACAGAAATACACATAAAACACACACACAAACACACATACAAACAGAAACACACATACAAAAAAAACACACATAAACAAAAAAGAAACACACACACAAATAAAGAAACAGAAACACACACACACACATAAACACACACACACAACAGAAACACACACATAAACACACACACAAACACACACACACACACACATAGAAAACATACAAACAGATACACACACACACAAAAAAAACACACACACAAAAAAATAGAAACACACACACAGAAACACACATACCCACAACACACACAGAAACACACACACCCACCCACACACACACACACACATAGAAAACACACAGAAACACACACATACACAGAAACACACACACACACACACACACAGAAACACACATACACACATACACACAAACACACACACACACACACATACAACACATACACACATACATAAAGAAACACAATACAAATAGAAACACACACACAAACAGAAAACACACACACAGAAAACACACACACAACAGAAATACAAAACAAAACAGAACACACACACAAACAGAAAACACAACAAACAGAAACACACACACACACACACAACAGAACACACACACACACACACACAAAAACACACACACACACACAAACACACACACACAAAACACACACACACACAAAACACACACACACACAAGAAACACACACACACACATAGAACACACACACACAAACACAGAACACACACAAACAAACACAGAAACACACACACACAAACAGAAATACACACACGAAATACATACACACAAACACACACACACACAAACAGAACACACAAAATAAATAGAAAACACACACAAACAGAAATACACACAAAATAGAAACACACACACATAGAAACACATACAAACAATACACACACACACAAACACACACACACACCAGAAACATACACACACACACACAAACACACACACACACACGAAACACACACACACAAACACACACACACACACAACACACACAAAACACACACACACAGAAACACACACACACACACACACACACAAACACACACACACAGAAACACACACACACACAGAAACACACACACACACACACATACACACACACACAACACATACACACACACAGAATACACACACAAACACACATAAATATATATAAATAAAGAAATAGAAATACATATACACATAGAAATATACATAAATACATACACACATATACATATAGAAAATACATACACATACATATAAAACATATATATATACAATAAAAACACATATATACCTACTACCTACACAAATACATATATATATAGAAATATACATACATACATATATATATAAATATACACACACATATACATACATATATATACATATATATATATACATACATATACATATATATATACAAATATACATACAAATATATACAATATACATATAAGAAATATATATACAATACATATAAATACACACAAATAAAGAAATAAAATACACATACACAAACAATACAAAACACACATACACATACACAAATACACACATATACATACAGAAATACACACATACATACACATACAAATACACCTACATACACCACACACACATAGAAATATATACATACATATACATAGAAATACACACATAGAAAATATATATATAAGAATATACACATAGAAATACACATATATATACAATATATATACATATAGAAAATATATATATACATAGAATATATATAGAATACATATATACATATAGAAATATACATATACATAGAAATATATACATATATAGAAATATATATAACAAATATATAATATATACATAATATACATACACATATAGAACACATATACACATATAAATACACATATAGAAATATATATACATAAATATACATATACATATACAAATACATACACACAGAAATACACACACCAAACACATATACATACACAGAACATACACACAACAGAATATACATACACAAATAGACACACACAAACAGAACACATACACACAAACACACACTACATACACACATACACACAAACATACACACACACAGAAACACACATACACACATACACACACATAGAAAACACATACAGAATAACACACACATAAATACACACACACAATATACACACATAAACACACACACACATACAACAAAATACACACACACACACACACACGAAATACATTACATACACACACAGATACATATACACACACATTACATACCCAAACTCCACACAAAATATACATACACACAGAAATACATACACACATATACACACACACTAAAATACACTACATACATACAACACACACATACACATAAAACACACACACACAACACACACATACACACACAATACATACACACACAAACACACACACACGACACACACACACACACACACAACAATACATATACACATACATACACATAACACATATACACATACATACATAAATACATATAAAATATACATACATACACACACATACAAATACACATACATACACACATAGAACACACACACACATACAAAATACATACACACACAAATAGAAATACACATAATATACATAAATACACACATACAAAAATACATACACAAAAAACACATATATAAAAAATACACATACACACATATACACATAAAATACATACATAAAACACATACACATAGAAATACATACATATATAGAAAATACATACATACACACATAAATATACAACAAAATATATAATAGAAAATATATATAAATAAAAACATATATAAATAAAACATACAATACAAAATACATACACATAAAAAATACATACACATAAACACACACATACAAATAAAACACACACAAACAAATACACACACTAAACAAACATACATACAAAAAACATACACATACACTACACACAAAACACAAATACAATAAACCAAATACATACACACAAACATATAAACATACAAATACATACATACATAAATATACACACATAAAGAACACATACATATACAACATACATACACATAAATACAATATAAATAAACATATACAACACATACACACTACACATAAATACATATAAAATACACATAAGAAATACACACACAACACACACAAACACACACACACAAATACACAAATACACACAAAATAAAAACAGAAACACACACACACAAAATAAAACACACACACACACACACACACACAAAAAACACACAACAAAAAAACACACACAAAAAAACAATACAAAAAACATACATACAACACACACATAACATACACATAACAAAAACTACATACATAACCAAAAATACAATAATATACATAAATATACATAAATATATACATAAAATATAACACAAAATACAAAAAACATATAATAATACACAAATAAATAATTAAAAATATAACAAATAAACATAAATACACACAAACACAAATACATAAAAACCACCACTACACACTACACAACATACATAAACAAAATACACATAAAAAAATACATAAATAACACACAAAATAAAAAAAACACCAACACACAATACACAACACACACAAACAATACAATAAACACATACATAGAAATATAATACACAAAATATACACATACATAAATACACATATACACACACAAAACACATATACACATATACACAGAAAACATACACATACACACACAAAAACACACACACACACACACAAACATACACACATACACAAACACACACCAAACAACAAAAATAAACACACACAATAAATACATACACAATAATACAACACACAAAAACACACACAATACACAAAAATAACAATACAAAATACACACAACAACCACAAAAACACAACAAAATAACAATACACACACATAGACACAAAACAAACACACACAAAAATACATACATACAACAATACATACACACACAATACATAAATATAAATATATAAATAAAAAAATACATATAAATATACAAATAAAAAATAAAAAACACAACAAATACACACATAGAATATACACATATAAAATATACATAAAACATATAATAAATATATACATACAACATATATATACATAGAAATATATACAAATAAATACACATACATAGAAATACATACACACATATACATAAATACACACATAGAAATATACACACACATACATACAAATATACACACATAGAAACACATATACACATACAAACACACACATAGAAATACACACACACAAATACACACACACAAACACACACACACAGAACACACACACAGAAACACACACACACAGAACACACACACACAAAACACACACACACAGAAACACACACAAAACACACACAGAAACACACACACACAGAAAACACACACACACACACACAACACAAACATACATACACACATACATACATAGAAACACACACACAGAACACACACACATAGAAATACACACATACAAACACACATACATACAACACATACACACACACACAAAACACACAACACACACAAGAAAACATACACACACAACAAGAAACACACACACACACACAAGAAACACACACAAAATACACACACACACAAACATACACAAATACACACACATACACACACAACAACACACACACACACAAACACACACATAGAAACACACACACACACACAAAACACACACACATAGAACACACACACACACACACACAAACACACACACAAAACACACACACAAATACACACATACACACACAAAACACACACAAACACACACACACACAGAAACCACACACACACAACAAATACACACACACACTAGAAATACACACAAGAACACACACAAAACACACAAACAAAATACACACACAAACACACACACACAGAAACATACATACACACAAACACACACACAAAGAAAATAACAACACAAAAACACACACACATAAAAGAACACACACATAAACAGAACACACACATAAATAAAACACACATAAACACACACACACATAAAAACAGAACACACACACACACACCAAACACACACACACACACAAATAGAAACACACACACACACACAGAAACACACACACACATAGAAATACACACACACACACAAGAAACACACACACACACACACACCGAAACACACACACACACACACAGAACACACACACACACACGAAACACACACACACACAGAAACACACACACACAGAAACACACACACAAACAGAAATACAGAACACACACACACACACACACACAGAGAAATACACATACACAAATAGAAACACACACACACACAACAGAAATACAAAATA